>JAOANR010000007.1:27172258-27772258 GCA_030278955.1 Hygrophila difformis
GTTGATCACGAAAACTTAACATATTCTCATTCCCAAAAAATAGGCATGATATTCATAATGAACCTACACTTACACAAGCAAACTAGAGTTAATAATAATAATAATAATAATAATAATAATAATAAAAAATAAATAAATAAATCAATCAATCAATCAATAAATAAAGAAATTGAATTACCTTTGCCGATTTCTCTCATTCCCCATCAAGTTGGAAATTAACCTACAGCTGGATAATAATAATATTAATAATAACAATAATAATAATGAATAATAATAATAATACAACAAGATAATAATAATAATAATAATAATAATAATAATAATAATAATAATAATAATAATAATAATAATAATAATAATAAACCTCGTTGTATGGTTGGACACCATGCTTCATTATGTTCCGACTTGCATTTATTCTCCCTATGTTCAACCTCTCTCAGCCCCTCTAAAAAAAGATTGGCTTATTTATGACCCTGCTCAAATTTATTCTCCCTATGTTCAACCTCTCTCAACCTCTCTCAGTCTCCCTCTAAAGATTGGCTTAATACTCCCTCTTTCATTCTTCGCAAAGGTTGAGCGATGCCAAAAGCTACCGACGGAGCGCAACTTGTCGGGAGTTGTGGTGGAGCAGAGATATGATAATTGCCGATTCCTCACATTCCTCGCTAGTATAATTACTTTTGTAACCCTATAGGGGGGGAACATTAATTTTATAAGCAATATTAGTAATTCCCCAGTTATTTATTAAGTATATATTTATAATAATACAAATATTATTAATAGTAATAATAAGTGTATTAATCATAATAATTAAATAATATTATAAGTAAAAGCATAAGTGTATCAACAAGCGAACGATACCATCTGTAATAATACTAAAAATAATAAAAATAACATTCCGGACCTTCCACGCGGAAACTGCCGACTTTCATATTTCCTCCATCCCAGTCCGTTTGTCTGAGTCGTTGGTGGGATCTGCAAATTCGAAACGTCACAAACAGAAAGGAACGATGACCTTCAACATACCGACCTACAGTTAAACATTGAGATATATAAGAATGCCAACAGTGTGAATAATAGTTGCAATAATAATAACAATAATAAACGTAATAAAAATAATAAAATAACCACAACAATAACGTCTTTTGTGATTTAAATGTAAATAGATTTTTAAATTTAACCTGAAGTTGCATACGGCAGAAGACTGCAGAATTTTCTCATTCTCACGTAGTTGATGCTTCAAGCCTTGAGCTTGTAGCATTGTGCTTCGTGCATGCCCAATGTTCAACTCTTCCGCCTTAAAATAACTGGCCGGAGAGATTGGTGGTATGCCACCATCAAAACATTCATCATGATGTAGTGATGGTGCTTCTGAGTGTTGTCATTACCAATGCCGCCCATGTCCAAATGTTGTATTTCGATAATACCTACAGGTAAACATTACAAAATAATAGCAAGAACGGTGAAAATTAAATATAATTTAATTATTATAGAATAAATTATTATAATAAATTAATAGAATAAATTATTATAATAAATTAATAGAATAAATTATTATAATAAATTATTATAAACTAAATTATTATAAATTAAATTATTACAATAATTTAATAGAATAAATTAATAAATTATTAAATATAACTAATAATTATTAACTATTACTTATAATTATTATTTATAAATTATTAGCAAATATGATTAGTAAAAGGATAAGTACGCATTATTAATTATTAGTTATTAATAAATAATTTAAATAAATAATTGTTAGTACGCATTTATATTTTATTACTATTAATAATAATTTAAATAATATTATTAATAGTAATAGTATGTGTGTTAATTATTAATAGTAATAGTAATAATAATAATATTAATAATAATAATAATATTAACTTATCATAATAAATTATTATAATAAATTAATAGATTAATTTAATAAATTAATAAATTATTATAATAAATTAATAAATTATTATAATTCAAATTATTATAATAAATTAAAATTATAAATATTTAAATTTTATCAGATTAATAAATTAATAGAATAAATTAATAACTTAATATAATTTAATTTATAATTTATTACTTATACAAACCCGACAGAGCAATTAAAAACGGACCAAGGGACCGGACCAAGTATAAATCAAAGGACCAAATATAAATGAAAGGACCAAGCATTTCAAAACAGCTTTACTCGGAATATTAAATTAACGATCGAAGCAGGTAAAGGTCCGGACCAAGTGAAAATGAGCGGACCAAGCATTCCAACCGTCTGGATGTGCTTTACTTGGACTATTTTAACGGTCGAAGCAATTAAATGGGCGGACCAAGTGAAAATGAGCGGACCAAGCATTCCAACCGTCTGGATGGGCTTTACTCGAACTATTTTATTAACGGTCGAAGCAATTAAATGGCCGGACCAAGGAATAACTGCCCGGACCAAATCGTGGCTTGTACAAGAAGCTGTACGGATCAGTCTCTCCCCACTTTCCCCTTTCCCTTTCCCGCTCACGCTTCTTTCTTCCCCCCCCCCCCATCCGATCTTAGCGCCATTGAATCCGGGCGAAGCTTTGCTTGTTCCGGACGAAGTTCTTCCGGCCATCCTCCGTTCACCCTTTCTCCGGCCATTTGTGTTTAACTGTTGCGAAAATGGAGGATGCGAATGTGGGAGCAGTTTCGAGCGAAATGACATTGATTCCTTTGGACGATGCGTTCTTCGAAGGTTTGCCGGAACATGCCGCGCCGGAAACGTCGCCGCCACCGCCGGAAATTCCGGCCCCGTCCGGCCATGACCCAGTCCGGGTAAGTTTACAGTTTCGCGCATTCCAATTACGTTCCTTTGTGATGCAATGCTTGGATTGAAATTTGTGCTTCATATTTGCCATGTTGGTTAATTTACAAGTTTTTTAAATGTCTATGCTGTTGGTGTTATATGGTATAACCGTTAGAGTATTTGTTGGATTGTATGCGTGAATTGTTGAATATGCCTATTAATTTGAATTCGTGTCTAAATTATTTGCTCATATGATTCTATGTTGGTAATAGATTTTTTAAATTATGGTAAGTGTGATGGGGCACCAATTTTGTACCGAGTTCAGATTATTTAAATTACGCGATGATTACGGGGTCGAATTAGTATCGCGTAGTTGTTGGATTCTTTATGGAGATTGTTGAAATTGTCTACTGTAGTGTATTGCATATATTGCATGTCGAATTTTAGATAATAGGTTGGTGAATGTGTAGCATTGGTCATGTTGAATAGTAGTAAGTGGTATAATGTTGAAGTGCTAGGATGATGAACTGTTGAAGTATATTTTGTACGACCTAAATGGTTCCACCTATTAATTGGAGGTTGCTGTTTATAATAATTTGGAAAAAATAGTTAAATTAATAGGGAGAATAATATATTAAATTATAATAGTAATAATAAATAAATAGATGATGTAGATTAATAATATGTTGGAACTATACATAATTTATAATATCAAAAGTAATTCTAATTATAATATTAATATTAATACTAATAATAATAATAGCATTTTGTAATAATGATAATTTATTTTATTAATATATTGGAAATATACATAATTCATAATATCAACATTATTATTATTTTCTAATTTAAAATAATTCTAGTTATAACTACATAATTCTAATTGTAATATAATTACAATAATAACTACAATACTAATTAGAATTATTTTTTAATAATATTATTATTTTTAATTTTAATATATTGTAGTTATAATAAATAATTAATATTAATAATAATAACTAAAATTCTAATCATAATTACAATACTAATAATAATGATTAAAATAATTAGAATTATTTTTATAATATATCGCAAATATACCTAATTTGTAATATCAATACTATTATTATTTTTTAAATTAAAATAATAATAATTATAACTACAACACTAATAATAATAATATCATTTTGTAATAATGATAATCTATTTTATTAATATATTGGAAATATACATAATTCATAATATCAACATTATCATTATTTTCTAATTTAAAATAATTCTAGTTATAACTACATAATTCTAATTGTAATATAATTACAATAATAACTACAATACTAATTAGAATTATTTTTTAATAATATTATTATTTTTAATTTTAATATATTGTAGTTATAATTAATAATTAATAATAATAATAATAACTACCATTCTAATCATACTTACAGTACTAATAATAATGATTAAAATAATTAGAATTATTTTTACAATATATCGCAAATATACCTAATTTGTAATATCAATACTATTATTATTTTTTAAATTAAAATAATAATAATTATAACTACAACACTAATAATAATAATATCATTTTGTAATAATGATAATTTATTTTATTAATATATTGGAAATATACATAATTCATAATATCAACATTATTATTATTTTCTAATTTAAAATAATTCTAGTTATAACTACATAATTCTAATTGTAATATAATTACAATAATAACTACAATACTAATTAGAATTATTTTTTAATAATATTATTATTTTTAATTTTAATATATTGTAGTTATAATAAATAATTAATGTTAATAATAATAACTACAATTCTAATCATAATTACAATACTAATAATAATGATTAAAATAATTAGAATTATTTTTATAATATATCGCAAATATACCTAATTTGTAATATCAATACTATTATTATTTTTAAATTAAAATAATAATAATTATAACTACAATACTAATAATAATAATATCATTTTGTAATAATGATAATCTATTTTAATAATATGTTGGAAATATACATAATTCGTAATATGAACAGTATTATTATTTTTTAATTTAGTATAATTCTAATTATAACTACAATACTAAAAATAATAACTAGAATTATTGTTAGAATTATAATTGTAACTACAATGCTAATAATAATAAGTATATTATAATTACAATAATAACTACAATACTAATTAGAATTATTTTTTAATAGTATTATTATTTTTAATTTAAAATAATTCTAATTATAACTACAATACTAATAATGATAATTGATTTTAATAATACCATGGAAATATACATAATTTATTCAAGATTAACAATAGTCTTACTAAAATGCTTCCTCTTAAAAATCGAAGGGGGACTTCTATTATAGACGGCCGGCTGCCCAGGGCAAGAGCCCGAAGCTGACCAATTACATCCGGCACATTAAAGCGATCACACTCATCTTGGGGGAGTTAGAGGTGGCAGCTCCCGATATGGTTGCAGAGTTGAGGGGGTCATGTTTCGGGTATATGTTTAGAGGAGTCGAGGGCGCGAGGCGGCCTGCATGGTCGGCCACTGTATGTTGCGCACAGGGCATGGCGGCACTCATGTCCTACGAGGTGGCATTCCGCCACTACGGGCCAGACGAGCCGTGGGGTGAGGACGATGCAATATGGTTCCGCGTCTGCGGCCATTTTATTCGCTACAGTTGCGAGGAGCACGCGCTGGTGACAGGCCTCCGATATGGGCATTCTGACTTCGAGTTGTATTCTGCTGAGGATCCCCCAGCTGGCGGTGTGTACGATAGATACCGTAGTCTCCTCCAGAGCGGATCGATGGATACGATCCGTGAGCATTACAAGGCGGGTGCTTTCCGACGGGCACCCGAGGACACACTGAAGGTTGCCTTGGTCCTAACCGGGTTTTACCTTGTTTTGGGACACGATGGCCACAATCGGAGCCCTGAGCCATGGATGTGGCGCTTGGTGGAGGATAGAGCTGCCTGGAATGCATTCCCTTGGGGCCTTATGAGCTGGCAGGCGAGCCGGCAGTACATCCGGGACTACCCGACTGTGGGGGTGACTGACAGGGCGACCGTCCACCTGTACGGCCACTCCCTCGCATTTATGGTACGCCGCACATTGCTCACAATTTCATTAATCCCGTACTATTTTCCACTCTACATTATTGCATTGCATAACATTTTTTTGTGTGCTGCGCACTTACAGGTGCGGATGTGCGAGGCCATACCCGACATCGGCCAGTTCTATCTTTCCTCCACATCCGATGACCCAGCATTCCAGCGCCCCAGGATGCTGCGCTGTGCTTACAAGAAGCGGACGACCGGGCCGGGTTGGCTGACGTTTTACACCACTGCGGTTAGTTCGTTAAAGTCCTTTAACTTGAATTTACATGTTTCCAACTTGCTATTTATGATTTGACGGTTCTCTGTTGCCTTGTAATAGCGAGTGTGTCATGAGAGACTAGTCCCCACACCGGAGGAGCTACAGGAGCCATACATGACGGGGATAGATGTGCCGACACCGGCGGGGCTGCGCTGGGCGAGGGCCCCTGCGCATCGGCCAAAGGGGCGGAAGAGGAGGATGACAGAGCAGGCCGACGACACGGAGGCCGATAGCACGGAGGGAGAGGGTGGGAGTGATGGAGGCCGACGGCAGCGCAGGCGCACACACAGTCAGCCGGCGGAGTCTAGACGTGGCGACGTCGATGCACAGGAGCCGGTCGATGCCACCCCGGCGGTGACCGTACAGCCCGCAGCGGAGACGACTCCGGCCGGGCCGACTCAGTCCGCATCGGCTAGGACTACGCCCCGGCGGCGGCAGCCCGCGGCCGAGAGGTTTGTGCCCGGGATGACGCAGGATGCATCCGAGCCGACTATGCCCGACCCGACACATCCCGCATCGGAGACAGGGGTGCCCGAGTTCACACACTCTGCAGCGACGAGTATGGACCCTCGGCTGCTACAGCAGTTGGTGGATGGGGTATGCGCAGCCGTGGAGGAGCGCGTGCTTGTGGGAGTGGCGGAGGTTGTCGCGGTGACGCAGTTTCAGTTGCGGAAATAAATAGAAGAGTCGGAGGCGCGCCTGAGGTAAGACATCGCGAGCCTGAGGCGAGATATCGAGCGCCAAGCAGGTGCAGTTCGCGGGGTTGTGGCGGTCGAGATTAGAGCCGCGTTGCGCACTATTCTCCAGCACCCTTCCGTACCGAGTCCGGGTGTGCGTCCAGGTGGTGCGACGGACCACTCGGTTGGTTCGGAGGGACATGCCACCACCCAGGCTGCCAGGGAGCGGGAGGAGCGGATGGCATCTATCGCACGGTTTTCCACCACTCACGCTCGAGTCCCTGAGACTGATTCTCAGTCGGTGGATGTGTCGAGCGAGGGGCGACCGTCACAAGTTGGCGAGCAGCCTGCTCCCTCGGACACCATTTGCACGCCGTTGCCGGGTGCGACAGGAGGTATGCATGCATTTCCCATCACTTCTTAATTAGTGTTATGACCTCGTTTATCGTTTACCCGCATATTGCAGATATAGACGCACAGAGTTTGCGCACCGACAGCCCAGGTCGACCCTCTTCTCCAGTGCCTCCTGATGTTGCGTGCGCGGTTTCAGGTGAGAACCTCTGAATCTGCTGTCTGTCTCGTGTTATCTATGTTGTAAAATAGGCCACAAAAATTGACTGCATGAACTAAACATTGTTATTATTACCTTTACGATGACCATGGCAGGGATGGACGCGGAAGGCGACCGCGCGGACCCCGCCGAACGTGCGGCGGATGCAGACTGCAGCACGGGTGCTGATGTTGAGACTGGTACTAGGAATACAACAATTCTCTGTCAACACCTACTTGGATGTTCTATTTCTTTTATTTATGATGTCGTTGCATGAATTATAGTGTTCTGACGTACTTTTTTCGCATCTATGACAGGGGTACATACGCGAGGGGGCGGGACGGCGGCTCATGCGGCCCCGACGGACCCTGTGACGCCAATCCAAGGTTTGTTCAAATTTATGTACATTATGAGCCTTCACATAAATAACTTATTGGTATGAATTCTTGTAATTCCCTTGTTGCATGTAGCTCGGACGCCCAGGGGCCCTGACGTTATAGAGCCCGACGAGGACGGTGATCGAGTGGTGTTGGTGAGGAGCGCACAGGATCCAGACCCGGTCCCCTTCCGGACCAAAAGGAATGGGCAGCTCGCACATCGGTGCCGCAGTCCATTCATGCGACTTACCAGGCCGCGAGCCAATAAGCGGATGGATGCATTCAGGACATACTGCGAGAGCGGCGATTACTTGTATGTTTATGCAATCCGGTAAGTCCAGCTATACAAATTTTATAAATCATTAGTAATAAAGTTGGCATGTCATTTGTGCACAGGCTTGACGTCGGTATCGATACCGCGGTTGGTCCCGATTGGTTTAAGGAATGGTGTACGGATGGGTTATTTCTTCAAGACACCGTGAGTATAATTTTAAAAACTTCGATTATGCGTTACATATATGTGTGTAAAGAAAACTAATTCTCTCTCTACATTGCAGCACATAGATGCATACTTGGGTATTTTGCAGTTCAAGCCCAAGGACGTGCAGTGCAAGCCACGAACGGAGGGGGGCCAATATGTCTTAATGCCCTGTAGATTCTTGGTAAGTACGTATATTTCGTACGTTAATGTTTCGTAAGTCCCGGTGAATTAGTATGCATCTTATGTCGTGTTATAATTAATGAGAAAATGAGCAACTTCACTAAAATAAGAAAACATAAAGGATACAACACCCGAAGAGTATCTATAGCGAAGGATAAACTTGTTCGAAACTGATAGATAAAGAACGAAAACAAGTCTTTCAAAAAATAATTTAAGTTTCATTAACTTTAAAAGTATTAATTAATTTTATTCTCCTCCTAATTTTTATTCGATTTAAAAAAACAAAGATGGTTTAGGCAGTTATATTTTTTCAGCTTAGCCAATTTCATAATTTTCATAATTTTGAAAGACCCCATTAATTTCCAGAAATTAATGGGGTTTCCATTTTATATATTAATTGTAGTTGGACTCTGTGACACTAATTTTCATTTTACTCTCTTTTAAACAGACAGAACTCATACGAGACTGCTGGGACGAGAAGTTGAAGCTGCCCATGTTTGATGACGGCATCATTGCTTCGATGTCGCAGTATGTTGTTGGGGCACAACCCCAGTGGGGTTCGACTGCACATTGGGCGGAGTTGGACGAGGTTAGTAGATCCTTTATTCACATATAGATCATGCCGATATCCTAGTTCTCATGTTTATCGGGGCTTGTGTTTGTATCAGATCATATGCCCCTGGCACATACGTCAGCACTGGTTGATTGTACGGATCCGATTGGACACCCATACGATATATTTCCACGATTCTATATGCCATCCCAGTCGTGCGTACTCGCCTGAGAAGGAGGACATATTGAGCTCGCGTTTCGAGGACCTAGATCGACTCCTTCGCATCTTCCCGGCATTGCTCGAGCATTCAGGATACTACCTGCACCGCCCCGATCTGCGCTCAGATCGCTGGTCCATCTCCCTGCCGTCCCCCCAGACCGTTTTCCATCAGCATGACGCCTCCTCATGCGGCGTTATTACTATATTGACCGCGGCCGCGATCGTGTCGGGACGCTTCCCCGACACAAGCACCTTCCGCCTGGACAGCAAAGTAGCGAGAGAGACACAGGCATTCAGAGTATGGAAGTTCAGCCAGGACGTCAAAGGGGGACCTATTTACAGACTGCCCGACCCGCCCCCACCTACACAGTACTCGATTGAGCATGTCCATGAGTGACACCCCTTTCCACCGTACATATATATATATATATATATATATATATCTATGTATTTAGGGTGTACATATTGTTTCTTTCATATAGTAGAGCCAGTTTTTCTTCCTTTTATTGATGTATGCAGTCTTTTCTTCCTTTGTGTACGTTTAGTATTTTAATTTATGCTAATATGATTATAAATAAAATTATTTTATAATCATAATAAACATTAAAATTATTTTATAATTTATAAAAAAATTAATAAACACTATTGATTATTAAATATAAAATTATTAAATTTATTAAAAATTATCTGGGATGTACCCTACGCCCTTTATTTTGAACCCTCATGCCTAAATCCTTTGAACCATAAATGCTCAAACTCGCGCTTCCATGAGTATAACTCCACCATTTGAATCGTGTCCTTGTCTGCCACCACTGAGTTAGAAGTTGGAAACCTGGGCGGAGTTCTCCTTGGCTGACAGTTCCATACTAATGAGATTATGGAATTAGAAATTATATTACGATTTATCTTAACTCTTCTTCCCAAGTGAGAGGCGTGCTGGCTGGCGCTATAATTGCAGGCGGACAGTTTGATAATACTTTTTAAGTAGGGTTCATGCTGATGCAATGGTTAAACGGGTTTACCCCGCGCCTGGGGTATGGGTAATGATGCAGAGGGCGGCCCAAAGGATTTAGGAACGAACATGGTGGACATTTCTACCACTACAGGGCGGGCCACGGGTGGGTGGATATATTTTGTATAGTGCAGCGACGGAGCCTTACACGGCAGTGCATGAGTCGAATACATGATGGGGCAGTGCGAACTATGTCAATCAGCATGAATCATCTAAAAGTTCTGCAAGAAAAGATCTCTTAAACGACAGGATGGCTTTTCCAAAAGCGACGCTGTGCCAAACCAGATGCAGGTGGATTTTTATCAAGGTAACTACGACGCTGAGTTGATATTGCGATCAATCCGCTGCACTCCTTTTCCTCTGCCACATCCCATTGTCAACTGAAAGACGTAACGTAACAGCACCACTCTGCAGGTAATTTACTGCTGATGAAGCTGCTGCTCAATTGCATCCACTCTCTTCATTTGCCCTCATTGCATAAACTCACGATCGAATGGAAGACTTCAGTTTACCATAAGTCAAACCTTGAAGGTGGACTTGGTTCATAACCGAATCATCCCTATCTTCCATGCTTCAGTCCAATAATGCTGGCTTAAAATCGTGCCCATCTTCCATGGGACGAATTTATGCCATCATTACTGGACTGAAGCATGGAAGATAGGGATGATTCAGTTATGAACCAAGTCCACCTTCAAGGTTCAACTTATGGTAAACTGAAGTCTTCTATTCGATCCTGAGTTTATGCAATGAGGTCAAATGAAGAGAGTGGATGCAATTGAGCAGCAGCATTGTCAGCAGGAAGTTACCTGCAGAGTGGTTCTGTTACGTGACGCCTTTCATTGGACAATGGGAGGTGGCAGAGGAAAAGGAGTGCAGCGGATTGATCGCAATATCAACTCAGCGTCGTAGTTACCTTGATAAAGATCCACCTGCATCTGGTTTGGAACAGCGTCTGATAATGGCCAAAATTGACCATTATTTTCAATCTATTTCCGTGTCTAATACGGACATTTGATCGCATTCCGGTCTTATTTAAATAAGAAAGCAGTTGAGTTTAACAGATTTATGCAAGTTTGTATAAATAATAAGCTGGTATTGAAAAAACACAAAAATATTGTTATTTTCATTAATTTTATGTTAAAAAAATCCAAAAACATGATAAAAATATTAAAAATCCCACATTTGATGATTTTGGTTCGGTGATATCTGTTCGGTGGAACACGGGTCCCTTAAACGGAACACAAATCAAGTAATCAAGTGGAACAAATTTATATATATTATTTTATATTTTGATATTTTGATGTATATATTTATTTTTATTTTTTTTTCTTTCTTATGTTTGTTTTTATTTCAATTTTCTGGTATAATTATAAATTAATTGGTCCATTAACCTTTTTAATTAATTTCAGGTAATTTAATTCAGATTGGTCCAAGAGTTTCATTAATCCAATGTGAAGCCCAACAATTTCAGTCCATCAGTCCAAATCCATTCTCCAAGCCCAACACCATTAACCCCATTAGCTCAATACCAACAGGCCCAACACCCACAAGCCCAAACACAACCTCAAGCCCAAAACCTAAACCCTAACCCTACTCCTTCTGCCCTAGACCCACCGCGCCGCCCTCGCCGCTCCGGCGAAATTCCCGCCGGCCGGCGGCCAACACCTCCATTTCCGATCAGCCACACTACCACCATTTTCATCCCCTCCAACCATCCGCTGCAACTCCGGCAAGCCAAAGCTCCGGCCGTCTTCAAACTCCCTCCGACGAGCCTCATCCCAGTTTCACCATTCTCCGGCGACCCCTACCAAACCCCATCTTCATCCGAACCACAACACCACCACCTCCACAGTCCACTCCATACTCCAACCACCACAGCCCCTTCTCCATTTCCGCCACCATCTCAAACCCAACACCACCTTCAACCACTCCGGTCACCCCATCTCCACCGCATCCATCCTCTCTCCGTCGCCTACATCCGGCCACCCTCATCACCATACTACAACAGCCGCCCCCTGCCATCTCAACCTCATCTCCGCCTCCGCCTCCCAACAATCCTCTCCAACAGCCGCCCCTTGCCACCTCGCGCCACCACAGTCACCACCATCACGCCTCCGTCTCTTGCCGACAGCCTCACCGGACTCCAATCGCCCCTCGTAGCTCCGCCTCCCAGCGCTCGCATCACCAAGGCCCCCAAATCCGACCTCCGTCACCACCACAGCCCCACACAATCGCCGCTGCTCCGCCACCAGTCCGCCTAGCCGCCCATCTCCTCACTTCAACATAGCCACATCTCTTCAATGAGGAAGAAAACCGGAACAAAAAATGGAAACTGGGCAGAAGAAACAAGAATAAAAGAAGAAAAATAGAAGAAGAGGACGAACTGAGAAAACAATAAAAAAGAAGAAGAAAATGGAAAACTGGAACAAGAAAAAAAATTAGAGAATGAAAGAAGAAAGAAGAAGAATAAGAGACGAAGGAAAGAAGAAATTGGGGAAAGAGAGAAATGAAAGAGAGAGAAAAGAAGGGAGAGAAAGCAAAAATTAAACATTTGTCGCGGAAGGGGTACACCGCGACAAAGTGCTCCGCGACCAAAAAATGCTCCGCGCCCAAAAATTATTCCGAGACTGTGAGAGGAGAATCAAGGCACAAAATTTTGTCGCGGAACATGTTCCGCGACAAAGTGGATCGCGCCCAAGACAGCTCTTCCGCGACAAAAGTGAGAGAAAAAACAACAAGGTCACGTGACCACTCCTCCATTTATTTCCCATGTGCCAGAATTGTAAGGAGATCCCAGGACTTGAGGTCCTGTTGGTTAGAAGATTTTCGTCTTATCTTGCTGGACTCAAGCTCCCGTCCCCTCCTGTGCGTAAATCTGAAGCAAAAAGCAAATTCTATTTTTTGTGTCCCTATGCAAGCTATTCCGCGACAAAATCCTTGTTCCGCGACCAGGAATTATGTCCTTACCAATTTTCACCCCTTTTGTCGCTATACCTCCTTGTCGCGGAACCATGTTCCGCGACAAAATTTTTGCTTAGCGACAAAATAAACCCTAATTTTCAAAAATTCCATTCCTCTTATTTCCCACCCCTTTGTCGCGAAACTTTTGTCGCGGAGCCATGCTCCGCGACACAAACTCTATTCCGCGACAAAGTGGCACATTTTTGCCAAATTTTTATTCTCCATCTCACTCCATTAATTAATTGAACCTTTATATTAATATTTTGAGGTTGAAATCCAATGATCTCAACCCATGATTAATTTGATATAAAGAACTTTGTTCAATTTTCCATTAAAAGATTCTTCTACAAAATTAAACTCTAATGATCTAAGTATATAATCCGGACTGTAATTAATTAATTAATTATGGAATGAGTGATTATTTAGACATGAAGAGTAATTATGGATTTAATTCCATACCCTTGCATGAGAAACCAATGTCTCTCATGCAAGATGACCCAAAAATATTTTTCTTCTATGTATTTTGTCTTTTCCCGTAATGTGTGAAACAGCTAATAAGGAATATATCAGATTAATGTTGGCGGGTATTCCCACACGGATAACTAGCTCGTATTCTGTATATTAATTATTAATTGTTATTTTGCATGGTCCGGATAGTGGTCGGTGGAAGCCTTGGCGGTTCGTCCATCCGGGATTATAATAGCTGCTCAGCTAACTCCTATCCGGATACAGTTTCTTTTTCTTTATCTTAATTTCAAACCCGAATCTCAAACTGTGCCAACACTAGATGACATAGGTCAATGTCATCTAGTAATTAAGACAGTGAAAGAACATGTAGGTTTTTCTCTGATTCACAGACAGTAAGGGTCTGAATGATAGCGACCACTGTCATTTAAGATTATTCTGCTGTCTAAAATCTTTCCATCTGGAATAATTGGGAACTGGATAGCAGATGTTTGTAGTCCAGATCACCCTAGTTATTTCTGGCACTCTCTTTAGCCAAAATTCTTCTCATCTCCGGCTATTTCATCTTTGTGTTCCAACTTCTGTCTAAACCCGCCTTATATTTTGGGTTATTTACTTTTACACTTCTTTATAAAATTATGCATGATATTATTATGTAGATATTGTGGTCAATATTATTTTGGGATCCTTCCCTTGGACATAGAAGTCTTGATTTTAATCAGATGTCTCATAATAAATTTCCAACAAAAATTCCTTTATAAAATCCGGATCTGAGTAAGGGATAAATTCAACAGTTATGACTAATTCATATCCGACTGGGGGTTGATTTTGGGAAATTAGAAGCAGAGTCAGCGATTAGGTCTCACCTAGACTGAAAGGATCTGTGTTTTAATTGAGAGTCTAGTACCTGATAGGGAATGATTTTCAGATTTATTATTTTCCAAAATTGCTGTTTGTTGGAAATCTTGTATTAAATATTACACTGGGTCAGATTCCACTTGGATTCCGATAAGGTGTGATAGATAATACTAGAGGAACAACATTCGGGCCTTGGTTATTTTCTAAGGTAGGGTTGAGTATTCTTTCAACTGCTATCTTCTTCTGCCAAAGCCTATTTTTGAGTCCTGAGTGAGTGCATCCGGAACGAACTAATTTATTAGTTCGTTTCATTAGTTTGTATCTCATAACCACCCGACGGGAAGTGAACACTGCGAGCGGTTCACCGAGAATAGGGAATTCTTGATCCACACCCAGTCATTCTGACTGGGGGCTTTCTTTTACTACCAGGGTCAGACTTTCAAAAACCTCCGAGTGATAGGATTTTAAATGCTTTCTTTACCGCTTTCTTTTAAATGCTTTCGTTAGAGGTCACTCGGTTATATTGAGAGTTGTGTAACTGCTACTAGGACTGAGAGTTAAGGGATAGTTCAGGGCTTGATTGGAATCTTTGGGCGTGACATGGGGGAATGATAGTAGTACTTGACACTTCAACTAATGATTTGTCAGGTGTTGCTTATCCACCACAGATAAATGACATACCTCTGCGCAGGGGCAGTTATCTATCTGTGGTATCTTAGATTTTGTTGTCTTAAGGCATGTAAATCCTTACTGTAAGTACCTGTCTGTTAAAGGGAACATAGTATAGGAAACATGAGAGTTAGCTAACTGATGGATTATCCCAAGCTAAGGTCTGTGTAAAAAAATGGAAGTTTAATTGTGTTTCATCTGAATCTTGTCCAATCTTTATTCTTTTCTTCCTGTCCCTTCTGTCATATTTTAAATCTGCTTTCTTAGGATAATTTTAACCGCTTTCTTAGAATAATTTTATTGCTTTCTTAGATTAAATTTAATTCGCTTTCTAGAATAATTTTATCTGCTTTATTTTAATTGCTTTCATAATCTAACTTAAATTCTGTCAAGTAGTTGTTAGTCAAATCACAAACTTGAATCGAGTAACCGAGTGGAAAATCTTAGTAAACGGCGTGGGCCCTGCTTCCATCGCACATCCTCCAGTGAACGATCCGGTACTTACTATAAATACTGCAATTTTTGACTCCGTGCGCTTTCGGGGGCACAGTTTCTTAACACGAGTAAATAAAAATGTGATTTTTCAGAAAATACTCATGTAGTGGGAGTCTGCCGAAAGTTTCATGGTAGGTAATCTCATGACATGAAATCATGAGAAGTATCATGGCACATATGCCGGGGACCCTCAGTGTGACAGGCTGAAGGTCAATCTATCCCGGTTGTACCATGAGACTTGTCAAAAGTTTCATGACATGAGAGGACTGCAGCGCCATTTGAAATTAAAGCACCCCACCTGAGTAATAAAAAGTAACAATCTTGATATATCCCTAAACCCTTTCCATAAATCATAACTCCTTCATTTAATAAATTCATACCTGATATATTTTATTGAAAAATACTCGTGTTAATGAAATTTGTCAAAAGTTTCAGCGTCGCTTTTGGAAAAGCCATCCTGTCGTTTAAGAGATCTTTTCTTGCATAACTTTTAGATGATTCATGCTGATTGGCATAGTTCGCACTGCCCCATCATGTATTCGACTCATGCACTGCCGTGTAAGGCTCCGTCGCTGCACTATAGAAAATATATCCACCCACCCGTGCCCCACCCTGTAGTGGTAGAAATGTCCACCATGTTCGTTCCTAAATCCTTTGGGCCGCCCTCTGCATCATTACCCATACCCCAGGCGCGGGGTAAACCCGTTTCTTCAGCATTGCATCAGCATGAACCCTACTTAAAAGGTATTATCAAACTGTCGGCCTGCAATTATAGCGCCAGCCAGCACGCCTCTCAAATGGGAAAAAGAGTTCAGATAAATCGAAACATAATTCCTTTATTCCATAAACTCATTAGTATGGAAATGTCAGCCAAGGAGAATATATTTTAATTTCCAACTTCCATGTTGTGCCCCGTCTCAGCCATTTGCCAATCTTGGGTGGTTGCTTTGGACTGTGATTATGTCTCAGCCAAGGGAACATTTCTGAATGAGGCTGCCTTCAGGCAATCCGCTAACAATCGGATACCGAGGAAGGTGAGGATGCGGTGTGGGACGACGTCCTTCGGCGTTCTGACTAAGGGGCATGGAGAATCGGGACGGCCACTGATGTACAATTACTCCTCGACGATCCAAAAATTCTTCAGCATTTCTTATGTCGAAAATGCTCAAACTCTGCCAACTTCAGGTATGCATCCGACCATGCAGTTCGACGAGGTTTTGGGTACCTGCTTCGCACTCACGCTACTTGGCATGTTTTCTCGCGTCGACGTCCGTATGGAGGAATATTGCAGCCGGTCATCCTTAGCCCACTTTTCCATTAATCTGCATGGCCCGGAAGTTCTAGATTGCCCGATATGTTTTGATGAAATCTAGACAAACAAGCAACGTAGATAGCACCATTAAGCTCGGTTGCATATGGTGCAGTCGGCTGAGAGAGGTTGAACATAGGGAGAAAAAATACCAAGGGGTCGACATGATCTCAAGCATGGTGTCCAACTATACGACGTCTGCTACAAGCTTGATCTTGTCGACCCCTTGGTATTTTTTCTCCCTGTGTTCAACCTCTCTCAGCCGACTGCACCATATGCAACCGAACTTAATGGTGCTATCTACGTCGCTGGTTTGTCTAGATTTCATCAAAACATATCGGGCAATCTAGAACTTTCGGGCCATGCAGATTAATGGAAAAGTGGGCTAAGGACGACCGGCTGCAATATTCCTCCATACGGACGTCGACGCGAGAAAACATGCCAAGCAGGGTGAGTGCGAGGCAGTTACCCAAAACCTCGCCGAAGATCATTGTCGCCTGCATACCTGAAGTTGGGAAAGAGTTTGAGCATTCGCGTCATAAGAATGCTGAGGATGTTCCGAATGGCCCAGGACTAATTGTCCATCAGTGGAGTACATCCTTATTCTTGTCCCCTCGTCCGAACGCCAAAGCATTTCACCCCGCACCGCAACCTCATCTGACTCGCCACCCGATCAGTGTAGTATGAATTGTTGTTGATTTTCAGGTTGTGTTTGTCATGCAACCATCACTCTCTGATGCCTTCAGGCAATCCGGTAACAATCGGATACTGAGGAAGAGGAGGATGTGGTGTGGGACGACGTCATTCGGCGTTCCGACTAAGGGCCACGGAGAATCGGGAGGACCGCTGATGCACAATTACTCCTCAACCGTCCAAAACTTCTTCAGCATTTGTTATTTCGAAAATGCTCGAACTCTGCCAACTTCAGGTATGCATACGACCACCCTGTTCGGCGAGGTTATGGGCAACTGCTTCGCTCGCACGCTCCTTCGCATGTTTTCTCTCATCGAGCTGCGTATGGAGAAATATGGTAACCGGCCGTCCTTTGCCCACTTTTCCATTAATCTGCGTGGCCGGTAAGTTTTGGATTGCCCAATATGTTTCGATGAAATCTAGACAATTGGACATTCAGTTGCCTGCTTTCGAATATACAGTTTGTCTGGATTTCATCAAAACATATGGGGCAATCCAAAACTTACCGGCCATGCAAATTAATGGAAAAGTGGGCAAAGGACGGCCAGCTACCATATTTCTCTATACGACGTCTCGACAATAGAAAACATGCCAAAGAGCGTGAGAGCGAAGCAGTTACCCAAAATCTCGCCGATAAGCATGGTCGCATACATACCTCAAGTTGGAAAAGAATTCGAGCATCCGCGTCATAAGAAAGCTGAAGATGTTTCAGAACAGCCCAGGACTAATTGTCAAACAGTGGACTACATCCTTATCCTTGTCCCTTCATCCGAACGCCAAAGTATTTCACCCCGCACCGCAACCTCATCTGACTCGCCACCCGATCGTTGCAACTTCATCAACTGGACTCGCGCCGCAACGTTACCAATTGGTCTCGCGACGCAAATGACGGATGGGTTATTTCCGTACAGTTGGTCTCGTGCTCGCGCCAAGTGTTACCTTCTCGAACATGTCTGAGTATGATGCTGCACTATTCGATCTGTGCCAAACCAAGAAAACTGCATGAAATGATGTTGCATCTACAAAATGCAGGAAGATTGTGTTGTAAGCACACAACGTTCGCATAGCTCTGAGTATGGCACAACACATAGAAGGGCCGATATAGGTATGTTGTAGCATGCAGCAGTGAAAGAGACGTTACTGACACCTGCGTCCTGAAAAGAATCAATAATTTTTAGCCAGATTAACTTGTACACATTTCTCATGCTTTGATCATCTCTGTAACTGATCATACTTGCGTAGAGCATCAGCAACCGCGCTGCCCTGAACTCTCCGTAATGTGTACAAACGAACACTAATATTTTGTTGGAATGGGATTTCCAGAGACGAGCAACACGTTCTTACAAAACTCGAACTGTAAGAACATGTTGCTCCTCTCTGAAAATCCCATCCCAACAAAAAATTAGTGTTCGTTTGTACACATTACGGAGAGTTCAGGGCAGCGCGGTTGCTGATGCTCAACGCAAATAAATTCATATACAGAGATGATCATAGTACGACAAATGTGCACAAGGTAATCTGGATAAAACACTAACTATTGTTTTCAGGTATGTATTTGTTAGAAATGTCATCTACTATGCATGCTTCCACATGCCGATGCTGCCCGACTATGTGTTATGCCTCATCACAGGCATGTGCCAACGTTGCCTGCTTCGAACATAGCCTCCTGCATCTAGAGAGGCCGCAACATCACAAACAGCAATCCCGGCTTTCATGCTACCGCTTGTTATCGTCGTGAGAGCTGGCTGGCGGGCTGCTACGGCATATTCTTGGCACGCATAATGATCAATGCTCCTGGCCCGCGGCAGGATACTGTGCCCGTGCGCGTTTTAGTTTCTACCTAGTGGGAATGATATGATCCGACATTTATTGTCAGAAGGAATTAAGAAGTGAACCGTCGGAGATTGTCGAGAATTCTCACCCCGGTTTGTGTCGTGGCATGTGTGCCCACAATGCCTTTCGCACGAACATGGCAGACATTTCTCCCAATGGCAAGAAGGGAATGGGTTCATATTTTTTTATCTAATACAGCGATCGAGCCTTACACGGTAGTGGAGAAAGGCATCCAGAATGACGAGCTCGCAAGACCTCGAATGACTAGCCTGTGCGTAAAGGTGTGTGTCCGCCCATCGGATGACCACTGAGCAATAAACCAATCATTGTAGGAATTTTAGAAGCAGATTTTTTGAAGCACGACTACAAGAGTATTTGAAGGTGCCATGCTTCCAAGAATCTGCTTCTAAAACCCCTACAAGGATTGTTTTAATGGTCAGTGGTCATCGAATGTGAGGATGCACACCTTTACCCACAGGCTAGTCATTCGAGGTCTTGCGAGCTCGTCATTCTGAATGCCTTTCTCCACTACCGTGTAAGGCTCCATCGCTGTATTAAGTAAAAAATATGAACCCATGCCCTACATGCCATGCAGTGGTAGAAATGTCCACCACGTTCGTGCGGAAGGCATTGGGGGCACACATGCCGCGACACAAACCGGGCTGCACATTCTCAACAATCTCCGACCATGCACTTCTTAATTCATTCGGGAAAAGCATGCCGGATCATATCATTCCCACCAAGTAAAATAAAACTCGCACGACCACAACATCCTGTCGCGGCATAAGAGTCTGATCATTATGTGAGTCTAGAAAATGTCGAAGCTGCACGCCAGCCGCGTAAATAGGGCGTGCCGAGTCACGCTGGCCACTCCGGCATTTCTTACGGCTTGCATATATCCTCTGTATAGGACGATGCAGATAGTGACCATCACTCTCTGAACAACCATTCCGAAATATTTTTCCCATACCTCAAGTGTAATGAATAACATGTTATCCACATTCTTCGAGAATATTAATCTGCATGGCCCGGAAGGTTCCGGATTGCCATTTATGTCTCGATCAAATATAGACATATCTGTATTGCATGATCACATTGTCATCCTTCTTGTCTATCTTCTTATTGATGAATTTTGCTCCTGTCAACTTCGCAAACAAGCTGTAGCTGATTCCTAAACTGATACTGTCTGTCTTCCATGAGTATAATTTCACCATTCGAACTGTGTCCTTGTTCCCTTGTCTGCCCCGAGTTAGAAGTTGGCGACCCAGGCTGTTCTCCTTACCTGACGGTTCCATACTTTGAAGGTTATAGAAAGAGAAATTGACTTTCCATTTTCTGAACTCTTCTTCCCAGGTGAGAAGCATATCGGCTGGGGCTATAATTGCAGGCCGACGGTTTGGAAACTTTTTTACGTAGGTTTCAATGAATACAATGGTTAAACGGGTTTCCCCCGTCCCTGGAGTATTGCGCATACTAATTGAAACCCGTTTAACCATTGTATTCATTGAAACCTACATAAAAAAATTTCCAAACTGTCGGCCTGCAATTATAACCCCAGCCGACATGCTTCTCACTTGGGAAGAAGAGTTCAGAAAATGGCAAGTTAATTCATAACCTTCAAAGTATGGAACCGTCAGGCAAGGAGAACAGCCTGGGTCGCCAACTTCTAACTCGACCCAGACAAGGGAACAAGGACACAATTCGAATGGTGAAATTATACTCATGGAACACAGAGAGTATCAGTTTGGGAATCAGCTACAGCTTGTTTGAGAGTGTTGACAGGAGCAAAATCCCTGAATGAGAAGATAGACAAGAAGGATGACAATCCACTGCCGATTGTTTACATTATGTGACCGATTGTTCGTTGACGAATGGGCATTAAAACATGTTATCCGCTTTGTTGGAGAATAATAATTGTGGCAACAATTTGATAGAGGATACAGTTATTTGTCTTTCATACACTCCAATTACACTTGATCATAAATTCAGGACCATCGCTCATTGTTACTCAGTGGGGCCACGTCTCCCAGGCATATGGTCCGGTACTATTCAAATCGGGGATATTCCGAGGCATGTTCTGCGGGCACCTCAGTGTCGTGTGGCCTACCTGACCGCATCTACTACATTTTTTTGGTGCACGCGGTCGCCTTTCTGATGTCCCGGCCACAGGCTCAACCGTCGCGGTGCAGTTCTTTCGGTTGTGGCCGGATTGGCCGCACCTGCGACATCTTTGAGGCATCCCGGCACGCGATGCTCTTTCCACTGCCGATCGAAGCCTGGTTGTTCTTGGTCTTCCAGCTTGGCGCGGGCATTCAGGCGTCTTGCATGGGGCGTCCGCAATTTCTGTTGGTACCGCCCAATCATTCGGGTGTGCCATCGGATACACGGGTCCGCTCCATGCATCCATCAAAGCACTTCGAAGATAGAAGGCGGCGGCATAGTGGGTTATTTCGTGCCTCGCTTTCCTGCATATTGGAAATACACTCAACTTATGTTTCCAGCGCGATAAACCTCTGAAGCAATGATGTAATCGAATACTTACAGTATTGCGGCGACTGCGTGGGAGCACGGTATCAACATCTGCTGGAAGCTCTGGCATGTGCACGATGGGTCCTCCGTAAGTCTTACCGTGTACGACTTACTGCCGTGCCGGACCTGGTACACATTTTCCAAACGCGTATTCTCGGCATCCAACTTATCACATATCGCTCGAGCATTAAACACCTCCCTAGTTGCCCAATCGGTTAAACGGTCTGTGTTTCTTGAAGCATCTTCATGTCTTCTCTTAAACCAATCTCCGACAGTAGCACGAATCACCTCCATCATAGCGCACACAGGCAACCTGCGTGCCCACAAAAGGACCTTGTTCATGCTTTCGACGATGTTCGTCGTCATCATGTCGTACCGTCGGACGGGACAGTGAACTCGCGCGAAGCATTCTGGCCTTATTTCCTCCATCAAATGTCTATACGCGCTCGGATACCCATCCCTTAGGGTAGCCATATGCCGATCGTACACGGACCTCTTGTGTGCATATGCCGCTCCCATGAATGCGTCCTGGGCTCCGTTCCCCCCGAACCGCAACAGGTTCTTCGCTAGGTGCACGCAGCATATAACGTGTGGATTCCTCGGGAGCGCTTGCTCCACCGCACTCTAATTGCGGGCGAACCGTCAGAGATTATCAACGCATTGTCTTTTGGAAGAAGCGCGGCCCTCATCTGCGTCAGAAACCATCTCCACGCCCTTGTTGACTCTTTCGGTCCGACCCCGAAACAGAGCGGAAATATCTGATTGTTCCCATCTGTCGTCACTGCCACGAAAAGTACTCCCTTGTACTTCCCCTTCAGATGCGTTCCGTCAATCACGATGAAGGGCTGCATCTCTTTCCACCCAGTAATTGACGCATACAACGCATAGAAACAGTACAAGAACTTATCCTCATCATCAACTACGTACTCCGTATAGGTCCCAGGATTTTGCTCCCGCATCATATACAGGTACGATGGAATCATTCGGAAGGAGTCGTCATGCCCACCAAAAATGTATGAAATGGCATGAGCCCGAATCTTTCTCGCCATATCCACTGATATTCTGACGCCGTCCTCCAACAAGCGCGCCCGAAGTGACTCGGGTCCCATCGTCTCCGACCCAACCGCCACCACATTCGCATAATATGCCCCCAAGTGACTGGACGGGAGTCTCGTGTCTGGAATATTATCCGGGTTAAACGTGCAATTGTGTGGTACCAATCTGTATACGGTCCATATCGATGGGGTACCTCGCGCGCATCTGGAAAGCGCATTCCTCCATGGAACAGCGCACCCAATATCGTGTTTTGTCCGACTTGCAAGTCACGTACCCACATCTCTCTCCGATCAAGTACTCGACCAATTTCTCCTGCAACCGCCTCTTCGTCGCAAACACTGATCCCACTGCTAGTGGTCTATCCACGGTTTCATCCACGTACGGGTCGACGTAATCTCCAGGCAGCTCAAGCGGTGGACGCGGAAAATTCCAGTTCCCGCGTGTCATTTGAGGAACCGTGAACCCTTCTGCCGGCAGTCGCCTCGCTGGATCGAGGCCAGCATCGAGTCCCTCTATGGATCCTCCCTCGCGTACAATTCTCCAGAAGGCTTTGAAATAGGTGAGTATCAAGCGATGCCCTGCCAAATCTTCAAAGTCTACTTCCGCTGCTGACTCACCCCATTCATCCTGCCATTCTTCCTCCTCACTCTCATCACTCTGGTCATCATGTGCCTCATCCACCACGTTATCCTGCGCGCCCATGTCCTCATGGTCTGATGCATTCGCTACATTTGTCTCACCCTCCTCTAGCCCGGTAAGGGTTGGATAACTTACAGGGATGGTTGTTCCGTACTCATTACGACATTCGTCTACATATTCTGGTACGTGGCCACTGCTACTAGCACCTGCGTTCGGAGCCCACAACGGATTCCGCGACGGTGGATTACCGAATATGAAGTCCGACCAACTCGTCGCCCCGGACGCGTAATACGTACAACGGGGGTGTTGTGTGTAATTAGTTGATTCATTCGTACATTCTAAACATTGTCGACCATAAACTATTAATACATTTAAAAAAAATCTTTTCGCACATATTAATACAACACTACTTCTAAGCTACTATGATCACCATAAACTATTATTTTCATTACTGTTAATATAAATGAAAATGTTAACGTATTATTGGTTAGCAGAATTATAATGATAAAAATAATTGTCCTAATAATTATCAACAATTCATAATATAAATATAAACGCAATTTACCTTAAGTTATACTAGTATATTTTAAATTTTTCATTTTCCTACCATGACAGATTCTATTCATTTAATATAAATTTTTTAAATTTTTTAAAAAATTTTATAAAAAATTTTTTAAAAAATTTTTCATTTTTCATTTTCATTGTAAATTTTTTAAATTTAATTTTTTATGAATTATTATATTATTATTACTATAAATTTTTAATATATTATATTTTTATTTTTTAATTTAATTTAACCTTATTATTAGATTATTATTACTTTAAATTTTTTAATATTTCTACACATATTCTTTTCATTTTCATTTTGGACTTCAACAAATAATAAAGTAAATAATTAAAATAACAATAATAATAATAACATAGTAGTAATAATAAAAATAATTAAATAAATATTTTAAAATTTCCTTTTTTGAATTATTATATTATTATGACTTTAAATTTTTATTATATTAATTTTTTATTTTTTAATTTAATTTAACATTATAATTATATTATTACTACTTTAATCTTCTTAATATTTCTACATTATCTTTTAATTTCCATTTTAAACTTCAACAAATAATAATTAAAATAGTAATAACATAATAACAGTCAAAGTAATAATAATACTAATACAAAAGTAATAAGTAAAATAAATCGGAAACAATAGTACTATTTACTTATAGTAATCTATTAATATTTTATTTATAGAACAGAAAGAATAATAATAACTAGACAGAATAATAATAACTTGTGTGTTCGACTACTCAATAATAATAATTATAATAACATAGTAATAATAATAATAATAATAATTAAATAAATTTTTTAAATTTAATTTTTTTGAATTAATATATTATTATTAATTTAAAATTTTACTATATTTTATTTTTCATTTAATTTAACCTTATTATTATATTATTATTACTTTACAGTTTTTAATATTTCTACATTATCTTTTAATTACCATTTTAAAATTCAAAAAATAATAATTAAAATAATAATTAATAATACTAATAACATAAGTAATAAATAAAATAAATCGGCACCAGTAATACTATTTACTTATATAAATCTAGTAATATTTTTTCATACTATAGACGGAATAATAATAACTTGTGTGTTCAATTACTCGAAAAATAATAATACTAATTTATGTCGCCTTTCTTTTTTATTTGTTCATTAATCTACAATTACTATATTGCGGTAAAATGTATCCAAATCTATATCCATTTATTCATGCAAACAAAAAAGAATAACAAATTAACAATGTACATTAACGAACTAAACAATTAATTTAACATATTCATATAACATAAATACACGAAAACAAGTACAAGTAAATGCAAAAAATATGCATGTACAACGCAAATACTAAATTCAAAAGTAAATAGCACGTATAAATACTTACGATTAACTGTGTAGTCAATATCATCCGCACGGTTTGCTTCCCCTCCCAACAACCCTTCCGGACCAAACAACCACGACGAGTCCATTGTTGCGCCGGCCAAAATACAACTGCGCACAAGTTATTCAAAAACCCAACAATTTTTAATAAATGCAGCAATATGTTAAATAAATATGCAGCAATATATTTCAAAATATGCTAGGATCGCCCATTATTGGACACATCAAGCTTGGTCCGTGGATTATAACACAGAGCATGCTTGGTCCGCATATTTAATGCACGGACCAAGTAGGGTTAATATGACACTCTTCATGCTTGGTCCGCATATTATTGGACCAAGCATTAATGCACGGACCAAGTCATAATCGACAGAATATAAACACACAGCATGCTTGGTCCGCATATTTAATGCACGGACCAAGTAGTAGGGTTAATATAACACTCTGCATGCTTGGTCCGCATATTATTGGACCAAGCATTAATGCACGGACCAAGTCATAATCGGCAGAATATAAGCACACTGCATGCTTGGTCCGTATATTTTTTCGAGCGGACCAAGCATTGAACAATTTGTCTTTCAGAATCGAAAGGTTTAGCATTGAACAACTTTTTGTATAGCTGAAATAAAACCATAGATGTATGTATCCGCGTTCGGATTAAAAAATTAACATTATCACACAAATAAAACCTTAGAAAATTTTTTTAAAAAAAATCACAGAAAACTTAGAAATAATAACAATATCTACTTAATCAAAAAAAAATTATAACTTACCAACAATAAATATATCTGCGTTAGGATCTTCAATGGAAATCGAACTTCTTATAACCCTTCACGGCGGATCTGAAAATTACAAGGAAAAAACTGAATTTATACGGAACAATAAAAAAAAAAAAATCCACAACAACGACGATGGTCGGCGGATTAAAAATAATCCCCCACCAAATTTATACGCACAAGGAAAAAAAATGGAACAATATAATCATACCCAACAATGACGATGGCCGGAGGATTAACGTCGGTCACGGAGAAAAACGAATGGTGGTGAACGAAAGCTGTAGATCTGGATCTAGATCTAGAGAAAAAGAGGTGGCTTTTGAAATGATATTATGAACGCTGAACGGGCGGGTGGTGGGGGAAGTGGGGAATATATTCCATGCACTGACGAGAATAAATGCAGACGTAATGACAAAGCGGTTGCCTTCCCGAGGCTTGACTCGGTCAAAAACGCTTGGTCCGCTCACAACAATGGGCAGACCTAATGGAAAAGCGGACCAAACAGCTTGGTCCGGAGAACGGCGGCTTGGTCCGCCCATTATTATATAGCCGGGTATAGCGAATTCCCGGACTAAGAGGATTGCTGTTGCTTGGTCCGCGACAGCGCTATGCCCGGATATTAATAATGCGCGGACTAAGCTTAATATTCCGAGTCACACGGTCCTAATTAATATCATTTAGGATAATCCTTGATCAAGCTTCGTCCGGGTATTTTATTTGGTCCGGGTCCGGTCCAAGTATCCGGTCCAAGAGGCTTTCCGTCTTTTCGGGTAAAAAACTGACATCTATAAAGTGGCGGGCAAAAAAGTTGCTGCAAAAGTCTGACCGGCCACAGTCATCATTCACCCTAAATAAGATCTACCAGATAGAGAGATAAGCAACTGGGATGACGAAAGGGTAAAATGGAACATCCATGTCGTCATTTACTGTTTCTGGGAACAGTACCACCGCATGGCATATATATATATATATGATATATATGCACACAATATGCATCTAATTCCACCGAATCAAATACGGTACTTCAAACACTTGAAACGATAGTCTGAATTCGTTTCGATGCATATAAACCAACACAGAAATATAATAAATATATAAAATATTGTATAGACATAATGTATCATTCTTAAATTTTTATCACTAAACTTTTTCCAATCCTATGGTGATATTAACATAAATTAGGAAAAATGAGACCCAACAAATAACACTGCAAACTAAACATAAATATGTGAATGTGGCTAACTGAAAACGCAAATGGCTTATTAGGAAGAAAATTCATGAATGATAGGGTGCTCATCTACTTGAAGTCATATTTTGCATGAAGAATGTAAAGTACCCACATCTGCGCGCTGCATTGTGTATATTTTGCTACAATGGTAAGAATGAAAGTTATTTATTTTGTTAAATGTAATGTGTGTGATCATTTTAAAAGAAAAAGTGAAAATTATTATTATTATTATTATTTGAGTGTCAACCACTATTTTAAAACCCACTTCTTAAAGTGGAGCGAGTTGACTTACTCAGTACTATTGTACTGATAAAAAGTTGTTGCGTTATCTTTTTACAGATATTGGAGCTGACATATGAACTGCATCTCATGACATGAGCATTTGGGGATGGGATTACCAATCATCAAAAGATTGTTGCTTTAAGGAACCACGTACTTTTAAATATTAATGTCCTATATATTGCCTTTAGTTTATGCTTCCGCGTGAGAAAGAACAATGACTCTGGTATTAAGTACTTTAAATTTTCTTATGTCTATATTTTATAAAATTGGCAATTATTTTTAAAGTTCATACTACAAAAATTTATATTTAGCCGTAGCACTTGTCAATTAAGTTAGCCAAAGGGCGAGCCTGACTGATAAGTGTGGCGGTAACATTCTGAAACCTTATGAGGATGAATTTCGGGGTGTTACAGAGTGGTATCAGAGCGTATTTTTAAACTCTAAGTATTTGTAAACTGTTAAATATAGAACTGCATGAGGTGATTCTGTCTAAGGAGTCTGGTTTTTAAAGATTGCCCGTCAGCCGGTGGCTCTACCAGTCTTTCCTGGGAAATAACTTTGTAGCTCTATATTTTAACTAGTTGGCAAATTACTTAGAAGGCGGTACCCTCTAATCTTAGCATTTCTTGGTTAAGTTAGCAACAAGGCAAGCTGACTAAGGGATGCGACAGTTTAACTCCGGTTTATGGATTTAAAAAAAAAGTCCATTTTGAGAAAGAAATATGCAAAATATTTTTCAAAGGCCCATATGGGCTATGTTAAATTTTGAAACTTAGAAATTATTTTTGGGGTGGGGACATATGCATTCATGAGCATGCATCATTTTGAATAAAATTTTTTAAAATAAAATAAAATATTGTTATGATATACTAAGTCAGTTGACCTTATCATAAGTGCTCTTTTTAAATTCTCTATCTTGTAATATTTTCTAGATTTATGAAATAAAGCTTGTTATTTCATTCCTTCTGGTTAATCTCTAAATAAAGTCATACTCTTAACTTAGACATTTCTGCGTTAACTCATCCTTATACTATGATCTAACGAGTTTTAGGACATAATCATCCCTTAGACTTGAACTCACTCTTGCTTTGTAACACCCCGGTTTTTGGTCACCCAGGTCGGGATGTCACCGCCACATCTCCCTAGTAAGACACGGTTTCTCCGAGCTTACTAAAGAGATGCAAGGCTAGGTATTGCAGTATTTAAAAACATTTAAAGCATTCAAATAGCCCATACAATATAATTCAAAAATAACAATAATAGCATAGCGCAGCGGAAATATTTGGTTTAATACAGTATCGCAGCGGAAAATATAAAAAGGGCCGACATGGCCAAAACACGGGTTAAACAGGCCCGTTCATAATATAGTCTAAGTGCGAAATTTAAAAGCAAAATAAGTGTTCCCCAAAATCCCATGCATGAATCGTGCTCACACATGCTCATTCCACATATTCTGTAAGGAAAGGAATAAAAAGGGTTTTGGTCAGCAAAATTGCTGAGTAAGTTAACACATGCATGATCGTAGGGTTTTAAAGCCATAAATTTAATAATTTAACAAAGCATGATAATAACATAATATTTAATTTCATCTAATCCATATCCAATAGCATAATTTATCTCGGGGCTCTATTTAATAACACATATCACATGGTTTAATCATAAAAGCCATAATTTAAATAAAGCGTTTAAATAATTTAGTTGGACAACAACATAATTTAATCTAATTTAATTTAATTTAGAATCCCCATTACATTCCCGATTTTGTATTTCAAAGTTTCACGATAAAATCGCGATGTCAACAAGTTTAGCCGGTAGCCCGGCGGCCGCAACCGTATCAGCCATACCCAGTACCACTCCGGAGCCTCGGGAAACCCATACGGATATTCACGAGAGTGTAGGCTCTATATTTCGCCGTTTAGGCAATCCGTATCTCAAGTTTAGCGCGCGGGGTCACCATCGTCCATTACGACACGAAGTGAATCGTTAGGGGGCACCCTGCAGAGCACTCACCCCTAATTTTAATTATCAAGTTTGTAAGGGGATTTATTTTTAAAATGTGACTTCAATTGTATTTATTCAAAAATAATATCTCAACTCGTTTCAACCCTAGAGGTTAATTCCATGTTTCAACAAGATTTCAAGATTTTGTTTCCGGTAAACCACAGTTTACTCTAAAATTCGTCTAAAATCAGATTTAATTCCAACAATTCCAAAATTTCATATTTGACTCGGAAACATCAAGATCTACAACTTTCGTGTTTTAACTTTTTCGATCCGAAGTAGGTCAAAATCACCAATTTTCGCATAAGAACAAATCTGTCCGAGTTTAATGTATCACAGTTTAAAGATTTCGAATTCTACCATAGCAATTCAACTCCAAATTTAATGAAATTTGACAGGGATCATCTTAAGACCATTATCTACAACTTTCATGTTCGGCCAAAGATCTAAAACAGCCTAGATCCTATGTCAAAAACGTGATCAAGATCATTCCTAAGTTCTGTCCAAGATTTCAAGATCTAGATTCAAACAGTTCGGTTTTGGTGGGTTTTCTCATACCAAATCAACTCCAAAAATTCTCAAAATTTTACAGTAGCTATATCTAAGTCTTAGGAACGTTTTTTGTGTTTTAAGTTTTTCCGTTTGAGTTTGTTTTAAGGTTCGGAAAAATTCATCAAATCTGTTGCACCGATAGAACGTAAGAATTGACAGATTTTCGGTTTCTTGTTAATCTTTTAGTTTTGAATGTTTTAATTCATCCCAAAACCATGTAAGAGTTAACTTACTGAGTTTATGAACGTCCGGGATGTCCAATTCGGAGGCGTGGCTTCCAGATCACCGTTTCTCCTATCCGTTCGTCGGGTTCTACGATCTAGATCCAATACGGGGTGTAGAAAGAGAAGAACCGAAGTTAGAATCCGTTTTCGGATTGAAACGTGAAAAGATTTATCAGACTAGAGCTTACCACAACGTTTGGAGATCCTTGGATTTTCGTCCAAAGCTGCTGCCTCCGTTTGGTGCTTTCCGTTGACTCCGAATTTAGGGTTTCGAACGTATAGAAGGTTGTAGGGTTTTGTAAACTTGTTTGGGTCTTCCAAGGGGCTTATTTATAGATTTCTCAATCCCTAGGGCGTCCAACATCTGACCTAAAGGTCTTGGGTCGAGAGATGTTCAACCGAAAGTCGAAAAATCAGCGTTCGGGCGAGAGATTCACGCAACAAACGAATCTGTGGAGTGGCGCGGTCGTGGCGCGCTGTTTCCCCTTCCACCTCGCGGCCACCGCGCGGCACTCGCCTGGACTTCGGTCCGGGCGGGTCGTGCGATCCGTCGTGCTTTTCCGCCTCTCTTTCGGGTTTCTATCCCTCTATGCTCCCGAATTCCGATTTCTGGGGTATCTTCGGGTCTCTACTTCCTCTCTAAATTTTCACTCGGGTCTAATTGGATGTTTTGGACTCGAATACTCGAGTTCATTAGTGTCGGGTTTTGGTGTACAATTTATTTACCTTTAATAATTCTTCTTATCTAATTAAATTCCTTTTTGAGTTAAAATCCCATTTCTCATTTCCTTATCTTTATTTATTTATTTATTTGCTGGATTCATTTATTTATTTATGGTATTTATTTTATTTATTATTTATTTATTTAATTATTGTTTTATTTTATGTTGGAAAATTCTCGGGTATTACATGCTTAACCATCCTTAGCAGAATGACACCCCGTGCAAGGACTAGAAAAACCCTCCGAAGTGTTAATGCCCTCAACAACATGGAGCCACACCAAAATCTGAACATGACTAACCACGAAGTGCCAGCAGCACAGGGTGTATCCAAATAACAAGCTGTACCACCTGCACACAACATATATCACCCTGACATCACCAACAATTAAGGCATTGGACACAACATGGTACCTCCTAATCAGGGAGCACCCAACAACCAAACCCCTCAGAATCGAAACACGCCAAACTCGCTTGACAATGATCGCCTAAGGATCATTGAGCAAATGCTCATTGCCTTGGGTCAGGGTCAAATTAATCAAGCCACAGCAGCTGTGCCGCCACCTCAAGCCCAGCTCAATCACCTAGCAGTGGTGAACCAATACAGACCACCTCGTTATGTTGGCAGGAGGACCCTACTAAATTGGAGGATTGGATAAAAAGTTTCAACAAGTTACTCGAGGCGACTCGTTGCACAGATGAGCAGAAGATTACTGTAGCCTCGTACTTTTTAGGAGGTGACGCAGATGAATGGTGGCAGTTACAGAAGAGAGAGCTAGATGATCATGAGGAGTATAAATGGGAAAACTTTACAGAAACTCTAAGAGAAAGGTTTTACCCGATGTGTACCAAAGCAGCAATGTATGAAGAGTTTCTATCGTTACGACAAGGAGCACAATATGTACAATAATACTATGTCAGATTCAAGGAGTTAGTCAGATTTGCTCCTAAGTTAGTCTCCACCGATGCCGAGAAGGCACAGAAGTTCGAAATGGGATTAAACCTCTCCATTAGAGAAGTGGTGGCTGGAGTTCAATATCCTACCCTCCAAGCGATCTACGATCGAGCTGTCGCAGTTTCTCGTGTACAACAGATGAAGAGAAAAGCCGGGGAGTCTAGCCGCGGGTTCCAAGGACAGGACAAGAGGATTCGGGACAACCGAGGAAGCAGCAGCAACAACCACCTCAACAACAATAAAGGCAATATTCGAGGTGGGCAGAATCGACCCGTCCAGGGAAGCAAAGGAGGGGGCAACAATGGTACTAGAAACCATGAAGGGTACATACCACAATGCCCAAAATGCAACAAGCCCCACTTGGCTAGAGGATGCCCCAAGCCGGGTACATGTTATAGATGTGGCCGAGAAGGTCATATGAGGAAGGAGTGTAAGACCCGCATTGAAAATATTACAAAAAGAGATGACCTCATCAATATCCCCACTCAGCCAAATAATCAGGATGTGCGAAACAGAAATAATCAAGGACAGAGGCCTCAGCAAAATAGAAACCAACAAGGGAACCATGGAGCACCTATAGGGCGGCTCAATGTTATTAATCAGGCAGATCTTTCAACTCAAGGGGATGTGATAACAGGTACATTTACGGCTTTAAGTGTGCCTGTTAAGGTTTTATTCGATTCTGGAGCAAGTTGTTCGTTTATCTCTTCTAGAATCTTGCCTGAATTAGAGATGCCAAAACCTAAAATGATTAACTTAGGAATTCAGTTGCCTTCGGGAAAAATTGTATCGTGCACCAAACGATACGATGGGATTCCAATAGTCATTAAGAACCTTGAGTTCTATGCAAATTTATTAGAATTTGACCTTAAAGATTTTGATATTATATTGGGAATGGATTGGCTTACCCAATATAAAACGGTAATTGAGTGTCAGAAACACAAAATTACACTGTCTAAGACGAGAGGCCAAAAGGTCAACTACTATGTCCAACTCCCCAAACGTAAGACTAAGGTAGTAAATGCCTTAAAATTTTATAGTCTTATGCAGAAAGGATATACGCTTTATGCATGTTATATCCATAACCTCAAGTTAAAGGAGAATAAAATTGATGACATTCCAGTAGTGAGGGAGTATCCAGATGTATTCCCAGAAGAAATTCCTGGAATGCCTCCAGAACGTGAAGTCGAGTTTACAATCGATCTACTTCCCAGAACAGAACCTGTATCAAAAGCTCCTTATCGCATGGCAACCCTAGAAATGAATGAACTCAAGGAGCAACTTGAGGAATTATTACAAAAGGGGTATATACGACCTAGCACGTCGCCGTGGGGAGCACCAGTCTTATTCGTCAAGAAGAAAGATGGAGGGTTACGTCTTTGTATCGATTATAGAGGTTTAAATCAGGTAACGGTTAAAAACAAATACCTGTTACCTAGGATTGATGACCTTTTCGATCAACTTAAAGGTGCAACGGTATTCTTCAAGGTAGATTGGCGATCCGGTTATCATCAACTGCGAATCGCTGAAAAGGATATTCCGAAAACTGCGTTCAGGACACGTTATGGACATTACGAATTTACAGTGATGTCATTTGGGCTAACAAATGCCCCAGCAGTATTCATGAATCTCATGAATGATGTGTTTCGAGAATTTTTAGATCAGTTTGTAGTCATTTTCATCGACGACATCTTGATCTATTCAAAGAGCAATGAAGAGCATGAGCAACACTTGCATCAGGTGCTAGAGACATTAAGGAAATACCAACTCTATGCCAAGTTGTCCAAGTGTGACTTTTGGTTAGAAAAAGTAGCATTTTTAGGCCACGTTGTATCAGCTGATGGAGTTTCTATTGACCCAGCAAAAATATCAGCAATCACCGAGTGGCCTACGCCTACTAATCAAACAGAAGTGAGAAGTTTTCTTGGACTGACTGGATATTACAGGAGGTTCGTCAAGGACTTTTCCAAAGTTGCACGACCTCTGACTCAACTTTTGAAGAAAGGCTTGAAGTATGAATGGACAGAAAAGTGTGAATCATCATTTCAAGAATTAAAGAAACGCCTCACAACAGCACCAATTTTAACATTGCCAACAGAGAATGGAGATTTTGAAGTGTATAGTGACGCTTCAAAAGAGGGGCTAGGGTGTGTTTTAATGCAACAACAGCAAGTCATTGCATATGCATCACAACAATTGAAGCCTCATGAGGAGAATTATCCGACGCACGACCTAGAATTAGCAGCGGTAGTGTTCGCATTAAAGATTTGGCGACACTACTTGTACGGACGAACTTGTCGGATATTCACCGACCACAAGAGCCTTAAGTACATATTTACTCAGAAAGAGTTAAACATGAGGCAACGTAGATGGTTAGAGTTGATCAAGGATTATGATTTGGACATCGCCTACCATGAAGGGAAAGCTTACGTGGTCGTAGATGCGTTGAGCCGCAAGACTCGACACGTGGCAAATACTCTTATCTTACCTTCGGAACTGTATATGGACTTGGTCAAGGTAGACACGGAGCTAGTCCATTATGGAACTGTGGAAAATGTCATTAATGCTATGACCATTGAATCTACGGTATTTGATGAAATACGCAGTGCTCAACCAGGCGACATAAAGCTTGAAAGGATCAAGAAGAAGGTTGCTGAAGGAAAAGCAATTGGTTTTGCAATCCATGAGGATGGAAGCATTCGCTTCAAAGGGAGATGGTGCGTACCGCATAAATGCGTAGAGCTAAAACGAAGATTAATGGAAGAAGGCCACAACACCCCGTATTCAGTACATCCAGGGGGTGATAAGCTTTATAAGTATTTAAAGAATGTTTATTGGTGGTCAAGGATGAAGAATGAGGTTGTTGAGTTTGTGGCTAGATGTTTAACCTGTCAAAAGGTTAAAGCAGTACGTCAGAAGCCCTTAGGACTCATGAAACCATTGGAAATCCCAAGTTGGAAATGGGATAGTATATCAATGGATTTTGTTTCAGGACTACCACGATCACCAAAAGGAATGAATAAAATTTGGGTAATTGTTGATAGATTGACAAAGATTGCGATCTTCATACCAATGAAGGATACATGGTCTATGGATCAATTAGCAAGAGCATATATCAATAACGTGGTTCGACGACATGCAGTGCCACATGATATAATCTCTGATAGAGACAGCAGATTTGTCTCTCATTTTTGGACCAAGCTGCAAGAAGCTCTTGGTACCCAAATTAAAATGAGCACCGCTTTTCACCCGATGACGGATGGACAAATAGAAAGGACAATCCAAACACTGGAGGACATGCTGAGAGCATGCGTTCTTGAATTTAAAAGGAAGTTGGGAAAACCATCTACCTTTGATAGAGTTCTCTTACAATAACAGCTATCATGCTAGTATAGACATGACACCGTTTGAGGCACTCTATGGACGCAAGTGCCGAAGCCCATTATGTTGGGAAAAATGTGAGAATTCTATTGTGGTTGGGCCGCAACTCATTGAAGACATGGCCCAACAGATCAAGATGATCCAAGGGAAAATGAAGGCAACACAAGATCGACAGAAAAGTTATGCCGATGTTAGGCGACAAGACCTAGAATTTCAAGTTGGAGATAAGGTTATGCTGAAAATATCACCTATGAAAGGAGTGATGCGTTTTGGAAAGCGAGGAAAGTTAAGTCCTTGATATATTGGACCATATGACATTCTGGAACGAGTCGGAACCCTGGCATATAGACTAGCCCTATCGCCACAACTATCTCGAGTGCACAATGTGTTCCATATTTCACAGTTAAAGAAATATGTGCATGACCCAACCCATGTACTTCAACAGGAAGTAATTGAACTCAAAGAAGATCTAACTTATGAAGAGTATCCAATCCAAATACTCGACATCAAAGAAAGAACGACAAGGAACAAGACCACCCGGATTGTTAAAGTACTTTGGTCCAATCATAATACGGAAGAAGCAACATGTGAACTAGAGGATGATATGAAGCAACGCTACCCCAATCTCTTTTTAAACGACCAAATAACAGTTATGGGGACATAACTGTAGGCTTAAGGGGAGGAGGACGTAACCACCCGACACAATCTTGATAGGGTATGTTCAAAATCTCCTAATTTTTTTTCTTTTCCATTAACTTTTATCTTATATTCCGCATATTAGATTGCCATAGTAGTTTTCATTAAAACTTCGAGGACGAAGTTGATTCTTAAGGAGGGTGGATTGTAATACCATAGAAATTACCCGAAATAATTGTAATTCACTAAAGAGACTTTTATTAAATATTTAATCACTTGCTTAAAGAATTAGTATATTGATTTTTCTACAAAACAACACTTGAAAAACTATATATGTAAATTTGTCTTTTCCAAAAGAAATATGAATTTCAATATCATGGGTAATAGAATTATATAGTTTATGGAATATTTTTTTAAATCTATTGTTTAAATTATATATATAAGTTTTTATATATACACATTGGTCTTGAAAATTATTATGAGGATAATATGTGAATATTTTAAGTATTTTAATATTCATTATGGAATAAATTTTTATAAAAATAAAAATATGAGTTTTTATGTGAATCTATGAGAATTAACTTTTATATATAAGTAAATATATACATAGATTATAATTTTTATTTAATGATGACATGAAGACTTTGTGGTTTGAGTATTGTTGTAAATAAAATAAAACCATGCAAGTATATTATTATTTTGAAAGCACATTAATATAAATACAATACTTGAAATAAATAAATAAATATTATATTATCATATCCAAGTATAAATGCATGCCACTAAATAATGGCAAGAATAATGATTTTTCTAGACAAGCTAATACTTCAATCATTTTCATGATACACTACTTACACAAATATGAGGTTAAAAGCAATTGTAAGAAATTTTCTTCCTAAACAAATAGATAAAAAAAAAAATCAACATGATTAACAAGTGTCTTGGATGAATGGCTAGCAAAGAAAGGTGATCAATTATCTCTTGAACCCACCAAGATTAATAGCCTCCATAATAGGCAAACCATTATGTTAATAGACAACATGATGGACAAAATTAATAGCCTCCCAAATTAATGCCTCTTTGTTAGGCTATAAGGACCAAATGAGTGGATACAAATACTCTAACCATTATTGCTCAAAACACACTTAATTGGATGATTGGTGAGGTTGTAATCACTCTCACTATGTGTCATGTTTAATTGTTCAAATCTTAGCCTATAAATAGAGAGAGTTTCTAGACTTCAAACACACCAATCTCATCCATCTCATTAGCCAAATTCACTACCCATTTTATTCTTTAAAGTTCTCCCACATAGTGAGCATATCTTAAGGATTGTGGAGTCTTGTAGGCTTGGCAACCTTCATCATTCTAAGAGTTCTAACTCTTCTCAACACTTGGTTAGTAAGATATCCTCCTTGTAAACTTGTATCTTAGAGATCTAAATCTTTTATTTTTATACTATAAATTGATTTCCCTCTATTTGTCGAATTTCAGCGAAACCCGTAATTTGTGGTGCGAATCTTGTGTTATAACGGCCATTATCTTTGAATCTTCTTACTCTTATACATCAATTCAGTAAGTTAACACTCTCTACTTCAAGTTTTGGATATCCCAATCCATGTTTTAAGAATACAAAATTAGAATTCCCACATTATACCAAAATCTGTCAGTTTTTCGTTTACGTAAAGATCCATCTTTTTAAACTATTTTGGTACAATATCCCTCAAAGTTTCCTTCATAAAACTTGTTCCTTATTGAGTTGAGTATATTTCTGTAAACTTTTATAATTTTTAGAAATCGTATGAAAAAGTTACGGGATCCGCTTTATCGAAAGGTCGAAATCTCTTTTTGTTGAAATCTAAGAAATGATAGTGTTTTCTGAAATCCACATTTTTGAAGGTCTTAAGTGTCCCAAAGCCAAATGGTTTCTTCATGAAAAATATTTATCTATGTGTTATCTACCTTGTGGTAAAATTTTAGAATTTTCGGTCGCGAATTACTATTTTTAGAACCTGTTGAAAATTATAGAGTCACTATTGAATTTCTGGCAGAATACATGTTCTGAAAAGAACTCAATTTTTGAAATGTTTCCATACCTTATTTTGAAAAGTGTAAAACATGAAACTTGTTCAACTATGTGTTGAGTATCTACAGTTTAAATTTCTTAGCAATCGCCTTTCATATGAATTTTTAAACTGACTTGGCGTAAACTGCGATGTTGGACTTGATTTTTTGGTCCAAATGAGAAATTGTTGGATTTTGAGATCCATGAAATGATATTTTCATATTTATGAGATATTGGGAGTTGAATGTTGAAATGATATTTGGCATTATTGAATGCCCTTGTTATGAGGTTACTCCCTTGATATTGTTGAAAACTCTTTTAAAGAGGATATTATGTGGAAAATTGTGGAAAACTCTTTTAAATCCATTGTGCACTATTAACTTGAGTAAGATGCCATACTTGATAGAGGGCTAATGCACTAGGGATGTGTCTTGCGGGGCCTCCCCCTCTAAATATGCCAAGACGGCATTGTTGATAAATTGTGCCAAAACGGCGTTGTTGCATGTATGAGTCTATACTCTTGGGTGTATCCGTGATGGGTTACCCAAGGCTCCGGAGTGTGTCTGTATATGAGTCCGTTGCATGCTGATCAGACTTATGATCGATTTGATATGATATGATATATGGAAAATGGTGTCCTCTTGTGCATAGTTGCTACAATGGTAGGAATGAAAGTTATTTATTTTGTTAAAGGTAATGTGTGTGATCATTTTAAAAGAAAAAGTGAAAATTATTATTATTATTATTTTTTGAGTGTCAACCACTATTTTAAAACCCACTTCTTAAAGTGGAGCGGGTTGACTTACTCAGTACCATTGTACTGATAAAAAGTAGTTGTGTTATCTTTTTACAGATATTGGAGCTGACATATGAACTGCATCTCATGACATGAGCATTTGGGGATGTGATTACATTTCATCAAAAGATTGTTGCTTTAAGGAACCACGTACTTTTAAATATTAATGTCCTATATATTTCCTTTAGTTTATGCTTCCGCGTGAGAAAGAAGAATGACTCTGGTATTAAGTACTTTAAATTTTCTTATCTCTATATTTTATAAAATTGGCAATTATTTTTAAAGTTCATACTACAAAAATTTATATTTAGCCCTAGCAGTTGTCAATTAAGTTAGCCAAAGGGCGAGCCTGACAAGTGTGGCGGTAACATTCTGAAAGCTTATGAGGATGAATTTCGGGGTGTTACAGCAGGATGGGTTGGAGATGGTCTAATTCTTATCTCCTATACATGTTTTTTCTTTTGTGGAGCAAGGAGGAGGATTAAACAAAAAATCTCCTCTGGCTTCGACTTTGCGAAAAAATAAAAAATCTCCTACAACAATAATAGAGGATAGATGCGTGACTTTCGAATAATGTAGCACCAATAATTAAAGGCAAATATTCATTTTGCCCGCCAAATTATGGGTGTAAGATCGATCAATTTGACTCCCAAACTATTAATCAATATATATCAATCAGTCCCCAAACTTTGTTAATCATCTCATTCGAGTTTTCGTTAATAATTTTATTTTGTAAACACTCAATTTGTCCCCCAAATTTTGAGATTAAAATCAATTTACATTCATACTTTATTACTCACTCTGTCCACGAAAATTGCACTACTGGCACACTTTTCTAGGTTGCTAATATATTTCTAATGGGAGTAGATGTTAGATTCTAAATTTACTTTAACTATAGACTAAAAACTTCTAGTACGTTAGAAACAAGATGGACCGGTGGACTTTAGCCCAACATATAACCGATATGGGAGTTTAACATAGTAGAAAAATAAATTTCAAGTATGATATTTATTACCATTAGAAAGATTAATAATCTAGAAAAGCGTACGTGCCTGGAGTCCGGTGCTGTAATTTTTGTGGACGAAAGGGAGTATTAATTATTTTAATTTAGTTATTTTTAGTCATCGTTAAATTTTAATTAGTACACAGCGTTATTACTGGTGGTGCTATGGGTGAGATCATCATAACCGCCGCAATCTCTAGATCTTGAGTCGTGCAATTCAACTCGTGAGGCTTCTCTAGTTATATTCGTTAGATCCCTTTAAAACCCAATCCGGTTTAAAGGCCATGATTGGGCAGCAATGTCGTGACCTCAGCCATTAGTGTATGAATGAAGGCTTAGGACGTCCTTTATCCAATTTCGTATGGATAATATCATATTTGGAAGTAAAAATATGATAACGTGAGAAATAGTTGTGCAGCAGTAAAAACTTAGCAGATGCTTGCACCAACCATGAATTACTATGATTTTGATGGGTCAATAATGAATACAGTGCCAATTGAGTCTAGATACAGTTAGGTCAGATGATGAACCTAGTCCCACTTACATCTAAATTCATTTGGGCCCAATCTGAAAATATCACTCGTTTAACTCATACTTTTAATCTGCAGGGAGAGGAGTCAGAGGACAATCAATGTATTAGCTCATGGGGATTCATCCTCAGCCAATTTAGAATGGAAAGCTATTAGTTCTTACATTTTTGAGTCGAACCTTGGACCACTTATGGGATAAAGCCCGCAACCATCACAACGGACACCAATGTAGACAGGGTGTAAATATATTATAATGGCTGGAATGTATTGGCTCAGGCTGTGGAGGACATAAATCCTGATTGGTGTAGATAAAGCCCGCAACACGACGTGATCCTACCCCATTAGGATGCCTCCCGTCGCAAGCCTCGGTCCACGTCGCAAGGACCTCCCCCTCCCCCCCCCCCCCAAGCAACGTGAACCTTCACGACGTGATCCTACCCCCTGTCAGGATCCCTCCCGTCGCGTACCTTGGTCTCACGTCGCAAGCCATTGCCTCATCACGGGCGAGTTTAGCGACGGCCGCATCCCACGAGTCCAGATCATTCCCGTCGCAAGACTTGGTCTCACGCCGCGAACCATTTTTAGAAATTCTATGTCCTAAGAGAACCTTCATTAACCATAAAATGATATTTTTCTCTATTAAAACTCAAATTTGACTCCTCACATCTAATTAGAACCTTTTCAAGATTAGTTAAGCATTTTTCAAAGTCAGATTCAAACACATAAAAATTATCCATAAATACCTCAATGCGTGTCTCAATTAAATCAGAAAAAACATTCTTCGCCACAATATTATGCACGTACAATTGAGATTTAATTTGTGGAGCAACTGATAGTATTGGCGGTGAAATGCGAGTATAGATTTTCAAAAAAATTTCTTGTACACATTTTGAGTTATTGATGAGTTATTGATCATTAGAAATGTGTATTGGATTGCGTGCAGAAAGTGAATGTTGATGAAATAGGTAGGTTACTGTTCATAAGAGGATTTTTGTGAGAGATAATTAATACGTTACTGTTCCTAAGAGTATGTTACTGTTCATAAAGGATATTGTTTTATATATTACTAGTCTTGCCACCGCCCAAAGGGCGGGCATGTGGTAAACGATACGACAAACATTTAAGTATAATCTTGCTTTCCTAAAGATTATTTTAAATAAGCTCGAGCTCGTTTAAACATCTCCCACCGGAACAACCCCGAAAATCGACCATTATATTTTGTTGTTTAATTTGTAATTCAACAAGTGCATGCATGCACAAGATATTTTAAACAAGCATGAGAGAGAAGCCACTCCGTGGGCCCGCAGGAGTGAAAGAAGGGCGAACTACGACGCTAGCCTCGAAGCCTGGAGTCTCAGCGTAGAGTAGCCCTGGATTCTTGGTAAGGAACCATGGTGAAATAAAAAGAGGCAAATCCAGGTTGGTAATAAATTATCAAGGTATTAATAAAATAATACAATTTGATGGTTATTACATTTCGAGTAGAGAACACTTAATTGATTGCATCAAATGCGCTAAAGTGTTTTCTAAATTTGATTGCAAATTTGGTTTCTATCATATTAAGATGCAGAATGAGTCGAAGAAATTCACAGCATTTTCCACCCCACAAGGGCAGGCTAAACCCATCGTTTGGGGAACCCAGATTTGGATATTGTTGACATTGCTTTTGTCGTATGAATTTCGTTAATTTAATGTTAATTCAAGTTCAACTCGGTTTTTAAGATGAAGCGTTGGCTCAAGACTTTGGAAGGACCACACGGGAGCAGGGGTTGTCCGAATTGTAATCCTCGTGGAATCGTTGTCCCCGAAGTCATCTTCCAAACTTCACTTCCTTAGTCCACAAGTTGTTGTACGTTGTAACACACATATGGGGGCAAGCAGATTTACGCAAGGCTAATATTCGGTCTATCACTTTTCTTCCAACACCCTTGAAATAATTCCAACAGCTAAATCAATATGTCTTAGTCATTGCTCTGCTTATCACTTGATCCTTATGCAGTATAATTAATCTTTTATCATTCTCAGTGCTTCATAACAAATCCATAAGGTCCTTATGCAGTGTAATCGCAACACTTGCATAGTAAATTTCAAGATGCCTACTTTGCACTTCTCTACAGGATCCTATATAATTTCGATTCAAATTTTAAAAAATGCTATAAAAACTAGAGCTAGCAGGCTATAAATCATATGAAGAACTTATCTACAAATTCAATACCTAGAACAATGCAAATTGAACTTGATATATAGGATTTTCTCACTTACTTTTAGTCCAAAGTTTATGAAATTTTCAGTTTTGGTCCCTTTAGATAATTATTTTTTCCACTTTTGGTCCATCGTTCTATTTTTCAAGAAAAATATTCATGGGGTCAATGTGCAATTTAAAAAAATTTATTTACTTACAAAATAGCCACAATCCAATTAAATAAATAACTCATTTCACTATACCCAAATTTATTCGTTTAATTTGTAAAAAATAAAATTATTTAGAAATTTACTAGAAGATAATATTATCAAATAATAATAATAATAATTACAATTTATTATAAATATTTACTATATACTATATCGAATAAAAAATATAATTCCACATATACAATAAAAAATAAAATATTTTTGCTACTATTATTTGAGTTTTATGAGTCCAAAAGTGAATTTTTGCTACTATTATTGAAGACTTTTACTAATAGTTTTCTACATGATTTTGATACCAACTACTCCCTACGCCTTGCTAAAACTCTCCAATTTTGACTTTTGATATTGTTTATTTATCAAATTTCACTACAAAAATTTTGGAGGAAGGTGAGGAAGGATTTCATCGCCTTGTTTGTCGCCTGACACACTAGACAACAAACAAGGCGACGACTTCAATAAAATTTCGTCGACAAATTCATCGCCTAGCCGCAAATTTCTTGTAGTGTTTGTTCTAATACAATTATATAAGAAAAAAAAAGATAATCAAGTTCGGCCTTGTCAATCGTCTATTCATTGAGTTTTAAAATAAATTTTTGTCTAATTTTGCATATGTAAATTTTAAAATATTAACTGTTAAATAATGAGAAAGAGGGAGTATAAAATTGGCAATTTTGCTTCTTATGAATTCTGAATCACCTGCTTAAATTTTCATAACTTAAATCCATATATAAATCTAGAAATATGATGTCGCTGTTTAGAATCAGATTAATGGCCCAAGTCTGACTCTTGGTTACAAAGGTGTTAATGTTTACCAAGAAGTCTGACTCTTGGTTTGGCTAATACCTTGTCAAATTGCTTGATCCTGAGGTCAGATTTACTATTTAATTTCTAACCAGGAGATAGAAACATAATGTTTTTTAACATTTAAAACAATTAGTAATTCCAGCTTCGGTTATAAAGATGGAAGCAGTAAGCCCTTATTTAGTGTCTTGATGCATGATGAACTTGAAGAGTTCTTTATTGCTTTGTTGTGTTTTTTTCTTTTAAATCATCGTATCATGCCATAAAGAAATTTGACACTACTAAATTAATTGAATGAAAACAAAAAGAATGCTGTTTATCCCTGATCTTTTGCAGGTGCTTGTTGCCTTTCGTATGTGGGGTTTTTGCTTTGTTTACTATGGCTATCCTTACTACTGTGCGGTCTTTGTATTTTATTTCTTGCGGGAGCATGCTTGTTCATTGGAAAAAATGCCAATATAGTCCTTTATTTTTACAAAAAAGCCAAATCAGTCCTTTTTTTATTTTTTGGCCAAATTGGTCCGCTACATATACTAATTACGTCCCAATCGGTCCTCCATCTACTAATTATGCCCTAATTAGATATTTTTGACCAAACCAGTCCTTTTTTTTTTCAAAAATCTAAATTGGTCTGTTATTAATTTTTGCCCCCTTTCATGCAGTCAAATGCACATTTCAAGCCACTAATAACTCAAATTCGATATAAGTAAAAATTCTAAAATTTTGATATTTATAAACTACACGACGTGACGAATCTAACAAGATACTACTTGGCTCATTTTAACTTGTATATCTATGTTTAAACTTAAGTCAAAACAAGTGTGTGAATAGTAGCAAATTAGATAATATAATTATTAAAAAAAAATGGAGGGAGTATATAGCATAAAATGGTGTTTCTCCATAAAATGTAGTTATTAAAAAATATAGTTATTAAACAAATGGATCATCTTTTAGAGTTCGGGGGTTTTTAGTGTTTCTCCATAAAATGAAGACCAATTGCGATATACTCCCTCCATTTTTTTAATAACTATATTGTCTAATTTGCTACTATTCACACACTTGTTTTGACTTAAATTTTAAACATAGATATACAAATTAAAATGAGCTAAGTAGGATCTTATTAGATTCGTCTCGTCGTGTAGTTTATAAATATCGAAATTTTAGAATTTTTACTTATACCGAATTTGAGTTATTAGTGGTTTGAAATGTGCATTGGACTGCATGAAAGGGGTAAAAATTAATAACGGACCAATTTAGATTTTTGAAAAAAAAAGGGACTGATTTGGCAAAAAAATATGTAATTAGGGCATAATTAGTGGATGGAGGACCGATTGGGACGTAATTAGTATATGTAGAGGACCAATTTGGCCAAAAAATAAAAAAAGGACTGATTTGGCTTTTTTTGTAAAAATAAAGGACTATATTGGCCTTTTTTCCCTTGTTCATTGGCTGAAAATATCAATCCCAATTATCTATTTCTTGAGGTCTGGATGTCTCGTATTAAGTAATCGCCTTTCGAAGTTGCTCAAGCAATAGTCCACATCGGTCCTCTTATTGTTTTACACTTTTGTTTGTAGTATTACTTGTGCCCCATTGGTTTATATCTATGTTTTTGTGAAAAAAAAACCCATATCGTCCCATAAATTAAAAAATATTTCAAAAAAGTCCTACAAATATCGAATTAGACGAATCCGGTCCATAACTACCCTAATCATAGCCGAACCCGTCCATGAACCCGGTATTTTTTAACCCGGATTTTTCACTAATCATCGCCGAACCCGTCTCATAACTACCCTAATCATCGCCGAACTCATCCCTCCATTAGAGAAGTTATGGGACGAGTTCGGCGATGATTAGCGAAAAATCGGTTCATGGATGGGTTTGGTAATTATTAGGGTAGTTATGGGATGGATTCGTGTAATTTGATATTTGTGGGATAGTTTTAGAAATTGAAAAAATTTATTGGACTAAATGAGTTTTTTTTCCATGTTTTTGTTGACGGAATACGATTCCGTTTGGCGCTTATAATGAAATATTCAGCGAAAGCTTGCTGCAAAGATGGAGGGCCTTGGAGACAGAGATCGAAGCCAGGATATTACTCGCTTACAGGAGTTCTACAGATTATTCAGCGAGAAGAATAATGAGGACAAGCTACGAGAACAATATAACATTATGGCTATGTATAGAGAGTACGTTCATAAGCTCAGTCCTTTTTCCTTTGCCTCAATAAGAATCTCTGTTGGGTTTGCAAGTCTTTAAACCAATCCTCATCAGTCCAACTAGGGGAACATTGTGCACTTTTTCTCAGTTTTGTTGTCTTCTGCCATTAATCTTCTGCATAACTCATTTAATTTTCTGACACTCCCTTTTAGTCATATTAGACATGACGACCCTAAACGAGTCAAGACAAGGAGGGTTTTGGCCACTTTTAAGGTTCTTTGAAATGTCTTGTGGGAGCTGACGACCAAGGAAGTGGCGGTTTGTTGTTAACTCATTTGTATGAGTAGTTCTACCTAGACCTATCAAAACGGGCCTAGCCCATTGGGCCGGCCGGGCCCGCAAGATAAAAAATGCAGGACGGGCTCAACCTTTAGAGACCCGTTTAGATGTGGGTGTCAACGGGCCCAACCCGCGATGGGGTGGGCTAACCCGCAACCTCTGAGTTTTTTTTTTTTTTCTTTTTCCGACACCTCTAGTTCTACCATGATCATGTATTCCCTGAATGTTTTTTTTGTTTTCTTCACATACGCTTTATCCGGAAAACCTAGCTGCAAGCAGTAGCGGACTCAAGAATTTTCGGCGTAGGGCCGGAATTTTTTCTTTTTAACCTTAATTATAAAAAAATAAGTTAGATAGAGTTCATAAAGTTGAAGTAATCATGACTGTTAAACTTGGAGAATTGAGCTATATATGATCAAGATAATAAAGTAGTAATTCGAAGTTGTTTCAATGAATCAGTTATTCATTTCTTCGAAAGCCTAGGAAAAAAATATCCAATTTAACTCAAAAGTATCATATTAGCTTTGCAAAAAAGGTACTCCCTCCGTCCCATTAAAAATGGCCACTATTCCCTTTTGGGGTGTTCCAATAAGGTTGGCCACTTTCTCTTTTAAGCAAATTAGATTAACATAAGCATGATTAAAAATCCCAGAATAATAATAATTGTACTTTCTGCACAAAGTCCATATATATGTTTAATCATTAATATCTCAAAATAGGTATAAATAAAAATTATATAAAATATATATTCTAAAACTATAAGATTAGACGATTCCAACAAGACCACATTTGACTATTTTTTTCTTTTTACATCATTACGATAACATAACATTAAGTCAAAATTAAATAACAAATATGGTTAAAAGTCAAATGTAACAATTATAAATTAGATAGATGGATTAGTCAAATTTACTCACACTACTTTAACTACTAAACACCACAACCTAAATTCCCGTGCCCAAAAGAAAGCGGTCACTTTTAATGGTACGGGGGAGTATCATATTAAGTTTGGATTTGATAACACTGACTGGATCGGAATCATTCATTTGATATTTGCTTATTACTCCCTCTTTTTTTTTTGTTTGCTACGGACCCACCCAGCACGGAATCCAATGCACATTTTAAATCATTAATAACTCAAATTCGGTACAAGTAAAAATTCTAAAAGTTTGATATTTAAAAACTACAAGACGAGATGAATCTAACAAGATCCCACTTGACCATATTTTAACTTATATAATTATGATAAAACTTCAAGTTAAAGTGTTTTGTGAATATTATTCAATTCACAAACGTAGCTATCTTTAAAAAACGGAGGGAGTACTTTTATTTTTTTTTTGGAGGAGTCATTGAAGGCCTGAGAAATGGGTAGTGGGAGCCCATGCCACACAATTACAAAGGGGAACAAGAGGGAGGGATAGGGTGCCGGTGGGGAATCGAACCTCCAACCTTCCGTTGAAAGTCATGGGACTTAACCACTTGGGCTATGTCGTCATCCCCGCTTATTACTATTTGATCATATCTAACTTCCAGTATAATTCTATTGAATTAAAAGGAGTTTTGGTCATCATTATCATTTGTTTTAACTTTATACATATTGTAAGAACTTAAATAGCCGCTCAATAATTTAGAATATTCTGACCATTAAGGGTCCGTTTGGATTGGCTTTTGAAAAAAGCAGAAGCCAAAAGTAGAAGCAGAAGTAGAAATTAAAAGCAAAAGCATGTAACTTTTGTCAGTTTTGTGTTTTGATGGAATTTTTGAAAAACAGCTTTTTCTAAGAGATATGTTTGGACGAATAAAAATGAAAAGTGCTTTTGGAATGTTGTAATTACCAAAAAGGGCGTGCTACTTAATATGATAATAAGATATATTTATAGTGTAATTTATATTAAATAGTGGTTGTATTTAAGTCCTTGCACATTTTACGAGGTGCTTTTGGCTTCTGCTTTTAGGAGAAGCACCCCTGGGCTGCTTCTACCAGAAGCATTTTTTTGGCTTTTTGAGGTACTTTTGTTTTTTTCTTAAAAGCGAAAATAAACCCCTAATTTCTACTAGAAGTGCTTTTGGCAGAAACAAAAGCCAAAAGCACCCCTTTAGAAGCTATTCCAAACGGGTTCTAAGTTTGATCATACGGGCCTCGGTAAATTTGATTTTTGGACTAATGAAATCAGTCTATCAAATGTAGTCGAAGGCAAATTTGAACTGGACCGCTCCGTCTCCCTGTAACAATGTACAATGTGTACATGGAATGTTATTTATTGTCTGGGTGAGATTTCTTCTTGTCTTAGGTATGATTGTACGAAATGAATGTAAAATGTGTATTTGATATTATGGGAAAATTCACTTTTGGTCCCTTAGAATTTTCTCTCATTCATTTTTGTCCCAAATTTATAAAATTTTTATTTTTGGTCCCATTAGATAATTATTTTTCCACTCTTGGTCCATCGGTCTATTTTTTAAGAAAAAAAACATTCATACGGGTCAATTTACAATTTTTAAAAAGGGTAATTATAATTTTTTATCCCTAAAGTATTTGAAATTGTCCATTTATACACTTAAATTTTTTTTTTTGATAAAAATACCCTTAAACTATCAAAATGTAAAATTTTCTATGCTTCTGTTAAATTTGGACGTGAATTCCCAAACGGACGTCAAGTGACAAGGATAAAATAGTCAATGTATGCATCTGTCTCCCCAAACCTGTTTAAGCCCACTGCAAACCATACAAACCCTAAATTTGTGTCCCGCCAACAGCCTCCATTGGAATATCCTACTTGCCAAATCCCATTAATCATTTGGGGTATCCACCCAAATTGGAGTGAAATTAGAGATAAGATTCTCATTTCATATAAGAGAGCAAAGTGTTTAGAAGTTTCCCAAATTCAGATTCAGATTTTGTCTCTGTGTTCTTGAAATTTGGAGAGTCCAAGAAGTTGTTCGTTGCCCACTTGAAATCGGCAGCGTAACAGACACATCTGTCATTGACACACCGCAACGTAGCCTCCTGCGCATTGCCGCTACCGACATATCTTCAACGTGCACTGCTACTGCTTGTTGTAGACTTGTGGAACCACCATGGATTTTCTCCTCTTGCCGTCGCAAACTGTCCCAACATGTTATCTATCATCCCGCCTCTGTGTCCGAGCCACCTTGCACACTGCTCCTCACGTTTTCATCTCCAACGAGCCCTACAACGTTCGTCTCTCCCTACGCTCCATGTCCCGCCACAATTCTATTTTGCTGAACCATTGGTTTATTCTTCGTGCCCAAAATATGTTCGACAAAATGCCAGATATGAAGGATGTTGATTGCCTAACCAGAGATAGCTACGGTGGTGGCAAAGGGAACTCAGATTTTAGTTTTCGCTACGATGTGATGGCCGGCAAGTCTCTTAAATTTTGGTTTGGCTGAATCGGTTTGTGAACCGGTTCAAATTGAATGAAATAAAAAAGTGTAAATATGATTTTATCCCTGCCACTTAACGCCCATTAGGAGACTTAACGTTCAAATTTGACAGAAGTGTAGTAAATTTCACATTTAGATAATTTTTTTCTTTTTTGAGGAAAAGAATTTTATTCCATAAGAACCACAAAAGGAAGAGAACAGCAAACTAGTGTTTCAGAGGAGTGCCGTTCTCAAACGCCCATCAAAAGGCACCAATCACAAACATTTTTAGATGCAATGACCAACAACACATTCCAATCTAATTAAACATTCCACCTGAAACCCATCATATAGCGTTGCAAATGCAGCCTCTGTAACGTCTGACCGCGTTCGGCAGCAGCATCTGGACAACTTGAGCAATTATCAGCAAGGAGAAACCACAACAATACCATCTACCTAGATTACCATTTGCCCGACTTGAGACCTCAGACCTCCGTTTCCTCAAAAATCAAAATAAGAAAGCATAGCGGTGGTCTGCAGGGGACCTTTAGATTTAGCCTGAAAATGCCATATTCGGACTTAAGCCCCCACTGTATGGACTCCCTTCCTGTGCTTTTCAAACTCGCGTTGGCAGTAGGCGACACATATGGTGTAGCACAATGAACAACCTATATTCTTGTTTCCGCATCACACCTCCCATGCAAAAAGTACACAAAACCAATGTATAGGAACCATTCGAATGGACAATCTACTAGGATGATGAGACCAAAGGCACGGGATAGGATATGGAGGAGAGCAAGTGTAAGGAAAGGAAAAAAATCAAAGGAAAATCACAGCATGACCCGGAGATGAAATGTCCAGGACTGAGATGAGATTCAACGAAAACAAGCAAGGAGTTATAAAAAGTGTAATCCATCCAGCCTCCGAAAAATAAAAACCACAAGTTCTATGCTCAATGAAGTAGACCAGAAAACACCACTGAACACCTTACTCACTAGGCTGACTTGTTATGAAATATTATTTGATCTACCTTTTTTTTTTTCATTTTTTTTTCATTATTTTTCTTTTTTTTTTCTTCTCGTTTTTTCTTTCTTTTTTTTTTCAGATGTTGAACAAACCCAATTCCACAAAGGAAAAATCAATGTTGTCTCATCTCATCACCATTCATCACCCAACATAAATGCTCCAACCAACAATATAATCTTGCCCAACGAAAGAATTATTCTACCAAGAGTTGATAAGCGATACTGAATTCCAATAATCAAATGAATGGAGTTGAAATGGAGAGCGGGATGTAGGCTGAAATCAAGGGGGAAACATATGGTGAACCAAAAGGTAGGAAGGTACGAATGTTCTGATATAAGGCTCAGAAGGGGGACGCAAGATAGAAGAGAATTGGTGAGGACAAGAATCCCAGAAGAAAACATCTTAGTGTCCATATAGACCCAAATACATTGACATGGTACCTTTGCAAGTTCGACGTGAGTGCTTAAACAATATATAGGAGATCACAATGAACACCGCATATGTACGTGTGAAAGAGAGTTTAATGATTAGGCCTCACCGGGTTCGCCTGGTAATAGACCAATCTGTACAGCATTTCGCCTGGCCGGTAATAATGAGGACCATTCCATGCCACATGCCATTTCTCCAACAAATATAATGATATCCCAATACCCAATCCAGCAGCAACCATGTCCACAAATTCCGAAAGTCACCAGTCGCGTCCTCAACCTGAAACAACAAAAAACGAAATAAAAGAAAAAAGGTTAGACTGGAACAGACTCCTGGTTTTCATCCGCCTGTACACCAGAAACTGCGCCATATTGCGACTTGGTCGGCTTCCTAGGCTTCCGATCATGCCTTTTGCTCCGCAATCGTGTCCGTTCTCTCACAATGTGGACACCATGGAGAAACAACTATTACATCAGCCTTTCAAGCTAATCCGTACTCATTAACATAAAGGGGGAAACATATGGAGATGTTCTCTCAACAAGTCCAAGCATGCAGCATCATCCACCAATATTTCAACAGCCTTCAAAACAAATCCCCATCCTGAAAGGTCTCGAACCAGCGCCTTAATGCCATTCTTCAATATGACATTCCCCTGAAGCACCGAGTTTTGCCCAAGAATCCGCTAGAGAGTTCCGCTCCCTCAAAATATGTTGAAATCGAACCTCCCCGCACACCTCAATAATGTATTAATAGAGCCAATGAACTTTTGGAACCGCCATGGAAGTTTATCTGGATCATTAAGATAACTAGTTACACCCGCCCGTGCGATGCACCGGGCAAGATATTTTTAGTAATAAAATAAAGAAAATATTTAACAAAAATTATAATCGAATTTTAGTATAAATTCATGTAGCTAAAACGTGTGTTTATTAAAAATTATGTCTAGAATGTGCAACGAAACATACATTTTATTGTAAATTAAAGTTATACTTATGTATCAATTACGGAAAACACCATAATAGGGTTGAGAGATAAAATATTAAATAGTATATTGTAGTTTGATAATAACAAAAAACAATAGCTACACATAATTTCTCTATTGGTAAGAGTAAAAAATCTCAAAATAAAGCGTCCGTCAATTGGACTTGTCCAAGTGACCAAGTCCTTGCCTTCCAATCTTATGGTTGGGGGTTCCATTCCCCAACCGCCTCTATCTCTCCCTTTATCTCTTTCTAATTTGTGTGGCATGAGCTCCTACCATCATTTCTCTGGCTTCAGCTTCGCCAAAAAAAAAAAACAAAAAAAATTATTATTTATAAGTAGTTTATTTAAATTTGTTTGAATTTTTTTTCGTTATCAACCTATATAGACTAAGAAATGGTGGTGGGAGCTCATGCCACTTAAATTTATTTGAAATTGATATCTAATTAAAATTCCCATCCAATCATACTGTAACACCCCGGATTTGATAACCCAGGCCGGGATGTCACCGCCGCATTCCCCTAGCAAGACACGGCTTCCCGAGCTTGCTAAGGAAACGCAAGGCTTGTGGGTATGTAAAAGATTTAAAACATTTCAAGATATAGTCCGGAAATTTATAATACTTAGTACGCTAGTCGAAATTATCACGTGCGGAAAATAAATAAAGTAAGTGCAGCGGAAAGTAAAATCACGGCCAACATGGCCAAATCCTCGGGTTTAACAGACCCGGTAAAAGAGTACGATGCAGAAATTTAAAATGTCCATTATGATTTCCCCCAAGTGCATATGCAATGCGTCACTCGACATACTCTGTAAAAGAAAAATGACAACGGTTGTCAGTATAAAAATATACTGAGTAAGTTAATCCCTAACTAACAAATAAAAGAGGTTACAAGTGTTTAAAACTGAAGATTTCGCTTATCGTACGAGGATTTAAAAGTACATGATTTATTAGCAGCGGAAAGTTATAATTAAAGAACTTAATTTAAAAAGCGAAACTTAAAGCATAATTTAAGGTGCATAAAATTTAAATACGTAATTAAAGACAGGATAAATACGATTTAAGCATAATGAATCACTCACACGAGTCTTTTACTTTTCATCCCGTAAACTAAGAAGAGGACACCATACCGGGAGATCACTAACGAGGCAATCTCAACATAGGACCACTAACGAGGCAGTCCAAACAATGGGAGACCACTAACGAGGCAGTCTCAAAGATAGTAGGACCACTAACGAGGCGATCCACAAAGATAGTAGGACCACTAACGAGGCAGTCCACAAAGATGGTAGGACCACTAACGAGGCAGTCCACAAATACAGCGCGCGAGATCACTAACGAGGCAATCTCAGATAGTAAGGAGACCACTAACGAGGCAGTCTCAAAGATAATGATAGTATGAAGATCGGCTCAGCCTAGTGAACGGGATTTTTCGAAAGTTTGTATTTCAAAGTTATCAAAGGATCGATATCGCGTTTTCATAGTTCGAGTTTTCCTCAAGTTCGAAAAATCCTATTCGAGGCAGTTTACGCCTTTCTTAATTTAAAATTCGTTTTTCCTTCAAAAATTCTGAAACTTGGCCAGTAATTCAAAAACACACATACGAACAACTTTCATGTTTTAAGTTTTTGGAAATAAGGTTCCGAAGTGAGTTAAAATTTGAGTTTATTGCAAAGAATAATTTACGTCTTAAAAACTGTTGTCGTCACAGGTTCGTGTAACGCCGATTAAAAATTCATTTCAAAACCAATCGATGTGAAATTTTTACAGTAACTACACGACACATTAAGGAACAACTTTCATGTTTTAAGTTTTTGGAAATAATGAATTCTTGGTACTCAAAAATCGTGTGTAACTCCCTGCACACTCATGGCCTTTAAAACGAATTCAAAACAGTTTCAAAAACTTGGCCGTTTGACATATCAAATGAACACCAAAATTCGTGAAATTTTGTAGGCATAATCTAGACACAATTATCTACAACTTTTGTTTAGGAATGCAAAGTTAAATCATTCGAAAAATGGGTGAAAAACATGCATCAAGTTGGATGAAGAAATCTGTCACAGATTTAAACGGTTCGGTTCAATACAGAAAGTTCATGGCGAAAATTGGGATAGCAAAACTTAATGTCAATGGCTGAAATTTGGACACAAGATAGATAAAGGTGTTAGGAACAACTTTTATGTTGAAAAGTTTTCGGTTTGAATTCCCGAAGGTCGAGTTTTTGGCGAGTCTTTAAAATTGGACGAAAATAGGGTTTTTGAAAACCGATTTTTGTTACAAGCCTATATCTCGAAATTTAAACAACAAACAACCGCAAAAATTTGTGAGTAAGGTGTTAACTTACTTAGAATGATGTTAGGGTCGCTGGATTGGGTTTTCGGATGTCCTAGGGTCACGACGAACGGCCAACTTCTCCGATCGTTTTTTTGTTCGTTTCCGACGTGAAATCGTAGTAAGGAAATAATGTTAGAATTCGAGTTTCAGGGGTCTATGGACGAATTGAAACATTGCACAATGGCTTACCAAGAGTCTAGAGGGCAGGGCTCTGTCCCGGTCGTCCCGTCGTCGCCGGAATACTCGCCGGAAAGTGGTGTCGAAGGGAGTTTTCAACTTGGAGAAGGAAGAGGGAGTGTCTAGGGTTTGTTTACTGAAAATAAGGGGTAGGGGGCGCCCAATACCGAGTTTATGCCCTTCCCTACTGCTGGGATCCGTTTACCATCGAAGAGAATGTTAATTTAGGCAAGAAAATCGCCATGGAAGGAAAGTTTACACTTTCAGCACCTCTGGCGCGCTGGTGGCGCGCACCTAGGCTTTTGTCCGCGCGGAGCACGCGTGCCAGCCCTGGCGTCGCGACGCCCTTGGCCGCGCGGTGGCCGCGCGGCGGCGCGCGGACAGCGCGGGCCGGCCGGACCGGCCGGTTCGGCTCCGCGTGTTCCGTCGGGTCTTTCCTTGCTTTCCCCTATCGATTTTCTACGTGTTAGCTCGATTCCTTGGGTCGTCTCTAGCCCGAAATCCTATCCTTAATCTTGTTGCGAGTTCGGCTTATCGCTCGCAGCATTTCCGTATCCTAATTGGCCTAGTCTAAATTGGTTCCAACTTCCCCTATCGTCCTTGTGGTCTAATTCGTGATGTATTTTGTGATTTATTTCGTGACTGAACTTAGAAATTAGTTCTAAGCTGCCTACGTACCCTGTGAAGGGATCAAGTCATGACGTAGTTCAAAACAAATTGGATTTGTTTTTCCCCGGGTGTTACATCCTCCCCCCCTTAAGAATACAGTTATGTCCCCATAACTGTGGTCGGGTCGTCTTGGAAGAGGGTAGGGTAACGTTGCCTCATGTCGGCTTCCAATTCCCAGGTTGCCGTCTCCGTCTCATGGTTGGACCACAGGACCTTGACCATCTTTTCAGTTTTATTCCTTGTCACCCCTTTCCTTGTAGTCGAGTATTTGCACCGGGGTTTCTTCATAGGTCAAGCCATCATCCAATTTGGTTACGTCCGGTTGGAGTACATGCGACGTGTCGGGCACATACTTCTTTAGTTGGGGGTCGTGGAACACATTGTGGTCACGAGCAAACGGTGGTGGGGTCGTTAGTTAACATGCCGCTCTCATTTCCCTACGGAATTTCTTAGGGTCCCTCGGTATTTACGTCCCGGGGGTTTCCCGTAGTCCTGTGAAAGGAGGGCGTGAGGCAACTCCGCCGTCCTTGCCGGAATAATGCCAGGCGATGCTCCCTGTCGACGTATTTCTCTGTCAATGCATGCCCGGGTTCAGCGAGGAGCGTATAGCGAAAGAGATCAAGCAGAACAGGAAAGATAAAACTCCACCCGGGTCCCGCGCGGTGGCCGCGCGTTGGCGCGCGGGGAGCGCGCGGCAACCCCTGTTCGAAAAAAATAGGGCTCGCGCTCCGCGCGAGCCACTTCCTCCATTTCCCATCCGAGAACACACCCCCAATTCTCTCTAAATCCGGCGGGTTACCTCCCTTTTTGCTCGATTTCGACTTCAATTTCACTCATCCAGGTACGATTCTACTAAACCCACTTCCTAATTTCAACTTTTATGTTTTGAATGATTCGATTTGTGAAGAGATTTAGGAAATTAGGGTTTGTGTACAAAAATTGGGGGTTTATGATTTTTAGGCTTGATTTGTGCAATTTAGCAAGTGTATGTGGCAATTGTTGTTACTCTTGTTGCCTTGCCTATGTTTATGTTATAATGTGTTTATGTTTTTGGCAAATTCTTGTTGAATTCGAATCCTTAGAAAGGCTATGAAGTTATTGATGCTTGGTTGCTATTGGGGTGTGATTATTGGTTTGTTTCCTCGTTGTTTAGTGCTGTAGGATTTGCCGTATTGTTATTAGAATGATTGTTTCGTTCTGTGGGCGATTTCCGTGTGTTGTTAGTAACTTAGGTTTTGGTTTATTGTGCACATAACGTGTTCGACGAAATGCCACATAGGGTCTAGGCACTAGTTTTAGCATATTCTTTGTCTAGGTCACCTCCTGGTTGGTCTTAATAAACGGTAGGATTTTGTTGTTCTTACGGTACATTCACGTTGGGATTATATATTAATGCCCTGTTCGTATTTTCGCTTGACTTCTGTGTGGGACTTAGCCTTATAATTGGTGTTTGGTAACTTGCAGGATGTTGCTATTTTTGTGGGTCGTTTTGGCGTCTCTCATGTGTCCTCCGAGGACTAGGAGACGGGTTGCTGATGAGGCTGGCCCCAGTCATGCTGCTCCGGCGATGCCGGATTTCGACGAGAACGAGTCTGAGGAGGATGAGGTGCAGAGGGGCCCGCGTCTCAGGGGCCTCCCGGACGAGGTGCGTCCTCACCGGCATGACAGGTTCCGGTTTAGGACGAGGGCTGCCCAGGACTTTTATTTCGACGAGCTTCGTCGAAACAGGTCTTACATCCCTGAGAGAGGCATATATCCTCTTCATATGGGCGATGACAGGGTCAGTGCGGTCTTGGAGTATTTACAGTGGACTGGTCTGGCACGTCACCCCGAGGGCGTCGCCTCCGGTTATTTGGCTATGGAGGTTATTGCCAACATCGGCGGTCTCGGGGAGGGTGACGATCTATCCCGAGTATGGGTCCGTGGTCGCTATCTCGACTTCAGTGCTCGGGCGATCAACGTCTATTTTGGCTTGCCCGACGATGGCGTGTTCCGACCCCAGCCTGAGGGGCGCGTTCTTGCTCCTGCGTGGAACACCTTATGCACCCTAGTGCCTCCTGCGTTCGAGCACAGTCATGAGCTTCGTTTGACGTCGGTGGACTCCCCTTGGCGAGAGCTCGCTCAGCTATGGTTCGGGCGTGTCCGGCCGATGTCCCGGAGCCACATTGTCTTGGATCACGTCTACGAGACCATTTGCTTCATCGCGCGGGACGGTAGGGTGAATGTAGGGGCTTGCATCGAGGACAACTTGCGGGGTATGCGCAGAGGACGAGGGAGTAGGGTGATTACCCATGTCCACCTCATCTGTGGGTTGTGCGCGGCACAGGGGATTCGCACTACACCGGAGACAGATCCGTACGACCTAGCTCCTGGCCGTTGCTACCGTATTCCGTCTTATGCTGAGCGGCGTAGCGCCTTACGTCGTGGGGCTCCCCGTGCTGTACTTCGCCCGCATCCTGATGACGGCGGCCTGATCCTCGTTGTACCACCGGAGCAGCCACCCCCTCCTCCAGTGGTTCCACCTCCTGCTGGGGCACCTCCTGCCGTGGCACCTCAGGGGCAGGAGATGATTCAGATGCTGCAGATGATGCAGGAGATGCGGGTCGGTATGGACGCCGGGTTTGCAGCTGGGCAGGCTCGTTATGACGCCCTCGACGCTAGGTTGGACCTCTATCAGACCCGCATGGACTCGTTTGCTACGAGGCAGGCTCAGCAGCAGGCCACCATGTCCGACATGTACGCCTATGTGCGGCAGATGGACGACTTCATGCGCCGACAGTTTCCGCCTCCCGATCAGTGATGTCCCCCTTTGGTTTCGTGTTTTCGTTTAGGTTTTGCGTTTAGACGTACCTTGTTTAGGCTCCTCCTTATGAGAACGTTTCTGTTGTCTGGGATTTGTGGTTTATATTTTTGTTGTGTTATTGCTTAGTTATGTGTTTGACATGTGTTAGTAGTCTACTGCTGTTTAGAAACATGGTTCAATTGTTCTGCCTATTTTATGGTTTGAGATGTCCTGGATTTACTGTTACCTTCCTATCGTATCTACATGTGTGTGGGTCGCCCAACAATACTTGCACTGTTGCTTGACTAAACCGCTTCAAGGAACTTAGATAAACTAGTGTGATAAGATATAAGGGGTAGAGTTTATATGTTAAATAATTAGCTGCTTGCAAGAAGATTAGTCTTTTAATAGGTATCAATTTATCAGGGTTTTCTTGTAAAGGTTGTTGGAATTTATTTATTTATATGTACATATTTACGTATTGTATATATTTTATTATTATCTTTATTATTATTACTTCCATTATTATTATTACATTTTTATTTTCATTCATTATTATTATTATTATTATTTTTATTTATTTATTTTTTTTTTTTTGTAGATTTCCCTCCTTGATTATGGTAGTTAAAGAACTAAATGAAGTGCATGGAGTAAATTTAAATAGGCTTGTATTTTTATTATTCAAGAATTAAATTTTGGGTTACAAGCTTTTGAATTAGAAATAGCAATGGTGCATCAATATGGATCCCTAAATCTAGGGTGACTAGGCAGGTATATCCTCGATGGGATCGTCCTCGTCGCTGGATATGTCAATGGGAATGGGCGTCCCCACCGGGCTCGGGCTCGGAGGGAAGATGTCGGCTTCTAGGCCCAGTAGCTCAGCTGCTAGGTGTCCTATTTGCATCATCAGTTCGTTATCCTTGTTTTGGAGCGCAACCACTAGTGTTTGGAGTTCGGCGACTTGGGCCTTGAGTTGGGTTATTTCGTGATGGTCAGCTTCCCTAAGATTTCTCAGGTAGTCCACGTTACTCTCTAGATGCCCCACTCGGGCTTTGAAGTGATTGACATGCTGTTGGGACTCGAGATATGCATTGGTCAGTTTCATCATCAGGTTGGTCATGTTCGCGTTCGGTTCGGCCATCTATTGTCAACAAGGGAGGTTAGAGTTAGATGTTTTTCAGGCAAAGTTAAGATATGCATAAATTTAATTCTATATGCAACGTGCAAGTGCAAGTCCCTTCCCCATAAAAAAAATTTAGTTAAAAATAAATTGTTAAAGATTGGGCCTCTATAGTGGGCCAAAATTTAATATTTCTTGGGCTAAGATTTGGGCTATGTAAAAAGGATGATAGATTTTTGGGCTAAAAATAGTACTAGTAGTCAAATAAATAGTTTTAAAAGGAATAACACTTGGGCTTAAAAATATTGGTTTAAAATAATAGTAGTAGCTTTAAAAAAAAAATTTTCCGGGCTCTGATACCAACTTGTAACACCCCGGATTTGATAACCCAGGCCGGGATGTCACCGCCGCATTCCCCTAGCAAGACACGGCTTCCCGAGCTTGCTAAGGAAACGCAAGGCTTGTGGGTATGTAAAAGATTTAAAACATTTCAAGATATAGTCCGGAAATTTATAATACTTAGTACGCTAGTCGAAATTATCACGTGCGGAAAATAAATAAAGTAAGTGCAGCGGAAAGTAAAATCACGGCCAACATGGCCAAATCCTCGGGTTTAACAGACCCGGTAAAAGAGTACGATGCAGAAATTTAAAATGTCCATTATGATTTCCCCCAAGTGCATATGCAATGCGTCACTCGACATACTCTGTAAAAGAAAAATGACAACGGTTGTCAGTATAAAAATATACTGAGTAAGTTAATCCCTAACTAACAAATAAAAGAGGTTACAAGTGTTTAAAACTGAAGATTTCGCTTATCGTACGAGGATTTAAAAGTACATGATTTATTAGCAGCGGAAAGTTATAATTAAAGAACTTAATTTAAAAAGCGAAACTTAAAGCATAATTTAAGGTGCATAAAATTTAAATACGTAATTAAAGACAGGATAAATACGATTTAAGCATAATGAATCACTCACACGAGTCTTTTACTTTTCAACCCGTAAACTAAGAAGAGGACACCATACCGGGAGATCACTAACGAGGCAATCTCAACATAGGACCACTAACGAGGCAGTCCAAACAATGGGAGACCACTAACGAGGCAGTCTCAAAGATAGTAGGACCACTAACGAGGCGATCCACAAAGATAGTAGGACCACTAACGAGGCAGTCCACAAAGATGGTAGGACCACTAACGAGGCAGTCCACAAATACAGCGCGCGAGATCACTAACGAGGCAATCTCAGATAGTAAGGAGACCACTAACGAGGCAGTCTCAAAGATAATGATAGTATGAAGATCGGCTCAGCCTAGTGAACGGGATTTTTCGAAAGTTTGTATTTCAAAGTTATCAAAGGATCGATATCGCGTTTTCATAGTTCGAGTTTTCCTCAAGTTCGAAAAATCCTATTCGAGGCAGTTTACGCCTTTCTTAATTTAAAATTCGTTTTTCCTTCAAAAATTCTGAAACTTGGCCAGTAATTCAAAAACACACATACGAACAACTTTCATGTTTTAAGTTTTTGGAAATAAGGTTCCGAAGTGAGTTAAAATTTGAGTTTATTGCAAAGAATAATTTACGTCTTAAAAACTGTTGTCGTCACAGGTTCGTGTAACGCCGATTAAAAATTCATTTCAAAACCAATCGATGTGAAATTTTTACAGTAACTACACGACACATTAAGGAACAACTTTCATGTTTTAAGTTTTTGGAAATAATGAATTCTTGGTACTCAAAAATCGTGTGTAACTCCCTGCACACTCATGGCCTTTAAAACGAATTCAAAACAGTTTCAAAAACTTGGCCGTTTGACATATCAAATGAACACCAAAATTCGTGAAATTTTGTAGGCATAATCTAGACACAATTATCTACAACTTTTGTTTAGGAATGCAAAGTTAAATCATTCGAAAAATGGGTGAAAAACATGCATCAAGTTGGATGAAGAAATCTGTCACAGATTTAAACGGTTCGGTTCAATACAGAAAGTTCATGGCGAAAATTGGGATAGCAAAACTTAATGTCAATGGCTGAAATTTGGACATAAGATAGATAAAGGTGTTAGGAACAACTTTTATGTTGAAAAGTTTTCGGTTTGAATTCCCGAAGGTCGAGTTTTTGGCGAGTCTTTAAAATTGGACGAAAATAGGGTTTTTGAAAACCGATTTTTGTTACAAGCCTATATCTCGAAATTTAAACAACAAACAACCGCAAAAATTTGTGAGTAAGGTGTTAACTTACTTAGAATGATGTTAGGGTCGCTGGATTGGGTTTCCGGATGTCCTAGGGTCACGACGAACGGCCAACTTCTCCGATCGTTTTTTTGTTCGTTTCCGACGTGAAATCGTAGTAAGGAAATAATGTTAGAATTCGAGTTTCAGGGGTCTATGGACGAATTGAAACATTGCACAATGGCTTACCAAGAGTCTAGAGGGCAGGGCTCTGTCCCGGTCGTCCCGTCGTCGCCGGAATACTCGCCGGAAAGTGGTGTCGAAGGGAGTTTTCAACTTGGAGAAGGAAGAGGGAGTGTCTAGGGTTTGTTTACTGAAAATAAGGGGTAGGGGGCGCCCAATACCGAGTTTATGCCCTTCCCTACTGCTGGGATCCGTTTACCATCGAAGAGAATGTTAATTTAGGCAAGAAAATCGCCATGGAAGGAAAGTTTACACTTTCAGCACCTCTGGCGCGCTGGTGGCGCGCACCTAGGCTTTTGTCCGCGCGGAGCACGCGTGCCAGCCCTGGCGTCGCGACGCCCTTGGCCGCGCGGTGGCCGCGCGGCGGCGCGCGGACAGCGCGGGCCGGCCGGACCGGCCGGTTCGGCTCCGCGTGTTCCGTCGGGTCTTTCCTTGCTTTCCCCTATCGATTTTCTACGTGTTAGCTCGATTCCTTGGGTCGTCTCTAGCCCGAAATCCTATCCTTAATCTCGTTGCGAGTTCGGCTTATCGCTCGCAGCATTTCCGTATCCTAATTGGCCTAGTCTAAATTGGTTCCAACTTCCCCTATCGTCCTTGTGGTCTAATTCGTGATGTATTTTGTGATTTATTTCGTGACTGAACTTAGAAATTAGTTCTAAGCTGCCTACGTACCCTGTGAAGGGATCAAGTCATGACGTAGTTCAAAACAAATTGGATTTGTTTTTCCCCGGGTGTTACACATACATTACAGAGAATTACAGAAGATATTGGAACTTGAATAGAGTAGAACAAATAGTGAATATTTTAATAAGATTTTCGCTTTTATGAAAGAAAAAAAATATAATGATGTCAGAGAACTTTTAATCATTCTATCAAAGATACACATATGTCCAAGTTACAATGCAATGTAATCAATTTTCCGTAAAACAATGGATTTTTATCTATAATTTTACCTCTTAAAAGAGATTTTACTTTTTACGTATTTCTATCATGTTTATTATGAACAATTGACTAAAAACTCTAACTATGAATTAACTATCTTGATATTGTGATTTATGGTACGGAGCTTCAAATGAATGAGTGATACTTTATACGTAATGGACATAAAAAATATGTGGTGCTTCTCGTATCTTTCATTTTCCCTTTGAAGTGAAAGATAAATAGTAAGATACTGATGTGATATTGTAAATTTGGAATTTTGTGTAATACACCATAGCAAAATAGTACACTACCAACTTTTTAGCTTCAGGAAATAATTATCTTATACAAACTCTTTCATATACAACCATCAAATGGTCTTATACATTTGATCATTCACCCTATTTGAGAGTTTATATTAAAATATATATAGATAATGAATATTATACTTGTCGCAATACTAAATAAACAACCATCAAATGGTCTTATAAATTTGATAATTCACCCTATTTGAGAGTAATTATATTAAAATATATCTTAATAGTGAATATTATACTGATAGCAATCTAAATAAATTTTATTCATACGTTACATACTTAAATAAACATAAAATATCTTAACAATTTAAAATTTTATATTTGAAAAAAAATCATATTATAAATATTGAAATGATTTGAAAGTATCTTTAGTAATTTTACATGCACTTAATTTAAGAATTTGATATATATTAACTACCATCATGGGACTCAATGATATTATAATAGGATTTTCAAGTATGCATACCGACGAGACTATCTATTAATTCAATATTTTTATAAATTTATATTAGATCAATTTAAAATTTTATATTCAAATGTATTATAAATTATTTATAGTATAAATTTAATACATCTATAACTTATTTATAAATAATAGAAATTAATATATTTTATCATTAACCATTACATCTCGTGACACAATTGTATTTAGTATTATTACTATTAATTATTGAAATAAACAATAATGAAAAAATATTTCCTGAAATTAATAAATAAATAAAATATTTTGAATGAACTCTCATATTAAAAAAAAAACTACACTTCTTAATTCAAAGATTTTTATTAGTGTGTACTATGTATTAATAATATACGACTCCATTTCATTCAATTTTTTTTATAAATATTTAAATTTATTTATAGAGAAAAGAAATTGAAAAATAGAGGATATAAAAAATAATTAATATGAAGAGTTTATGTTAGAATTAATTGAAAAAACTAATTTAATGTAGAGATGAGTTGTGATGGAAAATTCTTTTTGAGAATACTCCACTTTAATATATTATAGATATGTAGATTACAGATATAGATATACATTGATATATCATATTTAATCCAATGCTAATCTATAATAAGTATCAAATATAAAATTTAATCTTTTAAATAATTAATTGAATTCATTTGGGTATTTGGGAGGCTTTAATAGCTAGCAATGAATTAAATTGTGCATTTAATATTATAGATAGATTGGCAATGGACACAATTTAATAATCTTTTAGCTATTAAATATAAAATCAATAAATGAGGATTAGGAAATGAATTGGTAGAATTTGGGAGGGAAACACTATAAGTTAGAATACTCAATTTTAGTATATTATAGATTAGTTTGGGGTATTTTTTTTCAAAAAAAAAAGTTTAAGGACGTAAATGGACATATTCGAATAGTTTAGGTGTAAAAAATAGTAATTACCCTTTTAAAAATTGCAAAGTACTCACAATCTAATTTAAAATCCATAACTCATTTAACCAAACCCAAATTTATTCCTTGTACTAAATAAGATTATTTATAAATTTACTAGAAGATAATATTTATTAAATAATATTAGCTAAAAATTTATTATAAATAATTACTATATAAAAATATTGAATAAAAATATAAATAATTTTTTTATAAATAAATATTTTATTTTATGTGTATTGCATATAGTATATCTTTATTGATATTTTTAAAATATATATTTAACAAAAAAGTTTAAATTTTATTGTATTTAAGAAATATTATTCTTTTAATTATAAATTAAAAATAATATTGTTTGGTACAATGAATAAATTTGAGTTTAATTAAATTAAATGAGTTATGGTTTTTTAATTGGATTGTGGCATTTTGCAAACAAAAAATTTTAAAAATTGTAAATTGACCCATATGAATATTTTCCTTAAAAAATGGACCGCATGAACAAAAGTGGAAACAATAGTTATTTAATGTGACCAAATATGAAAATTTTATAAACTTTGGACCAAAAGTGGGTGATAAAATTTTATGGGTGATAAGTCTGTATATCTGACTTCGTTGTTTGCTAATTTGTTTATTTAATAGTAGTATTATATAATTAGATGATTTATTGGCATGCAAGGATAATGATGCATATTGGGCGGATTGATTTATCGGCGAGAACGAGGATGTTTGGGAGCGAGCAGATCTATTAGCAGATAGCAGATTGGAATAGCAGATTCTCTTACAGTTCTCTTTCCGAATCCGCTAACTTCCAAACATCTACTATATGTGTAGATGTATAACTAATAAATTGATTTTGATGGTGTTTGATTTGGATTTTCACGCATTGTTTAGAATAGAGGCAATTCGAGCAACTCCGATATACTAAAAGCAAAAATGAAAGAGTTCAATGATGAATTATCGAAGATTGTAGCATAAATGCATCATAAGTGGTCAATCACAAAGCTGGCCAAAGAAGTAGCAACAAATGACAAACAAGAGTACTAAAAGTGCTCACCACAAGGCCGATGAGCTGACCCGAAATAGTGTACTGAATAAAAAATCATAAAAGCAGTGCTAGCTACTGAGGGGGAGGTAGCGTCTCATCACCTACTATGCGACGACGCATGACGGCCCACTGATCACAGGTGCGCCCAAGAATGTCCGTCAGACGACGAAGTGCAGCAGTAGAAACTCGAGCACGAGCAGATAGTAGGGTTCGACGGGCTCTCGATAACTCAGATGATAAATCACGATCATCTGCAACTAAGCAATCATGATCAGCCTGCAAACGGTAGCTCGATCAGACAACTTGAGCAAGTCAGCCTCAAGTATGTCGAGCTCATCGGTAGCCCTATGAATGATGCAGCGCTTCTCTGAGATAACACGCCGTGACTCCGCAATAACACGCTTTGCCTCCGCAATAACTTCTTTCTCCTTCTCAATATCGCACTTCGCCTGAGCGATGGTACTCTTTAACTGTGACTGCCGACTCTCCTCAACCCTAAGATCCGTGGATGCCTGATCACGCTGAGGACGAATAGCCTCTAACTGTGAGCGAACCTCGCAATGCCGCGCCTTGAGACCATCAATAAGTGTCAAATCCTGCGCGGACTGATCTGTTGTACTGATATAGAAATGATAAGAAAGGGAAAAATCGGAGTTCAGAGTTCAAAATTGCTGTGTGTTGGAAATCTTATATTAAATCTTACATTAAATCAGAGTTCATTTGGACTCAGATAAGTGTGATAGATAATACTAGAGGAATAATACATAAGCCTTGGTTATTTTCTAAGATAGGGTTGAGTATTCTTTCAACAACTATCCTCTTCTGCCAAAGCCTAATTTTGAGTCATGAGTGAGTGCATCCGGAACAAACTAATTCATTAGTTTGTATCTCATAACCACCTAGGAGTAAGTAAACACTGCGAGCGGTTTACTGATGTCCGGGAATTCTTGATCTGCATCCAGTCATTAAGACTGGGCTCTCATTTACTACCAGTATGATGCTTTTAAAACCTCCGAGTGATAGGATTTTAAATGTTTTCTTTTAAAAGCTTTTATAGATGTCACTCGGATGTATTGAGAGAACTTCTAGCTGCTACTAGGAATGAGAGTTATGGAATAGTTCTGGGCTTAATTTAAATCTTTGAGTGTGACCAGGGGAATGATAGGAGTACTTGGCATTTCAACTAATGATCTGTCAGGTGTTGCTTATCCACCACAGATAGATAACATACGGGGCAGTTATGCATCTGTGGTATCTTAGAAAGTGTTGTCTTAAGTGCATGTAGATCCTTGCTGTGAGTACCTGTCTGTTAAAGGGAAAATAGTACAGGAAGCATGAGAGTTAGCTAACTGAATGAATTTTCCCAAACAAAGAACTGTGTAATAAAATGGAAGTTTAATTATTGTCTTATCTGAATCTTGTCCAATCTTTATTATTTTCTCCATGTCCCTTCTGTCTCATTCTAAAACTGCTTCTCTAGATTAATATAGATAATCTAGTTTGCTCTTACCTGCTTTCTTAGATTAAGATTTGCTGCTTTACTAGAGTAGACTTAATTGCTTTCCTAGATTAAAATTAATCTGCCTTGTAGAATAGTTTATCTGCTTTGATAACTTAGATTACATTCTGTCAATTAGATGTTAGTAAAAACCAACTTTGAATCGGGTAACCGAGTAGAAAATCTTATAAAACGGCGTGGGGCCTGCTTCTATCGCACATCCTTCATTGAACGATCCGGACTTACTATAAATATTGCAATTTTTGACACTGTGTGCTTTCGGGCCACAGTTTTTTAACACGAGTAATAAAAACGTGACAACCTATAAATATATCCCTAATCCCAACTCCATTATCATAATTTGGTTTCATTAAATAAAACCTAAACCGGGATCATTTCTAATATTCTTTTCGAAAATACTCGTGTGGGAAATTGTCAAAAGTTTCAGTGGCATGATATAGTTTCTCTAAAACCTATGTCATGAACATATGATAAGCATCTGATATGGTAGGCGTACTCATCAACAAAACAAGCAGATTAATGATCAAAGTGTTTTTAGAGACACAGATCAACGTGCACGTGCAAATCAGTATGTAATCACAGCTAGATCAAAACGCATGAGCAGACAAAAGAGATGCAACAAGTCCAACATGCAATTCAAAGATTCATGTAACATCAATTCAATGCATAAATTACCAGTCCCTAGTATCCAATTCTAGCCTCGAGTCATACTCTACAAATTCACAAGTCTCGGCCAACAAAGCAATAGAACAATATATTAGGAAACAACGAGCTAACCTGATCCATGAGTCGACCGAGGACAGGGATGGCGGCGCTGAAGGAGATTGCGGCGGAGCTGCTGGCGGCGCAAGGGCTGGCGGCGATGCAGGGGGCTGGCGGCGGCTCGACGAGCTGGCGGCGGCTGGATGGCTGGCGGCCGAGGGCAATGCTGGCGGCGAGAGATGTTTGGCGGCCGGAGCGTGGAGCTGGCGGCGCTCGACAGAGGCTGGCGGCGCCCGACTCCAGATGGCGGCGTCCTCGAGCTGGCGGCGCTCCACACCCGAGCTTGGCGGCGATCACTGGCGGCTGGAGGTTGGCGGCAGAGGACAGGAGGTGGCGGCCCGGGCTCTTGGCGGCGTTGGCGTTGCAAGGGTGAGCAGGCTGGCGGCTCCGGCGAGGTATGGCGGCACCCAAAAGACGATGACTGGCGGCTGGCGGCTGGAGCTGGCAGCGATGGGATGGCGGCCAGAGCGAGCTGAGGCTGACGAGATTCGCTTTTCCACAGCACGACAATGGCGCTCTCTTTCGACAAGATGGTGGCCCGGGCAAAGGAAGCTGGCAGCGATGATGTTGCTTGGAGGCGCGGCGCCGAAAAAGATGATATGGTAGAGGGCGCAGCGACAGCGGCAGCATTTCTGCCCAAGAGAAAGAACGATCGAGCAAGGAAAAAGGAAAGGAGAAGAAATTTGAAAAAAATGCCCAAAAGTTTTGACCTATGGAGAAGTGGTGGCATTTTATAGAAGCCAATTAGGTTTAGGGTTTTGCAATGGGCCTAATGGGCCAGACTCATGTTAAACGCGCATATCTGTCTTAAAATTTTAAATCATACAAATTGCGCGAGGGGGACGTCTGTGAACCCATAAATTATTAGGCCCATTAAACTTAGCCCAATTCACTTTCGAGAGGCCCAATCCAATTCAGAGGCCCATTAAGCTTAGCCCAATCCTTTTTCGAGGCCCGGTCCAATTGAAGACCTATCCGGATGATGGTGGTGGGAAAGCTGGCGAGACTCATTGGAGAGATCGTGGCACATTGAAGGCACACAATCAAAAGGAGGAAGATCCGGTATCATCAATGAATATGAATCATGGGCATTGAAGACAGACGACATTGGAGGAGAAAGATCTTGGGACGTTAAGAGGCGTTACCACTCATTGAAGGCTGAGGCTCCTCCTTATAAATAAGTTGGAGGTGGCATTAGAACAGGCATCCAAACCCTACCAGAGAAATTGCACTTTATCTTATTTTCTTTCTGCCACTTTTTTTTTTCCTTTCTGCAAGATTTTAGTGTTCTTCTTCCATTTCTGCAAGTTTTTCGTCCTTTTACAACTTTAATTAAATTCTTGTAATTCCCTTTCATAATCCTTGTAACAGTCCTCAAACATTGTTCAATCAAAATTCTTGGTTAACAACTACGCGACCGTTTTCTTCCCAAAAGGAGCAAAGGATGCTGTTGAGCATCCGCAACGATCGAGGATTGACTTGGACGACATCCGATTTGGAAATCATTGACGCTGCTTAGTATTTTCTCTTCCCAAAAGGAGCAAAGGCTGCTGAGTTCAAACAGTTTCTGTTTAGCATCCGCAACGATCGAGGATTGACTTGAACGACATCCGATTTAGAAATCATTGACGCTGCTTTGTATTTTCTGAAGCGTATCGATTCTGAGATTTATGTATATTTGGCCGCAAGTGAGATGTCTTTTGAGATGAAAGGTGTCCTGCAACGGATGAAGGACATAACTAATCGATAGAGTGTAGCTTATTCGGTCGACTCTACGATGTTTCCGGTGCCAGCTGCCATTTTTTATTCTATTGTATCACAAATCGAGTTCTTGCAAAGTTATGTATACGACGCTTATTTTCGACATGCAACCAAGGTTTTAAATATCAGTATCGGTGTCGATATCGGACATATAAATTTATGGAAATTTCGAAGATATTTGAAATTTCGGGGGAAATTTTGGAGATATTTGCAATTTTTTTTTAAAACCCCAACGAGTTCCTAAGAGGATGAAAATGAAGATATTCCAAAATTTCTCATATCTATTACCATATAAACTAGCAATATGCTGAAAATACTCATTCCATGATATACATATGTTCATAATATTGTTGATATCATATGAACCATATTGATTGAAAAGAATTACTTGAAATCGATGACATAATCGACATGCGTTGAAACATAAATTTTAATTTTTTTTTCAATTTTTTATAAGAGAAGATATTTTTAAAATTTAGAAAAAATACATTTAAAAAAATTAAAAATTTCGGGAAATTTCGGGTTTCGGGCGAAATTTCGGGGATACTTTGCAAAAAAATATTGTAGGTTAAATTTCGCTTCGATGTGTCCCGAAACCTAAAATTTCTGTCGAAATTTCGGGATTTCGACCGAAATTTAATACAGTGCATGCAACTCCTCAATTTGAGATTGTTTGGTTCGATACAATATTAGAAGTCGACTTATACTATTGTCGAATAAGTATTCTATAGTTTGATGAATAATATTACAAAGCTTAATATTCAGTTTATATATTATGTGGAAGACGTCAACCACTTACGATATTCAACCGACCATGTTGTGGAATTTTACTTCTGACCTTCCTATTTAATATATTTATATTAATTGAATGTTAAAATTAAATAAATTATATGAATAGAAATTCTTTCTCTGACTTTTGAACGTTAAAATTCAATTCAATATGACTGTACCAAATGAGCATACAAAATTTTTTTCGAAAAGGTAATCATTTTGGAAATTAATTGTACATTTATTTTTATTTTTTTGTTTATTCATTTTTTGAACCGCTTAGATCCCGCTAAAAAATGCACCCTTACAGTAACTTAACAATCACTAACCCTAAACCCCTTATTTTTAGACAAATTAATAAATAAAAAAAATTGACATACTTTTTAAATTATTTAACCACAAATATCCCGCCCCAAATTTCACCCCTCACAATTGCTTAACAATTGCCAACCCAAAAACCCTCAAGATCCCGCCCCATAATTACTATAAATATATGTAATTAATACTATTATTGTATAAAATAATATTTAAAAATAGTTATTTTTCTGTTTGAATTTCAACCGCTTGGAATGGTTGGTTTGTGTTTATTTAATCAAGGTAATAATGACTTCCTCCTATTGCGTCTCGATTATAATGCCCACCGTATTGTGCTAATCGATTCTTTGTAATAATGACTTCCTCGATACAACTAAATATTTAGTATTTCAATTGAATTATTCTCCAACACTACGCGTCTATTGGTTTTGAATCTCGCACACACAGGTGGTGCATGGTTGTCGTCAGCTCGTGCCCTAAGGTGTTGGGTTAAGTCCCGCAACGAGCGCAACCCTCGTGTTTAGTTGCCATCGTTGAATTTGTATGCGTTATGAGTATCCACAAAAGACGTAATTGTTATTATGAGGGGTTTCAGCTTTTATACCTGTCAACAAACATCTGCATTATAATCGAGAACCTATACCTAATAAGTAATTGCATTTCGTTGGCCATCTTTATTGTGTTGTATTATTAAATTTTTTATTTGAAATTTTAATTGTTTATTTCCAAAACCTAATTTGTTTTTAATGAAGTTGGATTGGAAACCCTAAATTTTTGTAATGAAGTTGAAGGCCAAAATTTATACCCTAAATCCAGATAATGATGTTGAAATCGAAACCCACATTTTTTATACTGAATTTGAATCGAAACCCTAAATCCATAAATTGATTCCCTAAAGACTTATGGATCAATTCAAAACCTTCATGATGAAATTAATTATTTTACCCCAAATAACTTCTGGATCAATTTGCAACCTCAAATAAGTTCTTAAGAAGCCAGACGGAGAAACATATGCTATCATGCAGCCACGGGTCATGGCACATATACCTATTTAATTAGTTCCTTAATTAATATCTAAAGTATAGTACTATATAATTACTATTAATAACTATGCATGATTATTCAAATCAATGTAACATTAAATAATTAGTATTATCTATATAATAAATCCTGAATACTTTTTGGCATGTGCAGACTCTTTTGTCCTTATTAAATTTAATTCATCCTTCTTAATTTTAAAGGGTTAATCAGTTATTATATGTTCATTTTTATATCAACGGCTCTTAAGTTTACACGTAATATGCTGACTAATTCCACCTCATCGGACACATCATCAATATCTATATTTAGAAAATAAATCTATCTATTAATATAACAAAATCTTTAGAAATTCTTCATATATATTTTAAAAAGATATAATTGAATACAAATATATATAAATTATTTGATTGTATATATAATATTTTAAAAAATATTAATACTATAATATTATTAAATAAATTTAATTAGGTTACAGATTTATGCCTAAAAAATATACAATCATATATCAATATAAGGAATATAATAATTATATTTTAAATAAAAATATTTCATTAAAAATATGATGTAAACATTAAATTGACCCTAAATATATTGATTAATGTAAAATAACTAATAACCTAAAAACTTTTATACCATTCTAAATAAATTCTACATATTTTTTTCGTTTTAAAGAAGAAAATAAAAAGAAAAGAAAAAAAAACTAAAACACATCATAATTTAATTATTCTCATATATTTCAGTATAAAATAAAAATGTATATGAAATTTGGAGTAAATTGTTATACAATTAAAAATATTTTGTACTATAAGAGAATATAAGAAGTATACCCCTAAAAGACTTGGTATCGGAGTATAAATTCGATTTTAAGGTTTATAATAATAATGAATTGAAAAATAATAAAAAATTTAATTAAATTAAGAGGGTGTTTGTTTATGCATTTTCGGACAGATTATCTGATTATTGCGTTTTCAAAATACAAATAATCAGTTAATCCTGTTTGTGTACTAATTTCCAATAATCTATTATTCGCGTTTTGAGGGAATGAAAACGCTATTTTCTTGCAGCTATATTTTGGTGCTGCAAGAAAATTGCGTTTAGCCAAAAATAGATTTTATCATATTATTGCCTATGAAAAATACAAATCCAAACACTTTTTAATGATTATTTGATTATTGTGATTTGTAACAGGATAAGTGAAGCTTTGAGGTAAAACCCCGCTGCAATGCCCCCCGACAGCCTTTACACTATAAGTCCTATAGGGCTGTTAAAAAGCTTGCCTAGTTTTTCCTACCGAAAGCGCACGGTATCAAGCTGCAATATTTATTTTTATTGTCGGGATCGTTCAAAAGAGAGTTACACGATAGAAGTGTTTTAATAGAATTATTAGCTCTAGAATCTGTCTTTATTCTTGATTTAAGAATGTTGTAATGATGATTACTAAAGAATACTACTGAAATGTAAATGCTTAAAGCTGTAAACGTAGTAAAGAAAACAATTAAAATGATGTAGAACATTATGATCTTATTCACGTGTTTAAGATGTTACAGACCAAATCAAATGAAATAGGAATATGATGAGAATATCATACTTCATTGGCTAAAACATAATGGAAGTTCATTGAGATAGAAAAATCCTTTACACAACTTAATCAAATCTTCATGTCTTTAATCACTTCCCAAGACAGGTACTTATGATTCAGTGTCATGACATTCTAAGCTCTGAAATCATGGAATACTATCATCACAGAATGATCTGTCAGACTCTTTCTGTGATAAAAGCTTTTCAGAATCGTCACTTAATCTTTTTCTTTCAGACTCAGATTAAGCCTTTGACAACTCGAGGTCACTTCTAAATCATACTATATTCATCTGAACTTGAAGTTGTTCTTTTTATTACCCTGATCAAACTGATCTTATGATCCTGTATTGGATGTCCTCTACAACAAATGAAAAAGCTAATATTTAAATCTATCATCCAATGTTTTCATAGGACTTGTTTCTTAAGAGTAATTCCTGCAAGTATTCATAAGGAATAATAGTCTTGTAAGTATATCAAGATGAAATTGCTATTCAAATTCCTTGACTTATCCAGACCACTCAGATTTGTATAAATGATTTAGCTCGAGAAATCTCTGTAAACAGTTCCAAATATCCGTGATTTGACTCAGGATTAGTAGACTGTAGGAGAAATATTTAATCTCCTACTCATAGCATATAGTGATAACTATAATACCATGAACCCCGGAAATTAATCTTCCTGATACTCTACTAATTTTTAGGACAAAAGATGGTTTTTGAAACATCTTTCCCTTTTAAACGACAGGTACTAAATGCCCAACTGAAGAACAAGTTTCTTCTTCATCAGTCCTGAGTAAATAATGATTGAGAAAACCTATATCATCATCTTTCTCAGTGTACCAGTGTAAATAGTAATACGTATTGCACATATGAATTGTGAATTTGTAATCATGAAGTAGGGTTACTCATCATATACTGGGAAATATCCCAAAATACTATATGTATATGTAGTATTATATGTATAAAGAGACGTTGAGGGTTCTGAATCCTCTTAATCAAAATGCAAGGATGCTTCCAAAATATAAATTGGAAACTAGACAGAATTAGGAAATAACTTTCCCAAGAAAAAGGATTTGAGAAATAACTCTGCAAAATAAGTGTCCAAAATAGCTCGCAGTAACTATTTTGTGTTTCAAACTATGAACATTCTAATTTTCCGCACGCTATGTCTGTACAGCGTGGAGGGAGCTAATATTCAAAGAATGTTCCCCAGATTTTGTTTATACAAAGAACTGAATGCCTCGCGATAGTTTCTGTAAGAATGCGGCGAGGTACTCAATTCCTACTTATAGATAGGGGTTATATATGTATAAGAAGTAAAAGTGAATAATTGATACCCTGTAAAATGGACATCAAGTCTATTGTCATTATAGGTTGGTCCTCTCGCTTTGTCAGATTGACATCGCGTGAGTATTAGAATAGCCTTTGTCACAATAGATCTATCTGGATATTTCCTCGCGTCATCTTTTTGGATGAAGCGAGGGTTTACCCTTATTCGAAGTAAATGATCAGAATTTATAACTGTCATAACTACCTTCTGGAATTTCCGTTTAGAAAATTATGAACATAGAATCTTTTGCATCCAAATTCATGAACTCAAAGCTATTGATTCTTAAAGATTATCAAGCGATGATTAACACTGCATGGGTCTCTAGGAACCTTTTAGAGTTCTGAACATTAAACACTATGATTCTCGTCTGTAAACATAATATTGACAGAAAATTGAGTGAATTCATAATTCTGCCAGATCATACCTAACTAGGTTACAATATCCAAATTTCTTACGTAATTGGAACGAACAATTTACGAATTAAAAATGTGGAAGTGTTATGATCTTCGAAAATCGAATTAAGGATATGATGCAAAATTCAGATTGAATAATGAAATTAAGGTTTATACTCTGCTGAAACAGAATTACGAAATAGAAATAGAAACCAGAAAGATAAGAAATTCACAATCTGATAACCGATCATTCTTCTTGTATCTCAAATAACAAAGAATTAAAAACGAATACACCTGGAAATTTGATTGCTATCAGAATAATGCAAAGATGAGCGAACGAGTCGGAGTTTAGATGATGATTGTCATGATGGATGAACAAGCGATCCGAAAGCAACTCTCCTCCCAGGGTATCCTCAAGCTAATCTAACAGCTAATCTTAAAGGAATCTACTACGAAATCGAATTACAATTCTACGAGATCAAATTACAAATCTGAAGAACATCAAAGTAAATTGCAGAGAAAATTAAATCCTAACCTACCTACTAAATTCTAAAAAGTGGACTGGAGAGTAAAATCGAGCTATTCTCTTCAATCTCCCGCTTGCTGAGCTGATTCCCCCAAGGGTCTTATTTATAGATGGGTGTTGTAACTGCTTGAGCCTTGGATGATAACCGCTCGCATTAGAATAACTCTCCTCTCGCTTTGTCCAGTTCCTTCAAAGCGAGAGTTCAGAAACTTAATCATCTTTCTCAACAAGGCGAGGTCTTTTAATTTCTCCAAAGAATTTGCTTCTCGCCACGATGAATAAAGCTTTCTGTCTTGCATAAATTTTCTTCCCTCGCGAAGTCAAACAATCATCGCGTGGACTTCAGCATCTGCACATTTTCCTTAAATCTTTTCCTGATTTCGGAAACAAGCCCTCGCACCATTCCTTTTCTTTCCTCGCTATGTCCTTTCCACTTCCTGCTGTTTTCCAGCTTAACTTCCTGATGAATGACAAAGCGTGGATCAGTTCAATAGAAACATCGCGTGCGAGACTTACAAAGAAAACTTAGAATTTCAAGCCATTTTCAATGTATTTCCAACTTCTTTGCAATCTTAATTCTTCTTCCATCTTTTCTAATCCTCTATGACTATTCATCAAAAATCAATGGAATTAAGAACAAAAGATCATCATTGAGACACTAAATTGGACGCAAATGACAGTCACAAAAGGTTGTCATCACCATCCTCACATTTAGAAACACTTGTCCTCAAGTGGTAAGAAACTTGTAAAGTTTCAAAGAATAAGTCCAATTAGTGGCTTCTGGGATTAAGATGTTCATGTAAGACTCCACTGGATCACTACCTTCTCTTTTCCAACTATCCCAAGCTCAACTCTTTCAACTGATTGATGCTTCATACCTGACTTCGAATTCACCAGATTTCATGGAAACATTAACAGAAGTGATTTGCATTTATGTGAATTATTGTTCTGCTCCTTAGTTAGCCAGATTTCTCTTCTCACGCTCAATCCTGTCCAACTCATGTGCATATCTTGTATTCTGAAATGAAATACACACTATTTTTTTTTATCAAGGGGTGGCCTTCCGTGGCTTTCAATAGCTCGGTTTCACATTATTAGGAGGAGTCGCATGACCTGACATTGCAGATGAAACTTCAACTCCCCTGCCCTTGATTCTGCTTTTTTTAAAGTTCTTCAACTTATAAATCAGAGGGGCAGCTGTGCCAGCTACTTATATCCACATTATTTTACCACGTCTGTTTCTAAAATTTCCCTTGCTCTCTTTTTCTCTTTCTCTCTTTTTTTACTCAATATGCACACTCATCTTCCAAGAGAGACTAGATTAGATCAATCCTCTTAACCTTGTGCAGTTATTGTTTATAGTATGCAAATCACTAAGGTTAATATCATCATAAAACCTCCAAACTATTTATCCAGTAATGACATCAATCAATCTCAGAGCTTACAGCTAAAAACAGTTTTCAAGAGCGGCTCATGCTTGCAGTGAAAATCTATTAGGTAGATGTCTCCACAGGAACCACTTTTAAACTCATCTTCTATTCCTTTATCAGTTTATTAGCCTTCCTGAGTTTATTATTATTTTTTATGATCCTAGCTTGAAATTCAATACTATGATACAACTTCATATTAATTCTATCCTAAGTTTATATTGAAATAAATGGAAACAGGAGAGAAATAAAGAAAAAGAGACTGCAATTAAAAAGAAGAAGAAGAAAGTTTCAGAAAACTCCCCTGTGATCTCAGGATGGTTCTGCATCATTGTCTGGATCTTTAGGTGGTATGGATGGAGATTTCTTTAGATCCGAGACTAGGTTGGCAAGGATGTCTACCAATCTCGTACTATTATACTGCTCCTGCCTCCTCAGTTCCATATCCCTTTCTCGTTCATGTCTTCTCTCTTCAAGTTCTTCTCTTCTCAGCCTTTCAAATCTTTCCATCTCTTCCCTTCTCATCCTTTCCTGTCTATCTCATTCTTCCTTCCTTATCTTCTCTTGCCTCTCCATCTCCTCTTTCCTGAGTTTCTCCTCAGTTTGAATCCTGACATGCTCAAGTTCAATCCTCTTCTGCTCCATTTCTCTTTGAACATGCTTGTCTTCTGACATAGTTTTCACTAGCATCTCCATGGACTGTGCAAAACTTTGGATTGAAGTACTCATATTCTGAGATTCATCCACAGATACTGTGTTCCTCATTGGTTGTCTCAAAGGTTGAGATGGTGTAGAAGTGTTCTCAAACTCTTCATCTTCTGGAATAGGATTCAATGCAGGAGATGGAGTTACAGTCTTTGTCCTTTTTGTTGCGGTTCTTGACTGATATGATCTTGATTTTGAAGGAAGATTGACCCTTTTTGTCTTAGGAGATGGCACCTTTGATCCTGATCCTTCGGAAGTTTGTTCCTCTAAATCTGGCATTTGGTAAATCAACTCTCCCCTTAAAGTGTCTTCTGGTAATGGAATAGGAGGATCTATCTTTATGATCTCTGGTAAAAATGGTGTGATTGAAACTCCTTGTTTCTCACAAAGTCTTCTGATTAAATTCGGATAAGCCAATGCTGCATCTTCTCCAACTCTTGACTTAATAACATTGAGAACATGGTGTGCAGCACTGCATTTCCTTCCTGACCATAACAATGCAAATCCCTCGAAAGTTCCGGCTGAGGGTCCTTAAAAATTTGTGGTAGGTCTGAGCTTTGAATAGTAGAAATCAAGTGTAGGCAGGTACTCAGGCTTCAAATTCTTCAATGGAATCTTATTCTGCTCAGTTCCTCTGTGTGTTGAACAGAATCCCAGTGCCATTTTTCTAGCATTAACAAGTTTATTTCCTTGAGTTTTCTTCCTCAATAGGACCTCGGATTTGACTTCTGGCTGTTCTAACAAAGGTGCCTGTATCAGATCATTTAGAGTTTCTACAGTGACTTGCACTGTTTTCCCTCTAATCCATGTTGTTTCTGCCTCAACATCAAAGTTAGCATAGAACTCCCTGGTCAGTTCCACATAACCACATTTGTTATTGTGTCTCATGAAAATGTCCCATTCATTGATCCTCCTCCAGTAGCTGATACACTTATGATCCAGCCACTTGGGATGAAATCCTTTGTCCGGAACAATCATTTTGGACATCCCCAAGTAATTCTCCAATGCCTCCTTTCTTCCATTAAACTTAACCTTGATTTCTTCTTCTGTAAATTCAGTCCTCTTTTCAATGCTATCAGGGATTGACAACCTCACATTTGGACTATTCTTTCCCCAATAACTCGAAGGTAGCAATTCTGGGACATCTTTTCCGGGGGATGATCCTTCAGATGTATCTGATTCATTTCCCTCGGATTCTTGTGCTTCTTCTTGCTCATCCCCAGCATTCTCATTTTCTTGTTCTTCTGTTTGGCCTCCTTCTTGAGCAGGTTCCACGTTTTCTTCATGAACTTGTTCTGAGTTTTGCTCATGGTCAGGCTCTGGATGTTCTTCTTGAACTCTATCAGTGTCATCATGTTGTGAATTGCCTATACCTGAATCATAAATCAATGACGTGCTGGTATCTACCTTCTCAGTAACTTCAAGGCTATGCTGATTTAAGATCTCTGTGGGATCTTCCTGTACAGGTTCGTTTAGTAGAAGAGGAATAGCAGTAGATTCTGAATCTAGAAGTCCTTTGACTCCAAAATATTCTTCTACTTTCTTCTTCTGTTCTGCGGCCCATTCAGGATCATTCATCCTTGCAATTGCTCTCTGAACTACTTCATCCCTGACTTGAGGTGGAAGGAGCCATTGATTCATTTGATTTTCAGCATTCGTCTGTGTTCTGAGATATTGACTGACAGTGTCTTCTATAAAATATTTTCTCTGCTGAGCTTCTTGAGTTTCAGTTCTCTGCACTTCTTCTTCATAAGCTTGAATTGCTAATGGAGATGGTTCCATTACTTGGTCAGAATTTATTTGTTGTTGGATTTCCTCTAATTCTGACTCAAGTTTAGCTGCATATTCACTTGCTTGTTCTGCTGAGGTGCGTGCATTCCCTCATTCTCTAGCCAATTTTCTGAACTTTTTAATCAGTCCTTCCAGAGAGTAAGTCATGTTCCCGACTGTAGTTCCATGCAAGTTCATATCTTCAAAAGTCTGTAAATCTTCCAGTGTCTGTTCCTGAAATGTGTCTTCCACTGATTTCTCAATTTGATTCACAAATTCTTGCTCATCTGCAACTTGTTCTGGTGGTACATCTTGTTCAGTTTCTTTTCCTGAAAATTCTTGTAAATCAATCTGACTTTGAATAAGATCCCTTTTAACCTGAGCTTGTTGATCTTCATCTTGCCCTTCTCTATCATCTTTTTCAGCAATCTGAACCAGTTGGAGATCAGTGCTTGGTCTAGTTGATCCTTGTTCATCAGGTTGATGTTCTTCAATACATGCTCTCCAGCACTCTGGGTCTATATCCCCCACTTCCAAATTAGTGTAAGGAGTGAGCTCCAACCTCTCTGTGTAGGGAACTATCCCTAGAGTTGGTTCGACTTTTTCTTCTTCAGAGCTGGTGTCTGGTACCACATACTTAGGCTTTCTAGCCTTCATCTTTATCCTGAACTTCTTGTTGGAGAGTTGGAGGTAATCTCTTCATGATCTTATTGGGTCTATCTGTAATGAGTAGATCTGCATCTGCTGGTGTTATTGATGGGGCTGAAACTTTTCTGAAATTCGCTACAGGTTCCAGTCCTTCATTAACAACTGATTCTCTAAAAATATTCCTTACTATATTTTGTGGTGTCTGTTTTGCATCTGATCTCTGCTTCCTGTTTTTGCCTGATCTCTCAGCTTCTCTCTTCTCTGCATCCTTAATCCATGCTTGCTGCTCTGGCATCAAATCAGCAAACTCCTCCAAAGGAAATTCCTCATCAGGTTTCCTTATCAACCCTGGTTTAAGAATCCTTTTCCTTAGATCTTCCCCTTTAGACCATTTATTCATATACCTGATCCAGCTATTTCTAGCTTCCTGAATAATTCTAAGGACATCTTTCCATACCGCCTTACCTTGTTTAGCTTTCTTGAAATAAGGCTCGAGGTCATGCCTTAAATTGATCCGAGCATCAATAATCTTAACTAGGGCCAGATTTGTCAAGAAATTCTGTTCAACGGGTCCCTTCTTGTTCAGGAATGTTGGAGGCATGTATGCGGGGAGTGCCTGCTGAGCATCATAGACTCTAGCATTCCGGATTTCATTAAGTTTGCAGCAATATTTGGTGAGTCGCTTCACATATTTTGGTAGTGGTTGAGGATCAAAGTAATCCAACTCCAGCCCTGTCTGATCTTTTGGATTGATAATTCTGTAGCACTCCTGATTCCACTCAGCCATGCACTTCCTTTCCCTTTCCAAAAGTCTTTCTAGTCTGATTTCATTAGGCAGATGCCTATCATTGATCAGAATTATCATTTGATCATCCCAAAATCTATTCATCTTATTCCAGAATGCTTCTTCTAAATCAATCCTCAATGATTCCTTTTCCTTATCTGGTATATGTTGAAGCATAAATGGATTGATATAAAAGTCTGGAGGTGAAATTTGCATTGCTGTCCATCCACCACTTTTCCGAATAGTTTCTACCATGTTAACCGTTCTCGTCTTTGCCAAAAATGATTTCTCTTTCTTATCCGATTCTATATTTCGAGCTTGAAGTTCTTCATAGGTCATCTTATGAATCCTTAAGAAACAAGAACAACTGGTAAATTAGTGTCACTATACTCACATTTAGAGCTTGACTCTAAATGTGCAGATGATAAAAAGAAACATAATACCAGATTTCCTTTTTATATTCATCATTCTATTCATGATATCACCATACTCACATTTAGAGATTTGCTCTAAATGTGAAGATTTCAATGCTGACTGAGTCTAATTTAATCAGAAAATAGCAGAAAATTCGGATTCAAAACATCATTAATCAAAAGCAAAACATAGAATTCCTCAGATTCAAAACATGGAACTACAAAGCATGGTGTTTCTTATAACATTCAACCTATCAATTACAAATGAGGAGGTGTCTCTGCCTCAATTCCAAATCTGAGAAATAGATTACAATGCTCAGAGACTAAGCACCTCATGCAGTAAATTGACACGACTCCATAAGTGTTCCTTGAAGGACCGTGATTGTTATCATAATAGCTCATAAGGTCACAAAGTCTCTTCTTGGGTTGTCCTTGAAAGGGTGAGATAAATTCCTCATAACCCGATAACCACCCTCTGACTTGAAGTCGAAAATCCTTGAGTCTTCGTCTATTCTTGCACAGAGGAGCGAAGAGCCAAATTCCCTTCTCTTGCTCTTCCCTTTCATCCTTACTTAAGAGCATAAGAGCTTTTACATAGATGGATGGGGGGTGATTATCAGTAATTGCAGGTTTCAAGAGTTCAAATGCTGCTTGTTCATTCATGTCTTTAACGAACAAACGCAATGCCTCATGTAACTGGTACATCCAATTTCCTGCATTTTTGCAGGTTTCAAGGAAAACGCTTTGTGTCTCTTCAAAAGTTCCCCATCCCCATGCTGTAAAGTCTTCAAGAGAAGCCTTTTTCAAGACTAAAGGATGATGAGTAGCTTTTTCGAGCTCTTTGCAAACTAGTTTACAATTAAAGACAGTCTCAAGGTGGTCAAATGCCAATCTTGATAAAATGTTTCCAAGAATCTCATAAGGAAGATCTGTGATCTGAGTTTCCCCCGATCCAGATTTCTTTATTGAAGTCCTTGGTTGCTTTGATGAAGTTCCAATTTCATAGCTGAATAAGGTTAAGAACAAAAATAGAATTAAAAGCTAGAGAATGCAATTCATTAATGAAAAAGGGATGTACAGCTTTGAATCATCCACATAATTCTTTGTCCCAAGACAAAAAGCACAAAAGATACAAGCAAAGAAACTATCAATCGTTTGATTTCTAGATTATTCTAATTCTAGCAGTTCTTCTTCATTCTGATCTTCTTCTCCATTGTTCCACTGCTCCCATTCAAATAATATGCCTAGTTCGCCACTTGCTCTTCTGTATTGCTTGACATAATCAAACAGTTCACAAGGAATACACTCCATCGTTTCATTAAAAGGTAATTGTTGTCGCTCTTGGATAGAGTGATTCTTACAAAAACTCCTTTCCTCTTGATCAAGGAATGGGTTTGGGAACTTTTCACCATAAAGGAGCCAGTGGAGAACACTCATTTTTAAGAATAGAAGTTCAAAAGGATCTTGAGTCACAGATTTGATCAATTGAATTCCTTCCTCATCCAGCTGCGGATCTTGTTTGGAAAGCAGTAGAAAGGATCTTATGAAAGTGGTTGGTTTGTGTTTATCATCTAATCCGGGCTTAAGAATTTCATAAGCTTTTTCCTCATTTTTATCCTCGACAAAGGCTATCAATGCAGGCACAATATTAAACATATAATTACCTGCATCCTGACATCTTTTAATGAATCTGACTTGGTTACTTGGGTAAGCATCTCCTCTCCAAACAGCACAAGTTTCCAAATTAGCTCTCTTTAGAGCTAACGATGATCTGCTTGCTGAGAGGAATTGCTTAGAAGTTTCGGACGCTCTAAAAAGTGCCTTTATGCTTTCCATTCCTAGTCTTGACAGAATGTCTCCCAGTAACTCAATTGGTAAATCAAGTATTTGAGTTTCCAAGAGTTGAGGGTTTTCGACATTTCTGAAAAGAAAAGGAGAAAAAACACAGAATTAAGAGTTAAACTCAACATTTATGCAGTAATGAGATTAGATTTTATTATCAAAATCAGGCTGCATTACATTGTACAAAAGATCTGATCTAGTGACAGTTTCAAAGTCAAAAATTAGAAGACATGTCACATGCATCAATCTCTTTCTCCTTTGTCCAAAAGCTTATTCATTAATGCTATAATTATCATAGTTCTCCCCTGCTGCCATCCTAAAATCAGCTATGGCTCTATTTGTGTCACAGCAGAGATAGCAGACCTGATCGGCTGTATAGTATGATGGCCTATGGAAGGTTTCCTGATCATGAACTTCTATAACACAGAATTCCCTATTTTTCTGCCCTAAAAATGGATTCGGGACATATTCCCATTCTGAAAGTAGGGTGAGAAGATTATATCTAAACTCATAATTGTTTAATCTATCACTTAAGATTGGACTAATTAAGCGAAGTCCAACATCTATCTCTTCTCTAGAACTTTTACTTAAACAGCATAAAGCTTTAAAATATTGAGAAATCTTGAAGTTATCTTCTATTCCTTCATCCAGGATCTGAAATGCCTTGAATCCTTTCCCTTGTGTAAACAGTTCCAAAGCCTTGGGTAAGTTCAGAATATGATTCTTAGCTTCTCTACAGGCATGTAGAAACTTGATTTTACTAGTGGATTCATTAGAGATTCTTTTAAAGGCCGGATCCTCTACATTAAATCTCCGGAGAACAGTAGGATATTCTGAGACTATTGTAAATGTTGAACAGATTTGTTTGCACTTGAGCAGATCTTCAAAGCTGCTCTGCCCTACTCGTGACAGAATCTCCCCAAGGACATCCAATGGAAGATCAGTCAGGTGTAAAGCAGAGGACTCAGAAGGCTGCTCCTCACTGTTATTTAATCGAATTTTAAAGAAGAAAGATCAGTTGAAATTATACTCCAAGTTTTTCAATTAGGGAAGAACGAGAGTGGATGAAAAACTTTAACCCTAGTATGAGTAAAAACATTATAATGCAGAATGTAACAACTTGAAACATCAGGAAGAAATGCGATGAAAAATGAACGGAGAGCTTACGGGTTGTTGCTCGCCATTAGGATTGTTCCTGAAGCTGAGTGTTTCTGAAGAAGGGTTTCGCAATAGAGGAAGAAGAAGAACTTAAAAATGGCGGTTTCTTCTCGAGAGAGAATATGAAAAGGTATGAAAATGATTTGAAAAGATAAGGAGGTTATAGGTCTTATATAAAACAATGGGCTGGCCTAGTTAAAGAATAAAGAGTAGGGTACTCAAGTATTTAGAGTGTACTCATTCATTCTAGACCTGCCACATCAGTGAGTCTGGTTATTGATTTAAAAATTGAGTTAATGAACTCAAACAACATAAATTGGATAAAATTAGATTGGTTGAAAACAAAGCGAGGGGTAATCATTGAAAAGGATTAAGACTTCTAAATTGTATATTAAGTCTGGTTAAATCTTCTTCACCAAATTCATCTTAATGCCTAACAAAAATCTACCCTTAACTTATTTATTTAAAGATTACCAATTCTTCCATCTCATTTCCTGATTTTACTTCCTCTTTTAATCTGAAGAATATTCAGTGGAGTGTTTGATCTAAGTTTCCTCTGATCCAAACTCCCTTGATAACATTCTCAGTTTTAAGAGAAACTTCCAGTTTCATCTTTAATTCATGTTTGAATTGAGTAAAGAAACTGATCATACAAAATAGAAAGTAGGAGAATTGTAATACATGAAGTCCAAATGATCCAAAATACATCAGAATATCCAGGAATTACAAACATATATAATACTATAGAATTTTCTAGCTCTAACTGCTCAGGGGTCAATTTCCTCATCATCGGAGTCGGTCCACATAAACTCATCAGGAAACACTTCACCACAATACAGTCTAAACTGCCTCACCATGTCAAAGAATTGACAAGGGATACAATCCATCCTGATGTGTGGTGGTAGTAAGACTCGAACCTGCAAAGTATGATCCTTACAGTAGCTCATCTCTGGTTGCCCTTGAAAAGGATTTGGGATTTGAGGAATATGGGTGAACCAATGAAAAAGATAGATTTTGATGAAAACCACTTCTAAAACATTAGAAGCTACTGTTTGGACCAACTCTAATCCTTCTTCAATCCACTTATCCTCTTGTTTTGTTAATAGGAGCATCGTTCTGAGCAGAATAGTAGGTTCATGCCCATCATCTAGTCCTGGCTTGAGGATTTCATATGCCTTCTTCTCATCTCTTTCCTCCACAAATGCCTTTAATGCAGGTTCAATGTTGAACATGAAGTTCCCTGCATTTTGACACTCTCGAATGAATCTTTTCTGGTTGTCCGGATAAACGTCTTCTCTCCATCTCATACACGATTCCAAGTCCACTCTCTTGTATACAAGATGAGTTTTGCTTGCTTGGTAAAATGATGGAGAGACTTCTGCTATCCTGAAGAGCTCTCTAACATTGTCTTTTCCAATTCTTGATAGAATATCCCCCAACAACTCAGTGGATATTTGAGTTCCGGTGCACTGTGGATTCCTAGCATTTCTGTTTCCAGAAAATAATATGATAAGGAATACAGGGGAATACTTTTATGATGGAACCAGAATATTCGAAAATGGGGGTTTCATTCCTAATATGAAGCTCCAAAGTCTCATATAGATAATGCATCGGTTACAAACTAAAGAGTTCAGAAAAGACTCCCTGGATTAATGAGTGTAAAGAAACGGCTCTTAGTTATGAGGAATCTTAAATGATTAATGTTTCCGTTTTCTACAGCCATTCCCTGAAGAATATTGAATCATGAACCCTAGGTCCAGAAATGCAATCCGACAACAAACTTTGCAAAATAGAACTAAAAATAAAAGAAAGAAATGATGAACGAGATTGCTTACGGATTGTTCTCGGCCATTTTCTTCGTCGATAGGTTTTTCGAATGATCTTGCTTATGAGAATGGTTGAGAATGATAAAAATGGTGTACGGCGATTTCCTCTTGAATAAGAGAAGAAAATCTGATGAAAATTTTTGAAATGACAACTGAGAGGAATGACTGCAAGGACAGAGACGCCTATTTTTATCTAAGGACTGCAGGGGTCAAGATAGTAAATCTTGTCTCTGCAGGGAGTAATGATTAAGCCTAAAATAACTCTATTTTGAAAATTTTATTTAAAAAGACAGATAAAAATCTAATGTAAAGGATAAGATCAATCAAGTTGTTTCCTTTTAATAAAAATGAAGCGAGGAGTATATATATAGCAACACCAAAGGGCTTAGAATTTAGATACAAATTAAGAGATTACATAATCGATCACTTTGAATCTGGATCAGTTTCTAATTCTGACTCAGATTCAATTACATGCTCATTAAAATTTTCTCTTAATCTCCTAATTAAACTAGTAACCTCACAACACAAACAATCAATGTTTGTGGCACCATAGTTAAAGTGTGGAGGTTCCCTAACTAAGTCCCTACTATGTGGCGCTAAATAATAACAGTACTCGCGATGTCCTTGTCCCCTAAAGGGATTAGGCTCTTCTTCGCTTTCATTGAATAACTTGCTGATCTTCGCCTCAATCTTGCGAATATGATCTTCATCTTTAAGGATTGATCCGAGAAGATACAATCCCTCATCAATTTCCTCAAGGCTCTCCGAACTCAAAAGAATGAAGGCCTTGATAAAGATTGAGGGGTGATGGTTGTCATCGATTCCAGGCTTAAGAACTTCAAAAGCGGCTTCCTTGAGCCCTGTGTTGCAGAATCTCGAGAGTGCAGGTTCTAGTTTCAGCATGAAATTTCCCGCCTCTCTGCATCTTCGAAGTATTTGGACGTAATGAGAGTCAAGTGTCCTCTCTGCAGTCATCCGCCTCTCCACATTTGCCCTCCTCCATACTACAGGCGCCTTACTTGCTCTGGCGAACTTTTTGCAAGTTGGGGCTAACCTGGCTACATCCTTCATTTCTTCTCTTCCCAACCTTGAGAGAATATCTCCCAAGATTTCACCAGGAATGTCTAGAATGGATGTTCTAGCATTTGGAGCTGCTGCGGCCATTCTGACTTTTGATAATGGTTTTAGGATAATTTCTTAGGATGGAAAATGTTTGAGATGAAAGAAGAGGAGGATTCGACTAGATTTTATAGCAGAAAAACTAAATTCTGCCATAATTACTAGGGGTGGCAAAAATCGGTATACCGAAATACCGTTACCGTTACCGTACCGTACCGAAAATTTCGGTATGGATAAAAATCATACCGATACCGATACCGAATATTTCGGTATACCGAAAATCGGTATACCGAAAATTTCGATTTCCTATAATCTATGCCGTTACCGTACCGAAAATTATATTTACCGAAAATACCGAAATATACCGAAAAATACCGAAAATACCGAAAAATACCGAAAATTTTACATACCGAACAATGCATTACATACCGTTACAAATTGGCATACCGAACTATAATAAAAAAAAATCAATACCGTGTTCATCTTCCAATCGCAGATATACCGAAAAATTACTTAAATTGGCCCTTCAAAGTTCCAAATGTCTTAACACAACAATATATATTAAATTTTAAAATAATATTAAAATTAATGTTTCGGTATTTCGGTATACCGAAATACCGAAAATCTCGTATTCCCATACCGTTACCGTACCGTTTTTTTCGGCATACCTAAATTTCGGTATACCTAAATTTCGGCATACCTAAATTTCGATATTTTTCGGTAATTTTCGATACGGTAAGCTCGGCATACCGAGTTTTCGTTAATTTTTTCCACCCCTAATAATTACTGGCGGTTGAAACGACGTGTGATGGTTGGTGTAAGAGAAGAAGAAGAGTCTGAAAAGGGTATTTTGGTCTTTGAGAAGTTTGAAAATCTATCCGTTCAAAATTCCCAGACTCTCGCTCTGTCGATTGTCATTGCGTGGCTATAAAAATCCTTTCTCGCTTTGTTAATTACAACGCGAGAAAACATTCTTGTACAATTCCCAGAATAAAATAGTCTCGCTTTGTTTTTCGACAAAGCGTAGACATCAAACTCTTATTTCTTAACAAATTATCATTTTGAACAGAATAAAAATTTGAACTGATCACCTCGCATCATAACTTTTACAAAGCGTGAGCAAGAGTAATTCATTTTTTAACTCACGCTTTGACAAAATTACAGGAGCGTGGCCTCAGGATCCATTCATACTTCATTTTCCAAACACTTAATACTCAAAAACCTGTTTGAAGATTCTTGTCTCATCCTCCTTCATTCCATCACAGCTTCATTTCTCGAATTCCTGAAAATAAAGAATAAAAGAATTAGAGATGAAAAATAAATCTAAAGAAAAGGGAAATACTACTCAGTTAACCTGGGTAGTATCCACCCCCCTATATATATATATATATATATATTTTTAAAGAAAACAGAAAACTAAGGATTATCCAAATATTCAGTTTGGATATTTAGATCTTGTTGGCCAATATATTCCTTTAGCCTGTGTCCATTTACAGTCTTTTCTCCTTCATTGAGCATAATTGTAACTGATCCATTGTCATGAACAGCTACAACAGGAAATGGTCCTGTCCACCTTGATCTGAGCTTACCTGGAAATAATTTCAAACGAGAATTATAAAGCAAAACCAATTGACCAACAGAAAATTCCTTATGTTTAATTTTTGAATCATGAATTTTCTTAGTTCGATCTTTATAAATCTTGCTGCTTTCATATGCTTCCAGTCTCATCTCTTCCAGTTTAGACAGATCAAACTTCCTCTTATCTTGTCCTGACTGAAAATCCATGTTGAGCATTTTAATGGCCCAATATGCTCTATGTTCTAGCTCAACTGGGAGATGACATGCTTTTCCAAAAACTAATCTGTAGGGAGACATTCCTATAGGAGTTTTATAAGCAGTTCTGTAAGCCCATAAAGCATCATCTAACTTCTTTGACCAGTCTTTTCTTGTAATGTTCACAGAAGCTTGTAAAATGTGCTTAATTTCCTTATTAGATACCTCCACCTGTCCACTTGTCTGAGGATGATATGGTGATCCAACTTTATGATGAACACCATACTGCTTCAGTAATTTCTCAAAGAGTTTATTCACAAAGTGAGATCCTCCATCAGATATAATGGCACGAGGGGCTCCAAACCTGGTAAAAATATTCTTCTGTAGAAATTTAGTAACTTTTTTAGCTTCATTATTGGGTAAGGCTACTGCTTCTACCCATTTTGAAACATAATCAACGGCTACTAGAATATAATGATTACCAAAAGATGGGGGGAATGGTCCCATAAAATCAATTCCCCAAACATCAAATATCTCTACTTCTAAAATCCCTTTTTGAGGCATTTCTTCTCTCATTGAAATGTATCCCAATCTTTGACATCTGTCACACATCTTTATAAGTTTCTGGGAATCCAAAAAGATAGTTGGCCAGTAAAACCCACAGTCTAGAACTTTTCTAGCAGTCCTAGCAGGACCATGATGGCCTCCTAAAGGGTTCTCATGACACTTTCTAACAATTTGGAAACCTTCTTTTTCATGAACACAGCGCCTAATAACCTGGTCTGAACAAAACTTGAATAAAAAGGGGTCATCCCAATAGTATTTCTGAATTTCTCTGAAAAACCTTGACTTCTGATGAGAGTCTTTAAACTTTGGGACAATCTTGCAAGCTAGATAATTAGCAAAATCTGAAAACCAAGGACAATCAAATTGATGCAACTGCAAAGCATACAATTGTTCATCTGGAAATTTATCATTTACAACTTCCTCCTTCTCTGTTTTCTCCTCCAATCTAGAAAGGTGGTCTGCTACTCCATTATCTTTTCCTTTTCTATCCTTGATAATAATGTCAAATTCTTGTAGAAGTAAAACCCATCTTATCAGCCTCGGTTTGGCTTCTTGCTTTGAGAAAAGATATCGTAATGCAGAATGATCTGTGTAAACTATAGTTTGGGCTCCAATAAGATACTGTCTGAACTTATCAAAGGCAAAAACTACCGCATACATTTCCTTTTCTGTAGTAGTGTAGTTTATCTGGGCATCATTAAGAGTATGGCTAGCATAATAGATAACATGATGTTTGTCTTCTTTGTGTTGCCCCAAAACTGCTCCTACTGCATTCTCACTTCCATCGCACATAAGCTCAAAAGGTAGACTCCAATCAGGAGACTGAACTATAGGTGCAGTGATTAATTTCTCCTTCAAAGTCTTAAAAGCTGTTAAGCAATCTTCATCAAAGCTAAATGTCACATCCTTATGAAGAAGATTACACAAAGGTCTTGCTATCTTAGAAAAGTCCTTAATAAACCTTCTATAAAAACCAGCATGACCAAGAAAACTCCTTACTGCCTTAATTGTTTTAGGTGGTGGTAAATTTGCTATTACAGAAACTTTAGGCTTATCTACTTCTATTCCTGCTCTAGATACTTTGTGTCCTAGGACAATTCCTTCCTGAACCATGAAATGACACTTTTCCCAGTTAAGAACTAAGTTAGTGTCCTCACATCTCTGCAAAATTTTTGACAAATTTTTTAAAGAATCTTCAAAGTCAGTTCCATGAACAGTAAAATCATCCATAAACACTTCAATGCATTTTTCAATAAAATCAGAGAAAATACTCATCATGCATCTTTGAAATGTAGCAGGAGCATTACATAATCCAAAAGGCATTCTTCTATAAGCAAATGTTCCATATGGGCATGTAAAAGTTGTTTTCTCATGATCTTCACTAGCAATAACTATTTGATTATAACCTGAATAACCATCTAGAAAACTGTAAAATGGTTTACCTGACAATCTTTCTAACATTTGATCAATGAACGGTAAAGGAAAATCATCTTTTCTTGTGGCAGTGTTTAATTTTCTATAGTCAATGCAAACTCTCCAACCAGTTACTGGTCTTGTTGCTACTTCATCACCATGTTCATTGGTCACAATACAAATCCCACCCTTTTTGGGTACAACTTGTGTTGGACTCACCCATTTACTATCAGAGATAGGATAGATTATACCTGCATCAAGTAGCTTGATTACCTCCTTCTTGACAACTTCCTGCATTGGTGGATTTAACCTCCTTTGTGGTTGTCTGGACGGTTTGTATTCATCCTCCATCAGAATCCTATGCATACAAATGTGTGGACTGATGCCTTTGATATCTGCTATAGTCCAAGCAATTGCCTGGATATGATTTTTAAGAGTACCTACTTGAGCTTGTTCTTGTTCTTCACTCAATTTGGATGAAATTATTACCGGAAGCTTCTTTTTGTCTGCCAAAAAGGCATACTTAAGATGTTCTGGTAATACTTTAAGCTCAAGCTCAGGTGGGTTTTCTATTGATGGAGTTAATCTGCTTCGAGTTTGCACTTCCATCTTTAAATCAGATCCTTCTTCAGAAGGGTCTGTTTTATCAATGTCATCCTCAGATTGCTCTGAAGATGGCATATCCTCACTTTCTGATCCATCCTTGATTTCACCAGTCTCAGGATCAGCGAATCTAACCACGCACAAGTAAGCAAAAGTAGCATCTTTAGCATTTGTGAGTGCGGTGAGATTGTTCTCAGTTACATCAGTGGTAAAGAGATTATAGTAATCAAAAAGATTTCCCCCCTCCATAGTACTATCTTCTAATTCCTTCCCCGCTACATTGGTTTCAAAAGCGTTAAAAGGATATGTTGACATCTTCATCATGTCAAAAGTGACCTCCTGGTTATCAACATGAAGTTTCACGATGCCATTCTTTGCATCAATCATGGCTCCCGCAGTCACCAGAAAAGGCCTCCCTAATATGATAGGAATTCTGACATTTTCGTCGATATCAAGAATGACAAAGTCAGCTGGAAAACAAAGGCCTCCTGTCTTTACTATAACATCTTCAATGATCCCTTCTGGTCCGGTGCTCGATTGATCAGCAAAGAAGAGGGTCATATTGACTGGCCTCATCTTTCCCAAATCCAAACGTCTCGCCATAGCAAGTGGCATTACATTGATGCTGCTTCCTAAGTCACAGAGTCCTCGCCCAGCTTCTTTACAGTTGATAATCAGAGGTAAAGTGAAACTCCCTGGATCTTCAAGCTTTGGAGGAATCCTTTGTTGAAGAACCAAGCTACAATTTTGATTTAAGACCACCATTTGCTGCTCTCCTGCACTTCTTTTCCCTGAAATTAATTCTTTCAGAAACTTAGCGTAAGTGGGCATTTCAGCAATTAATTCAACCAAAGGGATTGATATTTCAATGGCCTTAATCTTTTCAAGAAATTTCTTAAATTTAATTTCTTGAAGATCATTTTTGAGTCTCCCAGGATATGGTATCCTGGGCATGTGTTCATCCAGTGAATCCTTTTTGTTACCTGTAGAGTTAGGATTATCATTACCTCCATCTTTTTCCTTAGGAAAGGAATATCCTGAGACATTCTTTTCCAAACCCTTATCCTCAAGTATCTGTCTCTGTTCAGGGTGATCATCTTCTTCCATTGTTTGAACATCCTTGAACTTTTTCTGCTGCAGCAACCTATCTCTTTTCTTTTCAAATTCAGGATCAACAACCTCTTTTCCTCCCCTCAATGTAACTGCCTTACATTGTGGGTTTGTTTCAGAAGAACTTGGTAATTTTCCTTTTTCCCTCTGCTGTAGTAATTTGGCCATCTCTGTTACTGAATTCTCAACATTCTTGATTGAAGCCTGCAGTTGGTTATTCGTCTCTGTCTGCTTAACAATGAACTCCTTCAGAGCATTCTCCACCTTTAAAGAGTAAGTATTATCTTGAGGAACAGGATAAGGTTGTTGTGGAAAGTTCACCGGGACTGGTGCAAACTGTCCAAACGGCCTATTCTGTTGGTTCACCTGTTGGAAAGGTCTCTGTGGGTACATCTGTTGTTGTGGATAAAATGGTTGTGGAGGACGAAACTGCTGCTGATTTGGTTGTTGTGGGTTCAGAAGATGTGCATTTTGTGCGTTCTGAGTAATACCATAGCTCAGATTCGGGTGTTTGTTCTGGAATCCGGTGTAGTTACAGCTCTCATCTTGCTTTGGGGCTTCCTGAATTTGTGGACACTGATCATTGTGATGTGGCCCTGAGCAAATTCCGCACTGATACACCGGTTCCATTGGAGCAGGTTGAAGGATCATCACTGGTTGCTGTTGTTGTTGATGCTGAGCCTGTTGATTTGCTTGCTGAGCTAACTGTAGATCAGCAATCTGCTTGGTGAGTGCTGCAAATTTCTTTTCATTTTTGTCTGTATGGATGACAAGACTTTTTCTGGTAGGAGATGGTGGATCATCGTCCTGGAGGACTGCCCTGCTGGCTGTCATGGTATCTATTGTTGACCACGCTCTATCAAGTGGCATTTGAAGTAATTGTTCCCCTCCAGTGGCATTAATCATCATCTGCCAAGTGTGAGTGAGTCCAGTGAAGAAGATCTTCAATAGCCTTCTTTCAGTTATACCATGCTGTGGACATCTCTTGAGCATGTCGAAGAATCTGTCCCGGGCATCCTTAAGAGATTCCCCTTTTCTCATCTTGAAACTAGAGATCTTGTCTACCCATTCGTCAACCTTGCTTTCAGGAAAATACTTGAGTAGGAAATTCCTGACTAATTCTGGCCATGTAGCCTTCTGTTGAGCATTTAATGAATCATACCATTCTTTAGCTGAGCCATCCAAAGAGAATGGAAACATAGCCAACTGAATGGTTTCCCTTGAAGCTCTTCCTTTCTTCACTGTCTTACTTAGTTCAACAAACTTCTTGAGATGTAAATGTGGATCTTCAGCACTCATTCCATAAAAAGCTCTAGAAGATGCTAGGTTCAATATACCAGGTGGTATATCAACCTCCTCATCCGTTCCAGCCAAATATTGATCGACATTAGGTTGCCATGGTTGATATTGCTCTTCTTGAGGGTTCGGAACAGGATTAGCAAAATTTGGTGGAAAATAGTGTTGATGAATAAATTGTGGTGCTTGAAAAGGTCCTCGAAGTGGAATATTTTGTTGATTATCTGGTTGTCCATTTAGTAAGTTTCCAGGTCCGTCATTCTGCCCATTGTTAGCCATCCTAGTTATGGTTGAAAGATTTCCTTCTGCAAGATCTCTCTGTCTCCTTCTTGCACTTGCTCTGATCAGCCTTGCTGTTCTCTCAAGTTCACAATTAAAAGGAAGCAAAGGTGGTCTTGAAGATCGAGTTATTCTCTCGCTCATAAACTGTTGAGACTTCTCTGTGAACAAAATGAAAGAATTTATGAGTTTATTATAATGTAAAGTAAATAATTACAATTAAACCAAGAGTATCTACAGTTCTAAAATTCATAACGCTACACCCTCCCCGGCAACGGCGCCATGAAGCTTTGAGGTAAAACCCCGCTGCAATGCCCCCCGACAGCCTTTACACTATAAGTCCTATAGGGCTGTTAAAAAGCTTGCCTAGTTTTTCCTACCGAAAGCGCACGGTATCAAGCTGCAATATTTATTTTTATTGTCGGGATCGTTCAAAAGAGAGTTACACGATAGAAGTGTTTTAATAGAATTATTAGCTCTAGAATCTGTCTCTATTCTTGATTTAAGAATGTTGTAATGATGATTACTAAAGAATACTACTGAAATGTAAATGCTTAAAGCTGTAAACGTAGTAAAGAAAACAATTAAAATGATGTAGAACATTATGATCTTATTCACGTGTTTAAGATGTTACAGACCAAATCAAATGAAATAGGAATATGATGAGAATATCATACTTCATTGGCTAAAACATAATGGAAGTTCATTGAGATAGAAAAATCCTTTACACAACTTAATCAAATCTTCATGTCTTTAATCACTTCCCAAGACAGGTACTTATGATTCAGTGTCATGACATTCTAAGCTCTGAAATCATGGAATACTATCATCACAGAATGATCTGTCACACTCTTTCTGTGATAAAAGCTTTTCAGAATCGTCACTTAATCTTTTTCTTTCAGACTCAGATTAAGCCTTTGACAACTCGAGGTCACTTCTAAATCATACTATATTCATCTGAACTTGAAGTTGTTCTTTTTATTACCCTGATCAAACTGATCTTATGATCCTGTATTGGATGTCCTCTACAACAAATGAAAAAGCTAATATTTAAATCTATCATCCAATGTTTTCATAGGACTTGTTTCTTCAGAGTAATTCCTGCAAGTATTCATAAGGAATAATAGTCTTGTAAGTATATCAAGATGAAATTGCTATTCAAATTTCTTGACTTATCCAGACCACTCAGATTTGTATAAATGATTTAGCTCGAGAAATCTCTGTAAACAGTTCCAAATATCCGTGATTTGACTCAGGATTAGTAGACTGTAGGAGAAATATTTAATCTCCTACTCATAGCATATAGTGATAACTATAATACCATGAACCCCGGAAATTAATCTTCCTGATACTCTACTAATTTTTAGGACAAAAGATGGTTTTTGAAACATCTTTCCCTTTTAAACGACAGGTACTAAATGCCCAACTGAAGAACAAGTTTCTTCTTCATCAGTCCTGAGTAAATAATGATTGAGAAAACCTATATCATCATCTTTCTCAGTGTACCAGTGTAAATAGTAATACGTATTGCACATATGAATTGTGAATTTGTAATCATGAAGTAGGGTTACTCATCATATACTGGGAAATATCCCAAAATACTATATGTATATGTAGTATTATATGTATAAAGAGACGTTGAGGGTTCTGAATCCTCTTAATCAAAATGCAAGGATGCTTCCAAAATATACATTGGAAACTAGACAGAATTAGGAAATAACTTTCCCAAGAAAAAGGATTTGAGAAATAACTCTGCAAAATAAGTGTCCAAAATAGCTCGCAGTAACTATTTTGGGTTTCAAACTATGAACATTCCAATTTTCCGCACGCTATGTCTGTACAGCGTGGAGGGAGCTAATATTCAAAGAATGTTCCCCAGATTTTGTTTATACAAAGAACTGAATGCCTCGCGATAGTTTCTGTAAGAATGCGGCGAGGTACTCAATTCCTACTTATAGATAGGGGTTATATACGTATAAGAAGTAAAAGTGAATAATTGATACCCTGTAAAATGGACATCAAGTCTATTGTCATTATAGGTTGGTCCTCTCGCTTTGTCAGATTGACATCGCGTGAGTATTAGAATAGCCTTTGTCACAATAGATCTATCTGGATATTTCCTCGCGTCATCTTTTTGGATGAAGCGAGGGTTTACCCTTATTCGAAGTAAATGATCAGAATTTATAACTGTCATAACTATCTTCTGGAATTTCCATTTAGAAAATTATGAACATAGAATCTTTTGCATCCAAATTCATGAACTCAAAGCTATTGATTCTTAAAGATTATCAAGCGATGATTAACACTGCATGGGTCTCTAGGAACCTTTTAGAGTTCTGAACATTAAACACTATGATTCTCGTCTGTAAACATAATATTGACAGAAAATCGAGTGAATTCATAATTCTGCCAGATCATACCTAACTCGGTTACAATATCCAAATTTCTTACATAATTGGAACGAACAATTTACGAATTAAAAATGTGGAAGTGTTATGATCTTCGAAAATCGAATTAAGGATATGATGCAAAATTCAGATTGAATAATGAAATTAAGGTTTATACTCTGCTGAAACAGAATTACGAAATAGAAATAGAAACCAGAAAGATAAGAAATTCACAATCTGATAACCGATCATTCTTCTTGTATCTCAAATAACAAAGAATTAAAAACGAATACACCTGGAAATCTGATTGCTATCAGAATAATGCAAAGATGAGCGAACAAGTCGGAGTTTAGATGATGATCGTCATGATGGATGAACAAGCGATCCGAAAGCAACTCTCCTCCCAGGGTATCCTCAAGCTAATCTAACAGCTAATCTTAAAGGAATCTACTACGAAATCGAATTACAATTCTACGAGATCAAATTACAAATCTGAAGAACATCAAAGTAAATTGCAGAGAAAATTAAATCCTAACCTACCTACTAAATTCTAAAAAGTGGACTGGAGAGTAAAATCGAGCTATTCTCTTCAATCTCCCGCTTGCTGAGCTGATTCCCCCAAGGGTCTTATTTATAGATGGGTGTTGTAACTGCTTGAGCCTTGGATGATAACCGCTCGCATTAGAATAACTCTCCTCTCGCTTTGTCCAGTTCCTTCAAAGCGAGAGTTCAGAAACTTAATCATCTTTCTCAACAAGGCGAGGTCTTTTAATTTCTCCAAAGAATTTGCTTCTCGCCACGATGAATAAAGCTTTCTGTCTTGCATAAATTTTCTTCCCTCGCGATGTCAAACAATCATCGCGTGGACTTCATCATCTGCACATTTTCCTTAAATCTTTTCCTGATTTCGGAAACAAGCCCTCGCACCATTCCTTTTCTTTCCTCGCTATGTCCTTTCCACTTCCTGCTGTTTTCCAGCTTAACTTCCTGATGAATGACAAAGCGTGGATCAGTTCAATAGAAACATCGCGTGCGAGACTTACAAAGAAAACTTAGAATTTCAAGCCATTTTCAATGTATTTCCAACTTCTTTGCAATCTTAATTCTTCTTCCATCTTTTCTAATCCTCTATGACTATTCATCAAAAATCAATGGAATTAAGAACAAAAGATCATCATTAAGACACTAAATTGGACGCAAATGACAGTCACAAAAGGCTGTCATCAATAAGCTTATCCAAACACTTAATTTTCTACAGCACGTTTTGTTACAGCAATTATCCGTTTTCTAAACGCTACAACACTTTTCAAAACGCACATCCAAACACCCTCTAAATGAAAATATTAACTACCAATTTTTTTTCATAATCAATATGAAAAAGAAAAAAATTGGATAAAATATTATGGACTAAAATAATATTTTAAAAATTAAAAGATAATCAAAACGTATTATATTTAAAATTTATTTTATAAAATTATGGATTAGTCCATAAAAACTAATCAGACAAAAATCTAAAACAGTAATTTGTGTGATTTGACTCCCACACACCTTTACCGGCACATGAGTGTCACTGTTTATCAAAAAAATTAAAAATACATTACATAATAAAATATAAGTTTTAAATGATGAAAAGATAATAAAAAAGTATAAATAATATTTTTAAAAAAACTTTAGGGATAATAGTCAAAATGTAAACATATTAGGAGTAAAACTAATATTCTTTTAAATCTTAATAATACAAAAAATACTCCATCAGTTCCGGTAATACCGCCCCAAAACTTTTGGGCACGGTATTTTAGGTATAATGAGTTATTGTGATAAAGCGGAGTAATTAGTTGATGCGATGTTTTAGTTGATGTTTATGGAGTAGTTTTTCTAAAAAGGGAAATGTGACAATTGTAGTGGGACAGACCAAAAAGGAAAGTGCGACGGAATTAGTGGGACGGATGGAGTAATTTTTTTCTAATTTTGAATAGTTAAGGAGTATTTATTTTCCACTTACTCTCATCATTTTAGATATGAAATAAAACTATATATATTTAATTTTGTAACAGTAAAAATAATTTATTTTATGTTATTTCCACCTGAGTTTGAATTTTCTTTCATTCATCTTATTATCTCCTTTATTTTCCTTTTAATCTTTTTGTTGCATGCATTTCAATCACTATTTAAACAAAAGAAATTGAATATCATGTAATCCAAAAAACATTATATTCTCATTTTATATCATCATATTCGTTCAACACCCGTGCGTAGCGGGCGAAAAAATCTAGTTATTTATTAATTCCTGATCATCTTAAGAAAAATCAAAAAAAAAAAACGTACTTATGCATGTAGATTTCCAATATACATCAATTTTTGGGTTGGGTAGTGAATTAGGTTGCATCCATTCTGCTTTTAAATTCCATTGGGAGTATGAACATCTTCATTTTTATTTTCCACGACTATATTAATGTATCATTTTTAAATTTTTCTCACTCAACTTTTTCCTATCCTATGGTTATATTAACATAAATTAGAAATGAGACCCGGCAAATAACACTGCAAACTAAACATAAATATGTGAATGTGGCTAACTGAAAAAGCAAATGGCTTATTAGGAAGAAAATTCATGAATGATAGGGTGCTCATCTACTTGAAGTCATATTTTGCATGAAGAATGTAAAGTACCCACATCTGCGCGCTGCATTGTGTATATTTTCAGTAAGTTTATGAATTTTATACAGTTCATTATAGAGTATTCACCAATCACTTGCAATCCCACCGATATCTAGCTTGAAGTAGAAGTAACAAATATGGAGTGCCTACTGAAACCCCCACTCTTCTTCAACTTTATTTAAACTATCATCTAATCCCATCGTCATTGTCCTTATACTTTTCTTGAGAACATCAGAATTCACACTTGTATTTTTACCCATCTCATCGTTTTGATTGAAGATTGAATGTCTATGGGTTATCTATGACAGAGAAAATTGTACTTCATATAAGCCATGTTCCGATAATGAAACCAAAAGTATACAAACCTGTTCATTAATGAACCATATTTCATTTCGCTTTTCAGTGCTAGTTTGCTAGATTAACACTTAAGCTGAAAATAAGTGTTCTCTCATTTGATAGCCAATCCTATATATAGTAGTACTTATCTTTTTTGAGGGAATCCATTCAAGTCCCACTAACTAACAACAGAAAAGGAACAAATGCCAAAATGATCCTCTAGACCAAATTAATTAATCTCTCCCAAGCTGACAGCATGATTTTCATCCCCTAATCCGACTTCACAATTTTTTGGAGTCCAACCCCATGCCCCTCAAGAAATGCCCCTCAAGAAAACGACACCGTTCCACATGCATGTACCATGAAGCCCTATGGTAAAAACGATTTTTGAAGCCCTATGCTTTTTCTTTTCACTAATCTCGATTTCACCAGTACCATGAAGTAATTCCGATACTCCTTTTATTTTTCCTTCTGGGTGGGTGTTCGGCTTCGGAATTTGGGATCAGCAAGGGTAAGCAGCTCTCGAGAAATCTAGGATATTTTGAAAATTTTGGTTCTTGGTGTTGGAAGTATTACTACTGTTGATGGCTCTGTAATGGAAATTGGAAACCGTGGAAATAATTTTATGGGTATTTCTTCTTCTTCTTCTTTATTTTTTTCTTGCCTAATTTGTTCGTTGAAAGTCAAAATATCTTTTCCTACATTATCAGAATTGGAGTTGAATGATGTTAAAGAAGGGTATTGGAGGAAGTTGATAGACTCAACATGGCGTCGTTTTCATGGGGGCATGGGGTTGGACTCCAAAATCTGGTCGAAGTAGGATTAGGGATTGAAATCATGCCACATAAGCTGGGGGAAGGATTATTGAATTTAAGGGACTACAAATCTACAATGGAAATTTTTAAGTTAAAAACTTGCAAGATCCATTACTATTTTACAAGTGCGCAATAAAATAGCCACTCCATATCTTACAAACACAACATGCATCACACTCGATCGCTTTAAAATAACATTATTTTGGACATTAATTAGCAAGAGCCAGAATGCTCAATTGCAACAAGTCCTTATTTATGACATGCATACACGAACCATTCTCCATAAAATCACACATATTGCTGAATCTTGATATCCTCCTTCTCCGATCGGGTACTGTGCACAAGGGTCGCCGTGAAATACCACGAGATGACGTCGTGAACGGCGACTTGACCTCCGGTGGCGGCGGAAAGGCCCACTTGAACCTGCTGATTAAGAACACTGCTCAAATCATACACATAGCTCACCTCGTAAGTCTTGGAGTTAGCAGTGATGGAAACTTTGATCAACTTGGAAGCCTTTTTATATCCAATTCGGGCTGTCACCTCCTGGTTCAAAATCGCATCATCCACCCTCGTCGTGTTCACGGATTTCAGATTCTCGATGTCGATCCCAACGTGACGATAACTCGGATCGACATCAGAATTTACGTAGATATCGAACTCGACTGCGAAAACTGAGGGGTTTCTTCCACGCTTTAAGATTCCGAAGCTATCGCCGGCGAGGTCGGGGAACTCGTAGCCTAGAGGAACGATGAAGAAGGCTAAACCGTCGGCCGGGCCATTGTCGACCTTTCTAATGACAAACTTTACGGTGGTTTCGAGGTCGACCTGAGCTCCCGTGGACTCCCAGAATTGGACCGGGGTGGGGTACAAAACTCGGCCGGCGCTGTATGTGAGGGGGTAGCCGGAAGCGTTGGTTTGAGTGAGGCGGAGGTAGGTGGTGTCGGTAGGGAAGTGGGCGCCGCCTTGGTAGATTAGGTTGTTTGGTTTTTGGCCGTAGAAGTCGTAGGTGAAGGAGGTGGTTAGTGAGCGGGCATGGGGCGGGGCGAAGAGGAAGGTGATGATGAGGGAGAGGAGAAATGGGATTAGGGTTTTCAGAATGGTAGCCTGTTGGGGCCATATGGAATAATGGGCCGCAAAAGAGCTATCGGGCCATAAGACATGGGCCGGAAGAAAGAGGAAGTCCAAAAAGAAGGTGGGCTCAAGATTGGTAAGGCCGAAAGCACATAGTAAACCGAAGGAGGGAAATCGAAGTTGATAAAGATTTCGGCCGAAGTGGGAAGAAATAGCCGAAACCAAAACAACCGAATTGAAGAGAGAAAGAATTCGGCTCAGAAGAGTTAGCCGGAGAGCGGTTATTCCAGCTCCGGCTATAAATAGGGGTCGACGCATTCAAAATCAAGGAGATCAATCCAACCCCCAAATTACTTTTATCAATTTTAATTCCTTGTTATCTTTACTGCTTTCTTTACAGCTTTCCTTTACAGCTTTCCTTAGAATCTAGCCTAGTTTGTAGCGGTTACCATTTCCAAATCCACCGTTGCTCCTTAGCAGCTGGTAGTTTGGTTCTCTGTTTTTGGTGAATTCCGCCGTTGTTTCTTAACAACAGGCAGATTCTCCGTTGTATCGAGTTATTGTTGATCAATTCAAGGAAGATTCATTCAATTTTGGGCGCATTATTGTTAATCCGAACCCGTAATCGGTTTGATCCTTTTCCGATAACCTTCCTTGAGGAGAAAAAGGTCATTGGCTACACCAGAGCCAAACAGTGGCACACCCAGTGGGACGCAAAATGGCGTTTGAACAAGCAACTCCAGCAGCAAACACGGCGGCGAGGACAGATTTGCCGCCGATTCAGGAAGAGCGCGCACCAGAAGCCGGAGAATTCCCCCCAGGGTTCCCCGGACCATCACATTTCCATAATCAGGAGTTTTCAAATGATGATTTAACCCCGCGATTCCGAGATCAGGTTCAATTTATGGTGGAGGCGGCGGTTACCAACTCGGTTCGCCAAATCGAAGGAAATATCCTGGCAGCGATGCCAGCCATGTTTAGAGCCGAAATTGCGAGGAGTATGTATCCGAGGGGAGCGCAGCAAGCTCCAGTGGCGCAGAATCCACCGCAAAATAATCACAATTTTCAGCAGCAGGCCTTTAGGCCGCCAGGAGGGCATGGAGCTCGGCCTTTTGTTCCTCCGCAGCAGAGGTACGATCAGCAACAGAATCAACCGCCTCAACCAGTAGTTCAACCGCCTGCTCCAGTGGTTCAACAACAATACGCACCACTTCAGCAGAATCCACCACAACTGGTTGACAGAGAGCTGATCGCCGAGATTATTCGCACACAGTTTGGGAATCTCATCGGCCAGGAGAATAGGCCGATGTATCGGAAACCTTATCCAGATTACATCGAGGAGCAGTATCCACTGCCTAGAGGGGTGAAGGTTCCAGATTTTAACACTTTTTCTGGAGAAGTCGGCCGCTCTACCATCGAGCATATTGGTCGATTTACAGCTCAATGTACCAGAATCGCCCAAAATGATTTTCACAAGCTGATATTGTTCAGTTTGTCATTAACTGGCCCAGCATTCGAGTGGTACATTAACTTGCCAGCAGGATCGGTCAATACTTGGGCCGAAATGGAGCGGTTATTCCATGACCGATTCTATAATACTAGTCCTGAAGTCTCGGTAGTTGATCTGACGTCAACCAAACAGAAGGCGTCTGAATCGGTTACTGAATTCATTGAGAGATTTTATGCAGTGAAGGCTCAGGTGAAGACAATGCTGCCTGAGCATGAATATATTCAAATTTTAAAGCAGAATTTGAAGTTTGCCATCAAGGACAGATTGATGGTAACAAGACCGAGGACGGTAGCCGAATTGACGGCTGAAGCGATAAGGATGGAGACATATCTGGCGGAACAGGCGGCTTTCAAATCAAGCCGAAGTCAAAGCGGAAGGTCACAACCTATCCAATCAGCTGCCTCATTTGCTGAATCTCTGGATAGATGTGAAATTCAGGAAGAGTACAATGCGGAAGACGTTCCTGCGTTAGCCGAGGTCGCAAGGGCAGAGTTAATCATAAAGAAGCCTATGACGTGTCCAGCACTTCGGCCAGCCAGAGGCAAGGAGAAAGAAGGAGGAGATGAATCTCAAAGGTTTTACTCTTTCGACTTGTCACAAATGGACGAAATATTTGATTATTGCCAGAAGAATGGATTGCTAGAGTTTAAAGGAAACCATCCGCAGCCTACCAAGGATCAGTTGGAAGCCGGATGGTGCAGGTTCCACGGATCAGCTACTCATTCCACGGCCATTTGTGGGCATTTTAGGAAGCTGATTCAGAAGCATGTTGATGATGGGAAGCTGAAGTTCCCAGAAAGGCTTATGGCAGTCGATAAGAATCCGTTCCCGGCTGCCAACATGGTGATGGTGCAGCCCAACCAGAATAAATCGGTGCATGACCGATTGGGGGATCAAACATCATCTAGCAAGAGCTCCGTGCACGATCGGCTTGGGGATCAGCCATCGGCTCAGAAGTCAGGAGTATGGAAAAGGCTAGGATCTCCGAAGGGAAAGGAGAAAGTCACCGATGTTTTTGACCGATTGGGGAATTATGAGGTGAAAGAGTGGATCAAGCAATCGGAGAGACATCAGGAGATCGAGGTTGGAGATAAGAGTGAGAGACCAACGTTGAAAATCATAACCAACGGATGGGACTCAGAGATGAAGTTAACAGCCGATAAGCAGAATGGAAAGACTGTGATACAGATCACAGTCCCTGAAGAAGCAGTTAGCCCCGAAATGAAAAAGCTTAGAAGGCCACCAGCAAATACTCAGGTAGGCCGATGGGTCCGAAACTCTCCAGAAAGAAGGCATTTCGATCAACGCCGACTTGACCATTCAGCTTGGAGGGCAGAGGAGAGGAAAGTCCCAAAAGGAAAGGGATCATATCGTACTTTCAAACGAAGAATGCAACGGCTTAAAGCAGCTGCTGCTTCTGAGCAAGAGGAGTATGATATGATGCATATGGAAGAGGACTTCCCTGATGACTGTTCGTTCTCGGGAGGACGAGTACTCAATAGGGTATTTTCGGCTCGTTTGAGGTCCGAATCGAAAGAAGAGAGGAAGCCGAAAGAAGGACAGGATCGGCTAAAGAACAAGACTGAATTTCGGCCAAAAGTAATACAGCCGAAAGTTGAAAGTGAGCAGCCGAGATCGAAAGAGGAATGGAAGCCTAGACCAGTCCGAACCAGGGAGTGGAAGCCGAAGACAACTATCATTCCGAATAGTGATATACCCCCTGTTGGGCAGTTTAAATTCGACTTCGGGTCTAGTGCGAATATGGTGACAGTAACCACCGAAGAGAAAGAGGAATACTGGTCGGATTCCGAGCCAGCGGTGGTTTTTTGTCAAAAGGATGGAGAATACTATGGTGATGAAGAACCCATAGTGGATTTTTGTTTCGATAAACTTGAGATATTTCGGCCGGAAGCCGAAATAGAGAAATCTTTTGAGGAAGGATATAAGGCATTCGTTCCGGAAGCTCAACCAGGTACGATTTTGCCTCCAACTGCGCAAATGTCCCAGCATGTGAGGCCTTTTTACGTTAAAGGTTGGGTCAATGGGAGACCACTTAGAAGAATGTTTATCGACGGTGGGGCCACAGTTAATATCATGCCACTATCCACGCTAGCGAAGATAGGCCGCTCGAAGGAAGATTTACTCCCTACGAGAATGAAGGTAATGAGTTTTGTGGGGGCTCAAACCGCGGCCGAATGATGTATACTGGTGGATGTAACGGTCGGAACAATATCAATTCCGACCATGTTCTTTGTGGTGGATGCAGAAGTTCCGTATGCGGCCCTATTAGGCCGATGCTAGATTCATACATCCCGATGTTTGCCATCGACGCTTCACCAGAAAGTATGGTTCTGGAAGAAAGATGGCACAGTAGAAGAAGTGGATGGAGATCAACCTCCATTTCCAGTCAGCTCAGCCGGACGAATTGATGCGGTGTTATATGAAGAACCGATTCAACCATTCCTAGCAGTGGTAGGGGATCGGTACCCGCAGGTGATCGAGTGTGATTGGACTGATTTGGGGTTTGAAATCAGATACCAGGCCGATGAACGGCCAGTCGAAGAAGAAAGTAAATGATGGAGTCACAACCGAATCAAGCGACCGAGTTCGAATCGGCCGAACTCGAAGTTTCAGACGACAAAGCAGGATGGAGCGATTTAATAGACGCAATTCCAAAGCGAACGCCGGATTTCAAAGCTCAAGACCCCTTGAAAATGGTCAATGTTGGTACAGACGAACACCCGAGGGAGATCCCGTTGAGTGCGAATCTTGATCAGCAGATGACAAGCCGATTCAAGGAGGTTCTAGTCGAATTCAAGGATTGTTTCGCTTGGGACTATACAGAGATGCCAGGATTGGAGCGGTCAATTGTAGAGCACAGACTGCCTATTAAAGAAGGATTCAGGCCGCATAAACAGCCGGCCAGGAGGGCAGCGCCCGAAATAGTCCCAAAAATAAAAGAAGAAATAGAGAAATTGTTAGCGGCCGGGTTTGTTAGGCCAGCTAAATATGTAGAATGGCTATCAAATATTGTTCCTGTAATAAAGAAGAATGGAAAATTGAGAGTTTGCATTGATTTCAGGAATCTTAATATAGCCACTCCAAAAGATGAGTATATGATGCCTATTGTTGACTTGTTGATTGATTCGGCCGCAAAACAGGGGATGCTATCTTTCATGGATGGATATTCAGGGTACAACCAAATTTTTATGGCCGAAGAAGACATTCACAAGACTGCATTTCGGTGCCCTGGCGCCATAGGGATATATGAATGGGTGGTGATGCCATTCGGGCTGAAGAATGCAGGAGCTACATACCAGAGAGCCATGAACTATGTTTTCCATGACCTCATAGGGGAGTGTGTTGAAGTCTATATCGATGACGTCATGGTCCGATCCAAAGATATCGAAAGCCACTTGAACGATTTGCGGAAGGTATTCGCGAGGATGAGGCTACATGGAGTCAAGATGAATCCAGCTAAGTGTGCTTTCGGAGTACAGGCAGGAAATTTTCTCGGGTTCCTGGTACATAACAAAGGAATAGAAGTTGATGCGAACAAAACCAGGGCTATCCAAGAAGCCAAACCTCCACATGATAAGAAGAGTCTACAAAGGTTTCTTGGAAAAATCGGTTTTCTGAGACGATTCTTAGCAAATGCGGCTGGAAAGTCGAAACCACTAACCGATTTATTGAGGTTAAAGAAGGAAGAGGAGTTCAAATGGGGAATCGACCAGCAAAAGGCCTTCGAACAATTAAAGCAGGATTTGATGAGTCCACCAGTGTTGGTTCCTCCAATTTTAGGACGGCCATTGAAGTTGTATATAGCAGCGGCCGAAGAATCTATTGGAGCGTTACTAGCGCAGGAAGACGATGAAGGAAGGGATCGGGCGATTTATTATCTTAGCCGAATCCTAAGGGACGCCGAAGTAAGGTACTCGCCGATTCATAAATTATGTTTAAGCCTTTATCATGCATGCCAGAAATTAGAATATTATATTCAACCAAGGCAAGTGATAGTGGTAGCTTCGGTTGACATAGTTAAGATTATGATGAATGATCCGGTCAGTAGCCGAAGAATGGCCAAATGGGCCATGAAGTTAAATGCATACGATTTGAGATATCAACCTTTAAGGGCTATGAAAGGACAGATTGTAGCCGATTTTCTGGCTGATCATGTGACGCACCCGATAACCGATGACATCGATCATCAGGATCGGCCAAAAGAAGTTGGTGAGATAGGAATTGTATACTTGCAACCATGGGTAATGACATTTGATGGTTCTAAAGCCGCTTCAGGAGTTGGAGCAGGGTTTACCCTACAAACACCGGAGGGCAAGATATACAAATATTTCGTGCAACTGCCAGAGTCATATACGAACAACCAAGCCGAATATAAAGCGTTAATTTCGGGATTACAACGGTTGATAGAAGAAGGAGTCAGAGCAATCATTGTCAAAGGAGACTCGCAAGTAGTTGTCCAGCAACTGCTAGGCGATTTTTCAGTTAAGAGTTCGCAATTGATTAGATTGTATGAAGAAGCGGTTACTTTGTTAGAGGAATTTGATGAGGTGTACATTGAATACATCCCGAGAGAAAAGAACGAAGAAGCCAATGAATTGGCTCAACATGCGGCTAAATATCGGTTGATGCCGATAGCAGGAAATGTAGAAGTGCGTTTGGCCGAAACAGAGAAGGCCGAATGGATAAAAAAGATAGCACAGACATTAGAAGATCCTTCGGAGGCTAATCCGGCCGAAAAACGGAAAGCGCTGGACTACGTCATAATAGGAGGATTATTATTCAAGCGTGCTGTTGATGGAATATTGCTCAGATGCGTCGGAGAAGAAGACGCTAGAAGGGTAATGGGAGAGGTTCATGAAGGAATATGTGGTGCACATCGGGCAGGAAAGTCGATGAAGTGGAGCATTATTCGGCTGGGATATTATTGGCCGAATATGGGTCCTGACTGTGAAAAATATGCAAGAGGATGCACCGAATGTCAAAAGCATGGGCCGATTCAGAAATTACCGGCCGAAGAATTACATATAATGATCAAACCATGGCCATTCAGAGGATGGGCCATGGACATCATAGGAAAAGTTCATCCCTCTTCGTCGAAAAGACATGAGTTCGTGCTAGTGGCAACAGATTACTTCACAAAATGGGCCGAAGCTCAGGCGTATGTCAGCATTTCACAAGAGGAGGTGATTGAGTTCATTAAGAGACAGTTAATCTATAGATTCGGGATCCCACAGACGATTTTAACAGATAGAGGAACGGTATTTGTGGGAGAAAAAGTCAAGGCCTTTGCGGACGAATACGGGATAAAAATTGTACATTCGTCACCATATTACCCGCAAGGAAATGGACAAGCAGAGGCCACAAACAAACAGCTAATAGGAATCATAAAGAAAATGATTGAAGCTCAACCAAGAAAATGGCACGAAAAGTTATCTGAAGCACTGTGGGCTTATCGAAATGCCAAAACCTCAGCTACTGGGTTCACACCATTTCGGCTGACTTATGGAATGGATGCAGTATTGCCAGCCGAAATAACAGTGCCGACTTTGAGAACAAGCCAGGCGGATTCGATGTCAGCCGAACAGTATGATTGTACAATGAAAGATGAGTTATTGGAGATAAATGCCAATCGAGTGCAGGCCTTTGAGAATTTGCAGAAAAATAAAGATATTGTGGCCGATTGGTACAATAAACGAATTCGTCTTAAGCGATTTGAAGTTGGAGACTTAGTTTGGAAAGTTATATGGCCGCCTAAGCAGAAGGATGGCCGATTAGGTAAGTGGAGTCCCAATTGGGAGGGACCATTTATTGTTCATACAAGATTACCGAATGGAGCGTACGTTTTGGTGGACGAAAATGGTGAGCAGATGTCAAATCCAGTTAATGCAAGATACATGAAGAAATATTATCCATCAGTATGGGATCAAACATTCAGCGATGCGAAAAAGTAAAGATTTTATTGCATGAACGAATAAGTACAAAGAAGGTGCTACTTCGGCCGAAAGCGGCGTCGATAGCCCGAAATTACAATATACAAGGGAAACGTCCTGGCCTAAAGCGGCTAGAAAGAGGCAGAGGCAAATGGGATCTGAAGTGGTAGATGGCCAACATTCATTCCCAAGCCCAGATTCTTCTAGCCGGCGGGAGAAGAGATGGCTGTGCCAAGAAAACCAACTCCCAGACCAGGAAGAAGAAAATTTTAATCTGCTCCAGCAAGGATACCCCCTTCTTAGCATTGAAGATAGGGACGAAATTCGAGGGGTATGGCCTTCGGAGCTTAGAAAATAATTCGGTCCCATAGAAAGGCGCGATTATTATTCGACCGCCCAAGACTTTGGGACCGATATTAGTAAGATTACGACGGGTCACAACAACAAGAGGGGATAGGGCAGAGCCCGAGTATGACCGTCGGAATACATGTTGAGAAAAGTGTGAGAAGATCCCAATGTATATGAAGATAATGGTGAAAAGATTAGTTGAACTCGCGTTGCATATAAAAGGGGCTTTCGGCTTATAAGTAAAGGACCAACCCAAGAGCCAACGGGCCAAGGGGGCCAGGGAGGAGAAGGAATTAAAAGCATCGAGGTGTTCATGACTGGTGTTTACTAGATTATGGAACAAGAAGTGAAGAGGAGTTGGTATTTATAGAGAAGAATGGAGAGATGTCAGTTACAACAAAAAAAGGAAACGTAAAGAGAAAAAGCATTGATTACGGAAGAAACGTTTCAAGAATCCCAATAAAGCTGCAGAAGATAATATGGTATCAGAAAATATCCTTGGGAACAGGGAAGAAACAGGCGAAATAAGTCCGCAAAAAGACAAACATTTTATAATGGGCCGATTAAATATACAGAGCGAATCGGCCGAAATGAAAGCCAAGAGTACAGTAAAGGGGGAATATTATTACATCCAAAAAAGAAAATAACAACAACAAAGTTCAATCCCCACTCAAATCATAAGCAATGTCTTCACCGAAGTCACTGGTAAGAGGAGCGGCCGAAGTACTAGTAGAAGTTGGGTCCAATACCGATTGAAACTCCCGATACGATCGAGCTTCAGCTTCGGCCGAAACCAGAGGATCATCGGGTTGAGACGAGAAAAGCTTGTCGGTAGTGTCTTCGAAAGAATCACGTGGAGCATCTAAGAAGAGAAATTAAAAGAAAAGGAAGACATAATCATCGAATATCGTCAGGATCAAAAGAACAAATTAAATATTACCAGAATTCTTCGGATTATCCCCTGAAGGAGGATTGATAAGAAGGTTATCAGAAGACATTGAAGTATTTGGCGCCGAAGGAAGTTGAACCGAGACAGCACGAATCCGATCAAGCGCCTTCTGAGTGTCTGACCACAAGTCGCGGAAAACATTAAGGACGGTATCACTGAAGGATAACCTCAAAGCAAGGTAGTCGGTTGTCTCTTTAAGACTAGCAAGTTTGTCCCGCGGGGCTTGAGCAGATTTATGGAGCTCCTTTATAAGCCCTTGCAAGTGAGCCGATTCTTGGTCAACTTCGGCTAAGGCATTCTTCACACCTTGTGCCTCATGTTGAAGACGGCTGATTTCATAGTCAATGGCGGAAAGACGATTCAAGTAATTGGATCTGAGGCCATCATTGGCCGACAGTTGACTCATATAAGAATGATAATCAGAAGCATGCTTGTCAAATTCCTCCCTGTGAAGGGTAAGGGAAGTATGTTCATCTTCAAGGGTTTTGCGAAAAACCAAGAGACTGGGAAGCTCCATGTCTATCCGTAATAGACAGGTGAACATTGCATCAACGACTTTGGACAAGCCAGAGACCAGAAGATCTTGAGGAAAAGCCCGCTTGATATGAGAGATAAGCAATAGGATGGGCCTGGTCTGAACAGAGAAGGCGTTGGGTGGTTCAGAAATCAAGAGATCAAGCTTATCCAAGCAGGCTTTAAAAGAATGAGGAAGTTCCGACGAAGAAGAAACAAATGAAAGGGAAAAGAAATCATCTAGAACAGCCTTATCCGGGAAAGGTGAAGGAGGATTAACGTTCCCAACGGCCAATTCTCCCAGCCGAGTGTGTACGGGGGAGGGGTTAGGAATAGAGGCAATAGAAGGAGAGGGAAGAGCTACGGCTAGAGAAGTAGTCGAAATGGGAACAGCCGAACCAGTGTTGCCACCCTCAGGCGTGCGAGAAGTCAATCCCAGCCCCATATCGGCCGAAGGAACGGGAGTGGTACTTGAAGTGATAGCCGGGTCCTCATCAATAGGGTCAAGGGCCGTAGATGAGGGATTAGGTGATTCGGAAGGGCCGGAAGAGACGGTAACTCGAGGAGCCTAGAGAAAAGAAGAGGGAGACAAATATTAAAAGGAAGATGGTGAGAAAAAAAAATAAATATAGAAGAAAAGAACGGCAAGAGACCTGATCAGCAGACGAGGCCGAACCCGGAAGAGGCGAACGGGCCGAACGTCGCAGCGTCTTGGGTGCCGGTTCTTTTTTCGACTTTCCTGATCCAGAAGTAGCACGTTTGCGTTTTCCGGAAGTAGCAGGAGCAGACGAAATACGCGGATGAGGGGGAAGAGAGGAAACATCATCCAAAGCAGCCCCTGCAAAGCGAAAGAAAGAGGGGAAATTTGAGAAAAATATACGATACACAACAAAAAGAAAGCCGAAAGACTTACTAAGTAAAGGAAGTAGAGGGTCATCCTCTTGAGAAGAGCAGGAGTAATCAGGGGCTGAACCAACAACTGAAAACATCATAATACCTGGAAAGCCGCGAGAAACAAGGAGGCTCTGCAAGTTAGTGCCAAAATTAGCATAAGAAAGAGCTTTTTCCCACCAGGTATCGAAACGCTCAGTTGAAAGACCAGGGCGGACGTCGAAGGAACGAACTTCAAAGTTACAAATCCGGAGGGCCCAAATACGACAGAGATTTTGGCTGTTCTCAGAGCCGAATCCTTTGAAGGATTTACTGTATCTATTCGGGTCCCCATAGAGAGGAACAACCACATCCTGAACAAAGCCGAATTGACGGCTAACTAAGTGAGGATTGTAAACCTCCGAAGGGATAGAATGGTCAGGGGGGACGAACAACGAACAGTTGAAAATGTGACGAGGAATGATACAAGCATTCCAGACTTGAGCGAACGCCTTTGGAAGGGGTCTACCGAAAGGGGGAGTATTGATAGCCGAAACCCAACTATCCGGAGTGCCAGAATACAGGTGGCAGGAAGAAGGACCAAGTGGGGATCGGCTCATGAAATAGTAGATCCATTGTTCAGAGCGCATTTCGGGAAACCGAACCCCGAGAAGATCGTTGGCGGAAGGATGGGTAGTCTCGAAGGGTTGAGTTTCAAAAAGGGACATATCCCTGAAATGCCATACCAACCAGAGGTGAAGGAACCAAAGAGGACCATGAGACCGGCTAGAGTGGCCGTCAGCCCATCCATGAACCAAGGAAGACATGCCAGAATATAGATGCGCCAAGAAATAGTCGGCGAGAGGCAAATGATTCTTTTTCATAAGGGCCTTGGCCAGAGGGAAGGTCTCAAGAATAACATTCTTGGCAGGGGCGCACCAAAAGAATCGGCTGAGGAAATGCATCATGAAAGCCACAGATTCATCCTCAGAGAATTCGGCCTTATCCTCACGATACTTGCTAATCCATGAAGCAAAGGTAAGCCCAGAAACAAAGCCGGTGTTCTTCGTATTAGGCTTGTCGGAGTCAGTAACCCCTAAGACAGGCTTTCCAAGAGAGGGCAAGTCCAGAAGAAGCTTAACATCCTCGATGGTTGGAGTCATCATACCCCATGGGAAGCAGAAGCATGTGATGGATGAATTCCAGAAGCAAAGGAGGGCCTGAATATAATTGTAAGTAGTAGGAAAGGGTTGAGTACTCAGCTTAATCAGGTGAATAATGCCAGAGTTAGTCCAACCTAATCCGCAATGAGGAAGGGCCCTGTCGTACCAAGCAACATGTTCCTGGGTCACCAACGGCCAAGTGCTGAGAGGGCCGAAAAGCTTGACAGAGAAATAGTCCGAAAACAAGGGGATCGTCTTCGATTCCCCAAAAAGAACAGAAGCAGAAATCGTGGCCTCGGCTGAAGTCGCAAGAGGCCCAAGGGTAACGAGGTCATCATCAATAAGACGGAGCGAAGAAGTTTCAGTTAGGGAATCTTCAACATCTTTGATTTTTTGAGAGGAAGGGGAAAGAGTCGGTTGCGCCATCGATAAAGAGGAAAAAAGGGCGAGAAGACGAAGGGAGAGTGAGTAAGCAGGGAAGAGGGAAATGGTTATAAAAACAAAGTAGGGGCAAACGAAAAGGCGTAGAAGAACGTGACCGGATATTAAGGAGGAGTTAGCGCACGAAGAGGAAGAGAGAGAGAGAAGTTACTTGGGCTCCTTCGCATGGAAGCAATTCGCCCAAGTAAGGAGGGCATCTGTTGGGGCCATATGGAATAATGGGCCGCAAAAGAGCTATCGGGCCATAAGACATGGGCCGGAAGAAAGAGGAAGTCCAAAAAGAAGGTGGGCTCAAGATTGGTAAGGCCGAAAGCACATAGTAAACCGAAGGAGGGAAATCGAAGTTGATAAAGATTTCGGCCGAAGTGGGAAGAAATAGCCGAAACCAAAACAACCGAATTGAAGAGAGAAAGAATTCGGCTCAGAAGAGTTAGCCGGAGAGCGGTTATTCCAGCTCCGGCTATAAATAGGGGTCGACGCATTCAAAATCAAGGAGATCAATCCAACCCCCAAATTACTTTTATCAATTTTAATTCCTTGTTATCTTTACTGCTTTCTTTACAGCTTTCCTTTACAGCTTTCCTTAGAATCTAGCCTAGTTTGTAGCGGTTACCATTTCCAAATCCACCGTTGCTCCTTAGCAGCTGGTAGTTTGGTTCTCTGTTTTTGGTGAATTCCGCCGTTGTTTCTTAACAACAGGCAGATTCTCCGTTGTATCGAGTTATTGTTGATCAATTCAAGGAAGATTCATTCAATTGTGGGCGCATTATTGTTAATCCGAACCCGTAATCGGTTTGATCCTTTTCCGATAACCTCCCTTGAGTAGAAAAAGGTCCTTGGCTACACCAGAGCCAAACATAGCCATATATGGCTTTTACTTTGATGATGATTAGGGTTTTGGTTTTGGTTTTGGTTTTGGCTTTGGGTGGTGGAGAGGGGATGTTTTGGGGATGTATTTATACTAGTGGAGACTGGAGTGCATATGCCATATAGGGAACGAATGGATGATTCCTGTTAAACACCACAATTACTCCCTATATCAAAAACGTGTTTTTCCGCACATGACTACTTAGGCCCACCCGAATGGTGGTATTTGTTGACATGGCAATGTCTAAGGCCCACCTCAATGGTGGGTATTTGTTGACATGGCAATGTCTAAATACCTCATGTGTAGGTATTAAGACAATGGGGGACGTAGGGGGGAAAGTTGGAGGTAGCAAATTTGCTACCCATGCTTGCACGGGAAACAAGGCTTCTTTTGCAGCCTTTTCTTTTTTTTAAAAAAAAAATTCAAATTTATTCCCCTTTGCCACATATCCGTTAACATTTATTTAGTTTTGTCATTTTCTGATTTTATGTCGTTGCCTTTTTTTTTAATATATATCAATATATCCGATGCTATAGTTTATTTTATGTTTTTAAAAAAAAAAATTCATGTTACCGTTTAAAATAGCCGTTGAGTAATTAAATTTTTTTTTATTTTTACTATAAATACTCCAAACTTCACCATTTTTCCATCATCTCATATTCTCAACTTTTATTTCTTTACTTCCTATTTCTTCTCTTCTCCAAAACATGGATAAAGATTCATGGATGCAATGATTCAATTCTTCAAATTCCGGTGAAAATCCGTCGCCCCCAAATAACAATTTTCGCTCGCCATTTCCCAACTTTCAAAATCCCAATTTCCCCCAAAATTTTCCAACTCAATTTCCGGCTTTCTCTGAAGGTAGTAGTACTCTACCTAATCCGTATCCACCTCAATTTTCTTATATGTACCCACCTCAATTTCCTTACATGGTTCCTCCTCAATACGGATTTCGTCCAACAATGGACACAAATTCTTCAAATTTTTGTCGTTGTGTCATTGAAGTATTTGGAGAATACTACTTGAGAAAGCCTGATGCCGAGGATTGTCAACGATTGTTACAAATGCACGATCAAAGGCACGGATTTCCCGGAATGCTGGGGAGCCTTGATTGCATGCATTGGGCTTGGAGAAATTGTCCGGTTGCTTGGAAAGGTCAATTCACACGAGGTGATCATGGTTTCCCAACAATCATGCTTGAAGCGGTTGCCTCTGCAGATTTATGGATATGGCATGCCTTCTTCGGGGTAGCAGGATCCAACAACGACATAAATGTGCTTAACCAATCTCCTTTGTTCACAGATACTCTGCGAGGGCGCGCCCCATCTGTTAATTTTACAATAAATGGCAAACAATATAATCAAGGATACTATCTTACCGATGGAATCTATCCAGAGTGGTCTACTTTTGTAAAAAACTTTCAATGTCCTCGGGATCCAAAGAGGAAGCATTTCAAGGAAATGCAAGAGGCTGCTAGAAAAGATGTCGAACGGGCATTTGGAGTGCTTCAAGCTCGTTGGGCAATGATTAAAGGTCCAAGTCGTTTTTGGTACAAGAACAATATGAAAGATATAATGTTAACTTGCATTATATTGCATAACATGATCATTGAAGATGAAGGAAATGAAGCTGAAGATTGGTCAGACGATCCCAATTATTCAACTCCGCCTCCACAAAGAGTGCCTCCAATTGGAACATTCAGTGACTACGTCAGGAGAGGTGTTCAACTACGAGATAAACAGAAACATCTCCAACTTCGATAGGATTTAATTGAGCATCTTTGGGCCCGATCCATAAATAATTAGTTATATATTATTTAGCCTTTGCGAATTATTTACAGTTGCATTCATGTTTTTTTTCTAATTATGTTTGGCTTGAATTTGTATTTCATGTTTTATGTAATATACGTATTATTTGGAGTTATTTATTTAAAATAATTTAAAATGTCAAATAATTAAAATAACTGAAAAATATTAATTATTTGTTATTTATTTAAAATTAAATTATTTTTTATTATTGATAAATTAAAATGTAAATGATGATATAATAAATATAATAGTAAGTGGGTCCCCTAAATACCTACCTTTTGGGTATTATTGTTGGGGGAAGGGTTGGGTATTTAGGTAGAGGTATTTAACTTTTGAGGTGGCGCTGACGTGACATCTAAATACCTGGAGTGAAGGTATTTCCACTGGAGAAGGCCTTATTCGAAAGGAGACAAACCTTCCCCAACTCCACATGTGAGATGGCACAGGATAATAAAATAGTATTACTACCAACGTTTTAAATATCGGTTTCGGTATCTATATCGAACATATAAATTTAGGAAAATTTCGAAGATATTTGAAATTTCGGGAGAAATTTCGGAGATATTTGTAATTTTTTGAAAAAACTAATTCGAGTTTCTGAGATGACGAAAAAATGAAGATATTTCAAAATTCATCATCTCTATTGCTATATAAATTAGTAATATGCTAATAATACTCATTTAATGATATAATATGCTAGTAGTTATTGATATCATGCACCATTTTGATTGATAAGAGACTTAAAATTGATAAAAAAGTTAATTGGATGACATCATCAATATCAATATGGATTGAAACATAAATTTTAATTTTAAATTTTTTAAAAAATATATATATTTTTAAAATCTAGAAAAAATATTTTTTTAAAAAATTTCGGGAAATTTCGGAAAATTTCAGTTAAATTTCGAAAAATTTCAGATTTCGGGCGAAATTTCGGGGATATTTAAAACAATGATTACTACTAGTCTGTCAGTATTTATTCCAAAACAAACAAGACGTACAAACAAGGCGGGACCACTACTAATAAGTAGTATGTCTATTCGAGAAAATTCGATATCCAATTCGGTCCCTACACTGTTAGCTACTGAAATTTTTCTCTCAAGAGGGATAAAAACCATTATAGTCTTATAAGTATGTCTATTTTTCAAGCTTATTATACCCAACTACCCATTTTTCAATTTGTTGTCATATTAATTTGTATTAATGATTTCGTCCCACAACTTCTTAATTTTAGCCAATATGATCACACAGCTGTTTAATTTTTGCCAGTATGATCCCAAATCATCCTTCTAATCTTAGGATTAAGTGGATTAAGTCCATATTATTGGCTAAAATTTAATAGTTATGAGACCAAATCATTAATACAAATTAATATGGAATAAAATTAAAAATTGGGCATACTTATGGGGCTATTTTAAGTCCATCTCCAACCCAATCTTCTATTTTTGCAGGAGGTACCGTGCAAATCTTAATTTTTGCAGGATAGCTACAGTAACTTCATCTACAACCCATCTTCCTATTTTTGCAGGCTTAAGGCATATTCCCTCTCTATTCCATTTTAAAATATTTTTTAAATATTTAAAAGATTAGATTTACAATTGATCAATAATTTTCACGTAGTAATTTCTATACATTAATTTATGATAATACATATATATTTTAAAATTTTAAAAAAATAAAAAATGAAGAAGAAAAAAAATGCAGGGTGTGAATAGTGTTCCTCTCATTTTAAGAAGAAAAAAGCACCCTCCCATGGGAGGGTGCTTTTTGCAAAAAATGCAGGGTGGGTTGGAGCCCCACCCTGCGGGCACTCCCACCCTGCAAAAATAGCAAAATGCAGGGTGGGTTGGAGATGGTCTAATTCTCATCTCCTATACATGATTTTTCTTTTGTGGAGCAAGGAGGAGGATTAAACAAAAAATCTCCTACAACAATAATAGAGGATAGATGCGTGACTTTAGAGTAATGTAGCACCAATAATTAAAGGCAGAAATTCATTTTGCCCGCCAAATTATGGGTGTAAGATCGATCAATTTGACTCCCAAACTATTAATCAATATCAATCAGCCCCAAACTTTGTTAATAATAATCTCATTCGAGTTTTCGTTAATAATTTTATTTTGTAAACACTCAATTTGTCCCCCAAATTTTGAGACTAAAATCAATTTACATTCATACTTTATTACTCACTCTATCCACAAAAATTGCAGCACTGGCACACTTTTCTAAATTACTAATATATTTCTAATGGGAGTAGATGTTAGATTCTAAATTTACTTTAACTATAGACTTTAAAAACTTCCAGTACGTTAGAACCAAGATGGACCGGTGGGACTTTAACCCAATATATAACCGATCTGGGACTTTAACATAGTAGAAAAGTAAATTTCAAGTATGATATTTATTAACATTAGAAAGATATTAATAATCTAGAAAAGCGTACGTGCCTGGAGCCCGGTGCTGTAATTTTTGTGGACGAAAGGGAGTATTATTTTAATTTAGTTATTTTTAGTCATCGTTAAATTTTAATTACTACACAGCGTTATTACTGGTGGTGCTATGGGCGAGATCATCATAACCGCCGCCATCTCTAGATCTTGAGTCGTGCAGTCAACTCGTGAGGCTTCTCTAGTGATATTCCTTAGATCCCTTTAAAACCCAATCCGGTTTAAAGCCCATGATTGGGCAGCAATGTCGTGACCTCAGCCATTAGTGTATGAATGCTAAGGACGTCCTTTATCCAATTTCGTACGGATAATATCGTATTTGGAAGTAAAAATATGATAACGTGAGAAATAGTTGTGCAGCTAAGTTAATGTTTGCACCAACCATGAATTATTATGATTTTGATGTGTCAATAATGAATACAGTGCCAATTGAGTCTAGATACAGTTGGGTCAGATGATGAACCTAGTCGCACTTACATCTAAATTCATTTGGGCCCAATCTGAAAATATCACTCGTTTAACTCATACTTTTAATCTGCAGGGAGAGGAATCAGAGGACAATCAATGTATTAGCTCATGGGGATTCATCCTCAGCGAATTTACAATGGAAGGCTATTAGTTCTTACATTTTTGAGTTGAACCTTGGACCACTTATGGGATAAAGCCCGCAACCATCACAACGGACACCAATGTGGACAGGGTGTATGTTGTTATTAACGTGCTCTTGTGCAGATGAGGTAGTTCCATGGTTGTTGAAACCACGACAAGACGACCTGAGCAGTTACAGTCAGTTCTGGAATACCAGCTTACTAGATTGTTTCCCAAGTAGAAGCAACCGCCAGTGGTAGATCTCCTGTCGTCTCAACAACCTGCCCAATCAGAATTTGTAAATCCAATCAAGTCAAGTGATGACCTCTTTGAAAACCAAATTCCAATATTCATTGTCCCTTTAACATATCTCATCATCCGCTTTACTGCTTTCATATGAGACTCCTTAGGATCGGATTGGAACCTTGCACATACACCTACACTAAATGAAATATCTGGTCTTGTTGCAGTAGGTACAGTAGACTTCCAATCATGCTCCTATAAGTCTTTTGATCCACTGATTTTCCATTCTCATCTTTGCTCAGTTTCTCCTGTTGTCCTAGCGGAGTTCTGACTACCTTGCAGTCATCCATGTCAAACTTTTTCAACATATTCCTTGCATACTTCTCCTGACATAGAAAAATACCATCATCCTCTTGCTTAACCTTGGAATCCCCCAGACGTAGGCCGAAGGCCGAACTGGGTTACCAAATCACGTGTCTTTACTTTCTGCTGCGTACACTGATTTGCACACACTATCGTTCACACGTAGTTTTAATCACCGCTCGACGACCGCGCTAACACAAGATTTTAGTAATAACTGGGACCAACAGTGTAAATATATTATAATGCCTGGAATATATTGGCTAAGGCTGTGGAGGACATAAATCCTGATTGTTGTAGATAAAGCTCGTCACGTCGCAAGCCATTGCCTCACGATTCACGACGGGCGAGTTTAGCGTCGGCTGCATCCCACGAGTCCAGATCCTTCCCCATCGCAAGACTTGGTCTCACGTTGCGAACCATTTTTAGAAATTCTATGTCCTAAGACAATGCCTTCATTAACCATAAAATGACATTTTTCCCAATTAAAACCAACTTTGACTCCTCACATCTAATTTAAGCATTTTTCAAAGTCAGATTCAACCACAGAAAAATCATCCATAAATGCCTCAATGCATGTCTCAATTAAATCAGACAAACAGACTTACTTGTTTCTTCGCCACAATATTATGCACGTACAATTGAGATTTATTTTGTGGAGCAACTAGGGCTGGGGAAAAATACCGAATATACCGCATACCGCACATACCGTATCGAAAAAATACTGAGAATACCGAAATTTTTGGTACGGTATGATACCATACTGTAAGATTTCGGTATGGTAACGGTATAAATTTTTTGATACCACGGTATACCGTTACCGTACCGAACTTCGGTATATACCGATTGTTCGGTATGTCGGTATATACCGTGATACCGTTATATACCGAAATACCGGTATGCTGGTATGTAGCTAAAGTTCGGTATGCCGGTATATACCGCAATACCGGTATGTCGGTATGTAATAAATATTCGGTATGTCGTTATATACCGTGATACCGGTATATCGGTATGTACCCAATGTTCGGTATAGCGGTATATACCGAACTTACCGAAATATCTGTATGGCAACGGTACGGAAATATTTCATACCGAAACTTTCGGTATACCGAAGATTGGTATACCAAAAGGTTCGGTACAGCAACGATATGAAATTTTTCATACCGTAAAGTTCGGTACTGTATACGGTACGGCAAAAATTTTTCGGTATACCGTACCGACCCACCCCTAGAAGCAACTGATAGTATTGGCGGTGAAATGCAAGTATAGATTTTTAAAAAATTTTCTTGTACACATTTGAGTTATTGATCATTAGAAATGTGTATTGAATTGCATACAGAAAGTGAATGTTGATGAAATAGGTAGGATACCGTTCATAAGGATTTTCGTGAGAGATAATTAATATGTTACTGTTCCTAAGAGTATGTTACTATTAATAAAGGATATTTTTTTTATATATTACTAGTCTTGCCACCACCCAATGGGCGGGCATGTGGTAAACGATACGACAAACATTTAAGTATAATCTTGCTTTCCTAAAGATTATTTTAAATAAGCTCGAGCTCGTTTAAACATCTCCCATTGGAACAGCCCCGGAAATCGAATATTATATTTTGTTGTTTAATTTGTAATTCAACAAGTGCATGCATGCACAAGATATTTTAAACAAGCAGGAGAGAGAAGCCACTCTGTGGGCCCGCAGGAGTGAAAGAAGGGCGAACTACGATGCTAGCCTCGAAGCCTGGAGTCTCAGCGTATAGTAACCCTGGATTCTTGGTAAGAAACCATGGTGAAATAAAAAGAGGCAAACCCAGGTTGGTAATAAATTATCAAGGTATTAATAAAAATAATACAATTTGATGGTTATTACATTCCGAGTAGAGAACACACTTAATTGATTGTATCAAAGGCGCTAAAGTGTTTTCTAAATTTGATTGCAAATCTGGTTTCTATCATATTAAGATGGAGAATGAGTCGAAGAAATTCACAACATTTTCCACCCCACAACGGCAGGCTAAACCCATCGTTTGGGGAAACATAGATTTGGATATTACTGACATTGCTTTTGTCATATGAATTTCGTTAATTTAATGTTAATCTATTCAAGTTCAACTCGGTTTTTAAGATGAAGCGTTGGCTCAAGACTTTGGAAGGGCCACACGGGAGCATGGGTTGTCCGAATTGTAATCCTCGTGGAATCGTTGTCCCCGAAGTCATCTTCCAAACTTCACTTCCTTAGTCCACAAGTTGTTGTACGTTGTAACACACATATGGGGGCAAGCAGATTTACGCAAGGCTAATAGTCGGTCTATCACTTTTCTTCCAACACCCTTGAAATAATTCCAACAGCTAAATCAATATGTCTTAGTCATTGCTCTGCTTATCACTTGATCCTTATGCAGTATAATTAATCTTTTATCAATCTCAGTGCTTCATAACAAATCCATAAGGTCCTTATGCAGTGTAATCGCAACACTTGCATAGTAAATTTCAAGATGCCTACTTTGAACTTCTCTACAGGATCCTATATAACTTCGATTCAAATTTTAAAAAATGCTATAAAAACTAGAGCTAACAGGCTACAAATCATATGAAGAACTTATCTACAAATTCAATACCTAGAACAATGCAAATTGAACTTGATATATAGGATTTTCTCACTTACTTTTAGTCCAGAGTTTATGAAATTTTCAGTTTTGGTCCCTTTAGATAATTATTTTTTCCACTTTTGGTCCATCGTTCTATTTTTCAAGAAAAATATTCATGGGGTCAATGTGCAATTTTAAAAAAATTATTTATTTACAAAATAGCCACAATCCAATTAAAAATACATAACTCATTTAACTAAACCCAAATTTATTCGTTTAATTTGTACAAAATAAAATTATTTAGAAATTTACTAGAAGATAATATTATCAAATAATAATAATAATTAAAATTTTATTATAAATATTTACTATATACTATATCGAATAAAAATATAATTCCACATATAAAATAAAAAATAAAATATTTTAATTAATAGTTATTACATAATAATTTTTAATTTTTTATAAATAGAGAACATTTTAGTTTATGTGTATTACATTTACTATATTTTTGATACTTTTCTACTGATATTTTAAAAATATTAATTTAAATATTATATTTAACAAATGTCATAAAACATATTTAATAAAAAATTTTGAATTTTATTGTTTAAGAAGTATTATTCTTTTAATAAATTCAAAAATAATATTATTTGGCACAAATGAATAAATTTGAGTTTAATTAAATGAAATGAGTTATGACTTTTTAATTGGATTATGGATATTTTGCAAATAAAAAAAATTTAAAAAATTGCACACCGACCCCATATGAATACGTTTTCTAAAAAATATTCCGAAGGAACAAATTGGAAAAAATAATTATCTAATAGGACCGAAAGTGGAAATTTTAAAAACATGGGATTAAATGTGGGTGCACTACAAGAAAATGCGCGATTACCGACCCCAAAATGGGATCGGTAATGGGGTTTTACGGGTCGTCTTCGTCGTTACCGACCCCATTACCGACCCCAAACGCTGGTCGGTAATACTCTGGTAGGTAAACTGGCGCCGACCAAGGGAGCTTGGGGTCGGCGGTTTTACCGACCCCACGTGGGTCGGTAACTTTCCCGAACCCTTTACCGACCCCGAATGGGGTCGGGAATCAGGGGTCGTGGACCTTGTGGTCCAGAAATTACCGACCCCATTACCGACCCCAATTGGGGTCGGTAAATCTCTTACATGAAATAAAATGTGCTCAGGAGAGCTCGAACCCACCACCTCAACATACGTAGCCCACAATTTTAACCAGCTAGGCTACCTCTCTAGACCACCAATTATATCCCGCCATGTGTCATATATATATTAAAGTCTTCCCAAATATGTTTTGGAATATGTTGAAGGGAGAGCTCGAACCGTGGTGAGAAACTCCCTCGCGCGCGCGTGTGCCATCCGGGTAGCCTGCATTTCATGTCATTATATGTAAAACTTTATATATAACATATATAAATAAAAATATGTAAATTAGTAACTAAATAGAATAAAAACTCAAATTATATTAATTAAATAATAAATAATTTTTAATTAAATAAAACATAAAATAAAATTAATTAAATTAAAAATTGAAATCTATGAATTAAATAAAATAATAAAATGATTCAAATAAATAAATAATTAAATTATAAAAATAATAAAAAAAATATTTAAGAAAAATATTAAATAACTAATAAAAATGGAAAAAAATAATAAAAATTTAAAAAAATTGAGAAAAACTACCGACCCCCAATTGGGGTCGGTAATGGGTCACTAATACCATAAAAAATTAAAAAAAATGTAAAAAAATTACCGACCCCAATTGGGGTCGGTAATACCATAAAAATTAAAAAAAATGGAAAAAAACTACAGACCCCAATTGGGGTCGGTAATACCATAAAAATAAAAAAAATGGAAAAAAACTACAGACCCCAATTGGGGTCGGTAATGGGGTCGGTAACAATTACCGACGCCAGTTGGGGTCGGTAATTGGGTCGGTAACGCCAACCATATTTATTATGGTCGGTATTTTGGTTGTCGAATGCCCTGGGTCCCAATAACGGCTAAATATTACCGACCCCATTTTGGGGTCGGTAATGGGGTCGGTAAATCCGACCCGGACTATGGTGGTCGGTAATTGTGGTCGGTAATTGAGTTTTTTCTTGTAGTGGTGATAGAAAGTTTTATGAGACCAAAGGTGAATTTTTGCTACTATTTGAGTTCTATGAGACCAAAAGTGAATTTTTGCTACTATTATTGAAGACTTTTACTAATAGTTTTCTACATGATTTTGATACAACTACTCCCTCCGCCTTGCTAAAACTGTCCAATTTTGACTTTTGATATTGTTTATTTATCAACTTTCACTACAAAAATTTTGCAGGAAGGTGACGAAAGGATTTCATCGCCTTGTTTGTCGCCTGACACACTAAACAACAAACAAGGTGACGACTTCAAAAAAATTTCGTCGACAAATTTATCGCCTACCCGCAAATTTCTTGTAGTGTTTGTTCTAATGTTATCACAATTATATAAGAAAAAATATAGTCAAGTTCGGCCTTGTCAATCGTCTATTCATTTAGTTTTAAAATATAATTTTTGTATAAATTTTGCATATGTAAATTTTAAGATATTAACTGTTAAATAAATGCATTGAATCGCGCGTGCGAAGGTTTTGGGACAGAAATAATGAGAAAGAGGGAGTATAAAATTGGCAATTTTGCTTCTTATGAATTCTGAATCACCTGCTTAATTTTTCATAACATAAATCCATATATAAATCTAGAAATATGAAGTCGCTGTTTAGAATCAGATTAATGGCTCAAGTCTGACTCTTGGTTACAAAGGTGTTGTTAATGTTTACCAAGAAGTCTGACTCTTGGTTTGGCTAATACCTTGTCAAATTGCTTGATCCTGAGGTCAGTTTTACTATTTAATTTCTAACCAGGAGATTGAAACATAATGGTTTTGAACATTTAAAACAATTAGTAATTCCAGCTTCGGTTATAAAGATGGAAGCAGTAAGCCCTTATTTAGTGTCTTGATGCATGATGAACTTGAAGAGTTTTTTATTGCTTTGTTGTGTTTTTTTCTTTTAAATTATCGTATCATGCCATAAAAAAATTTGAGACTACTAAATTAATTTAATGAAAACAAAAAGAATGCTGTTTATCCCTGATCTTTTGCAGGTGCTTGTTGCCTTTCGTATGTGGGGTTTTTGCTTTGTTACTGTGCGGTCTTTGTATTTTATTTCTTGCAGTATGGGAGCATGCTTGTTCATTGGCTGAAAATATCAATCCCAGTTATCTATTTCTTGAGGTTTGGATGTCTCGTATTAAGTAATCGCCTTTCGAAGTTGCTCAAGCAATAGTCCACATCGGTCCTCTTATTGTTTTACACTTTTGTTTGTAGTATTACTTGCAGCGGCGGATCCAGAAATTTTTTAAGTGGTATCACAATAGTGATGAAAACTATGTTAAAATTAAGGATAGTAGTTAAAATATAAAAACTATTGAAAAAGACTAGATTATAATTGATTATAGTGGTATCACCACAAAAATTCAGCGGTTGCACAAAGCCAAATCAAGCTGAATCTAAAAATTTTTTTAGCTTAAAACAACAATTTTATCAATTTGAGTGGTATCCCGTTCTACCGTAAAAGTCTTAATAGATCCACCCCTGATTACCTGTGCCCCATTGGTTTATATCTATGTTTCTGTGAAAAAAAAAAACCCTATCGTCCCATAAATTAAAAAAAATTCCAAAATAGTCCTACAAATATCGAATTAGACGAATTCGTCTCATAATTACCCTAATCATAGCCGAATCCGTCGATGAACCCGGTTTTTTGAACCCGGATTTTTCACTAATCATCGCCGAATCCGTCTCATAATTACCCTAATCATCGCCGAACTCATCCCTCCATTAGGGAAGTTATGGGACGGTTTCGGCGATGATTAGCGAAAAATCGGTTCATGGACGGGTTCGGCGATGATCAGGGTAGTTATGGGACGGATTCGTGTAATTCGATATTTGTGGGATTGTTTTAGAAATTGAAAAAATTTATTGGACTAAATGAGTTTTTTTTTTCCATGTTTTTGTTGACAGAATACGATTCCGTTTGGCGCTTATAATGAAATATTCAGCGAAAGCTTGCTGCAAAGATGGAGGGCCTTGGAGACAGAGATCGAAGCCAGGATATTACTCGCTTACAGGAGTTCTACAGATTATTCAGCGAGAAGAATAATGAGGACAAGCTACGAGAACAATATAACATTATGGCTATATATAGAGAGTACGTTCATAAGCACAGTCCTTTTTCTTTGCCTCAATAAGAATCTCTGTTGGGTTTGCAAGTCTTTAAACCAATTCTCATCAGTCCAACTAGGGGACATTGTGCACTTCTTCTCAGTAGTGTTGTCTTCTGCCATTAATCTTCTGCATAACTCATTTAATTTTCTGATGCTCCATTTTAGTCATATTAGACATGACGACCCTAAACGGGTCCAGACAACGAGGGTTTTGGCCACTTTTAAGGTTCTTCGAAATGTCTTGTGGGAGCTGACGACCAAGGAAGTGGAGGTTTGTTGTTAACTCATTTATATGAGTAGTTCTACCTTGACCTGGGCCTAGCCCATTGGCCGGCCGGCTCCGCAAGGTAAAAAAATGCGGGGCAGACTCAAGCTTTAGAGACCCGTTTAGATGTGGATCTCAACGGGCCCAACCCGCGGTGGGGCGGGCTGATATACAACCTTTGAGTTTTTATTTTATTATTTTTTTTCCGACACCTCTAGTTCTACCATTATCATGTATTCCCTGAATGTCTTTTTTTTTTTGTTTTCTTCGCATACGCTTTAACTATCTGGAAAACTATTGCTGCAAGCAGTAGCGGACTCAAGAATTTTCGGCGTAGGGCCGGAATTTTTTCTTTTTAACCTTAATTATAAAAAAATAAGTTAGATAGAGTTCATAAAGATGAAGTAATCGTCGCTGTTAAACTTGGAGAATTGAGCTATATATGATCAAGATAATAAAGTAGTAATTCGAAGTTGTTTCAGTGAATCAGTTATTCGTTTCTTCCATAGCCTAGGGAAACAATATCCAAGTTAACTCAAAAGTATCATATTAGCTTTGCAAAAAAGGTATCATATTAAGTTTGGATTTGATAACACTGACTGGATCGGAATCATTCATTTGATATTCACTTATTACTTTTTGGAGGAGCCATTGAAGGCCTGAGAAAGGGGTAATGGGAGCTCATGCCACACAATTACAAAGGGGAATAAAAGGGAGGGATATGGGGGCCGGTGGAGAATCGAACCTCCAATCTTCCGGTGGAAGTCAAGGGACTTAACCACTTGGGCTAAGGGCCTGTTTGTTTTGGCTTTTGAAAAAAGGAGAAGTCGGTAGAAAAACGAGAAGGATATAGAAGGAGAATTCAAAAGCAAAAGCAGCCCAAATAATTGTTTGGATTGAAATTATTAAAGTTGACTTTCAAATGAAACATGTTTGGATGAATTATACGTAAAAAGACTTTTTATACATTAAAATTACTAAAATGTGCATAAATCTTATAATAATATTTAGTGTTAAATTAGTTTCCTTATTTGATAGGGATATTTTTGTGTTTTTATTCCAAAATGACTTCCCTTTTTTTTAAAAGTAACAAAAGTAACCCCTACTTACTTAAAAAAATGGAGAATTTCAACTTTTGCTTCTCTTTTTACTTTTTCCAAAAGGCAAAACAAACAACTTAAAAAATTAAAAAAGGACTTTTTGGTGAAGAAGTCAAAAGGAAGGAAAAAAAATTGTGTGGTTTGGGCTCCCAAACACATTTGCCGACACATGAGTGTCACCGTTTACCAAAAAAAAAAAGGAAGGAAAAAAAAAGTAAAACAGACGGGCTTTAAGTCCTTATCCCCATATTATTACTATTTGATCATATCTAACTTCCAGTATAATTCTATTGAATTAAAAGGAGTTTTGGTCATCATTATCATTTGTTTTAACTTTATACATATTGTAAGAACTTAAATAGCCGCGCAATAATTTATAATATTCTGACCATTAAGGGTCCGTTTGGATTGGCTTTTGAAAAAAACAGAAGCCAAAAGTAAAAGCAGAAGTAGAAGTTAAAAGCAAAAGCATTTAACTTATATGTTTGGATGGAATGTTTAAAAAACAGTTTTTTCTAAGAAAATATGTTTGGATGTATAAAAATAAAAAGTGCTTTGAACTGTAGTAATAACCAAAAAGGACATGCTATTTAATATGATAATAAGATATATTTATAGTGTAATTTATATTAAATATTGGGGATATTTAAATCATTGCACATTTTACGAGGTACTTTATTTGGCTTCTCCTTTTGGGAGAAGCAGCCCCCTGGCAAAAGTACCTTGAAAAGCCAAAAAAGTGCTTATGGAAGCAACCCCCTGCTACTTCTCCCATAAGCACTTTTTTGGCTTTTCAATCTACTTTTGCTTTTTCTTAAAAGCCAAAACGAATACCTAATTTCTATTAGAAGTGTTTTTGACAGAAACAAAAGTCAAAAGCACCTCTCTAAAAGCTATTCCAAACGGGTTCTAAGTTTGATCATACGGGCCTCGGTAAAAAATTTCATTTTTGGACTAAAGAAATCAGTCTATCAAATGTAGCCGAAGGCAAATTTGACTGTAATGTACAATGTGTACATGGAATATTATTTATTATCTGGATGAGATTTCTTGTAGTCTTAGGTATGATTGTATGAAATGAAAGTAAAATGTGTATTTGATATTATGGGAAAATTCACTTTTGGTCCCTTAGAATTTTCTCTCATTCATTTTTGGTCCCAAATTTATAAAATTTTTTATTTTTGGTCCCATTAGATAATTATTTTTTCCACTCTTGATCCATCGGTCTATTTTTTAAGAAAAAAACATTCATACGGGTCAAGTTACAATTTTTAAAAATTTATCTCTTTGCAAAATACTCACAATCTAATTAAAAATCCATAACTCATTTAACCAAACCTAAATTTATTCATTGTACTAAATAAGATTATTTATAAATTTACTAGAAGATAATATTTATTAAATAATAGTAATTAAAATTTTATTATAAATAATTACTACATAACAATATTGAATAAAAATATAAATAATTTTTTTTGTAAATAAATATTTTTATTTTATGTGTATTGCATATATTATATTTTTACTGATATTTTTAAAATATATTTAATAAAAAATTTAATTTTTTTATTATTTAAGAAATATTATTCTTTTAATTATAAATTCAAAAATAATATTGTTTGGTACAATGAATAAATTTGAGTTTAATTAAATTAAATGAGTTATGGTTTTTTAATTGGATTGTGGCATTTTGCAAACAAAAAAATATTAAATATTGCAAATTGACCCCATATGAATGTTTTCCTTATAAAATGGACCGAAGACAAATGTGGAAAAAATAGTTATTTAATGTGACCAAAAATAAAAATTTTATAAACTTTGGACCAAATGTGGGTGATAAAATTTTATGGGACCAAATGTAGATTTTCCCCTAGATATTAAGATAGTATTAAAAGCATCAATGTGATAAGTCTGTATATCTGACTTCATTGTTTGCTAATTTGTTTATTTAATAGTAGTATTATATAATTAGATGGTTTATTGGCATGCAAGGATAATGATGCATATTGGGCGGATTGATTTACCGGCGAGTATGAGGATGTTTGGGAGTGAACTAATCCATTAGCAAATAGCAGATTGGAATAGCAGATTCTGCCACAGTTCTCTTTCCAAATCCGCTAACTTCCAAACATCCACTATATGTGTAGATGTATCACTAATAAATTGATTTTGATGGTGTTTGATTTGGATTTTCACGCATTGTTTAGAATAGAGGCAATTCGAGCAGCTCCGATATACTTCCTCCGTCTTCAATTAATTGGAACATTGCAAAATTTAACACTATTCACATAGGCACTTTGACTTAAAGTTTTATCATAGTTATACAAGTTAAAATATAGGCAAGTGAGATCTTGTTATATTCGTCTCGTCGAGTAGTTTTTAAATATCACACTTCTATAATTTTTATTTGTACCGAATTTAAGTTATTAATGATTTAAAATGTACATTGAACTGTATGCACTATGGTTCCGTTTCAATTATTGAAAAATAGAGTGGAGTACTAAAAGCAAAAATGAAAGAGTTCAATGATGAATTACCGAAGATTGTGGGGCTGAGGGGGCTGAAACAGCAGCTCCAGAAATGGGCAAAAGGGATGCTCAGCAGTCCCCAATGAGAGGCGGCGCCGTCCCCTGGGGTGTAATGTGGGCCTGAGGAAGCGACCCCACATGGCCTTCCTTGGAAATCCCGGCACAGGTACCTCCTGTCTCATTATAATTTACAAACTCACCTAACACGTATGTTGATACATATTTTTGACAGTTAATAACTTAAATTATGTATAATAAAAAATTATAAAAGTTTGATATTCTTAAACTACAAGACTAGACGAATCTAACAAGATCCCACTTGACTATGTTTTTCTTATATAAAAATTTGAATCAAACTTAAACAACGAATAATGTCTAAAAATCAAACATAACAATTTTAGTGAGAAGACAGAGAAAGTATTAAATATTTTTTTATTATTCAACACAGCAACTAATTATTCAATAAATATATTTTTTTACAAAATATTCAATATTTTTCAACATGAACTGTAAAACTGTGTATAAAATTATTACTACAAATCAAATAAAATGACAAGAAAAAAGAGAAAAAAAAAAACAAAAAGTTAAACACTGTTGTGAAGAGTGTACCCATAGAAATACTGTTCACACGACTCCAAATTGGCGTTTTACGTTGTTGTTGGAGGAGTTTTCACTTCTATTTTGCAGCCTACCACTATTTTCCCCGTAGCCCCTGCCCGCTGGAATTGCCCCAACTAGTGCGAAAAAGGGAAAAAAAAAATAGTAGTAGAAATTTGTGTAATTGATGAGGGGATCATTATTATATAATTGTATTTTAATTTGTAGGTAAGACGACCGTGGCAAGAATATTGGGGAAACTACTCAAGTCTGTGGGTGTGCTCACTACTGATAAAGTGATTGAAGTTCAAAGAACAGATTTGGTTGGGGAATACCATGGGCACACAGGGCTCAAGACTAGGAAAAAGGTATGGCCGAAGCGGAAAGATTGATGATCATCATCGATCGTTCTAGACGTACATGTACTAATAGCTAGTATATAGAAGCTAGTACTATTATACTTGATTAGTATTATTAAGAGTACAATTTGATTGTGGATTGTTGTGTGTGTATATAAATATAGATAGAGGAGGCGATGGGTGGCATCCTGTTTGTACCAGTTAGCACCACAGCGATCATCAACAGGGGTGGACTTTGGTGTGGAAGCCATGAATGCGATAATGTCGGTCTTGGAGGATGGGGAGCTGGTGGTGGTGGTGTTTGCCGGATACACAGATAAAATGAAGAGTGTGTTCTCATCCAACCAAGGGTTCTGCAGGCGCGTGCCGCATTTCTTCCAGTTCGAAGGCTGCGGAAGAAGATGAATGGGGGATTGGTAGATGTGATGCTGAACAACGCCCGGGAGAATTTGGACTCAAGGGTGACACTTGATGATGATGATGAGCATACGCTGCTCACCATCACCTTGCAGGACTTGGAGGCCGGCCTCAGACTTGTCATGCTCGCAGCTGATGCAGCTAATATTCATGAATGAAATGATAATGATGATTCACAATAACAACAAATAAATGCATCATGCATGCTCGATTCTCTTGTTTCTTTCAAATTTATATGTTGTTTCTCGTTCGTTCGTCTGCAGAAGTTGAGTATCGTGTTTTAGCCTTGACTACATGCATGTGAGAGTGTTTGGTTACTATTGAAATGGTGTTGCATATTTGTAGAATTTTCTTGAACGAAGTATTTGGATAATTTAGTACTTCCTCCGTTTTGAAAAAAATGTAACACTTCTGTATTTTACGCAGTCCAATGGACATATTTAATGTATAATATTTTAAATTGTATGAAAATAAAAATTATACTCCCTCCGTCCCACTTAACTTGTCTTGTTTGACTTCTGCACACAATCCAATGCATTTTTTCAATCGTTAATATCTCAAAATATATACAATGAAAAATTATGTGAAATATTTATTCAAAAACTGCATGATCATACGATTCTAATAAGACCCAACTCGACTATTTTTTTCCAAATATATACTTGCAAGAAAATTGAGTCAAGGCTGAACAATGAACAGTGTCAAAAAGTCAAACCAGACACATTAACTGGGACGGAGGGAGTAAAAATTTGGTATTCTAAAACTACGCGATTAGACGAATCATTGACTATGTTTTATTTTATATAACTATGTTAAAAAATTAAATCAAATTTACTCAATAAAGAGTAGTCATTGTTCACATGTTTCAATTATAACAAAATGGAGCGAGTAGAATATTCTAGAGAAACATGAATAGAGAAAAATCTAGATGTAGGCCATGTGATTAAATAGAAGATGAGAGAATAATCTAGATAGAATGTACTAGAATAACCTACCAAGTTCCATTGAGTAGTATAAATAGATGGAGCCTGTAACACCCCCGTTTCCACGCCCATCTTTGCAGCGGAAGTTACCAACGGGAACCCGGAGTTGTTACCGCCACGCCTCCCGACTAAACTCGAATTTGCCTTGCATTTGCTAACTTAATCGAAAAGCGCTAAGGCTATTTTTAAATTTAATTCTAACCATACTTTAAATTGACTTATTATTTATAAAAATATATCTTTGGAATAATATAATACAATTTATAAAATATGGCGATTATAATTTACCGCTGCGAAAGCTATTTTTTCATATTAACTGAAGTCTAAAAATAAGACTTTACTAGCTAATTTTCGAAAGCACGGTTAAATAAATTTAAAGGAATATATTTCATTCGGTCAAATATCAGAATTTACAAAATATGATAACTATGATTTTCTATTCAAAAGGCAATCTTATGGCTAATAAAAAAATAATTTAAAATAACCAGTGTAAAAGTGATACTGACACCCATGCCCATGCCCATGCCTCTTAGTAGGGTCCACATATATCAAACCTTGTAAAAATGAGTAAGTAAAGTTTATCAGCCCACTGGCTGAGCAAGTAAATTATTGTTCCTTGGACAAAAACAATTTCATATTACTCAAGAGTAAATGGCATGTCAAACCAGTTGCAATAATTCAATCCACATGTAGTTCTACTATGATGCCTACACCCGGGGTATCTCATAGGACCTAGCATGCCCTCATAATGACCGAAGTCAAAATATGAGTACACAAGGATGACCCTACCTTGCGATCTAGAAAACGACTGTGAGACCCTTGGTCAAACACAATCCTGTTCATAGGAATCCGGAATCCCTTGGATAATCCAACGAAATATCTCACGAAGATATCCACCTCTGGGGTATATCCCGCATAATAATAATTCAATAATTCACATGCCATACACTGAAATTTAATTTTCCACATGCATGGCCTAGCCCAAAATATTTAAACACATAATGGCACATAACCCCTGCATAGATCACTTGCATGAATAAACCCTATAATTAATAAAGCACAAAGGAATTTAGACATACAAAAATACTCTTAGGACAAAGCCCCCAGAACAAAAATTTACTTACAGTTTCTTCCGAAGATAGCTACAATTCTAAGCTTGCTCTTACATAATACCACTGCCTCTCAACTCTTCCAGGAAAATATCACTCTCTCTTTCACGTATGAATTGTTTTTGAGTTGATATGAATTTCTTGAGCGAATTAAAGGTATTTATAGTTGGTAAAGGCGGTATCTTTTCCAATTGTTTAGTAATATAGGCTGCTGACTCCGGATGGCTACCCATGTAGGTTGTATTACTCATTCCCTACATGCACTACGTGCACTTCTCTTTAATCATGTACGTGTTTTCTTCCTTTTCTAAATGTATTCTTGATCTGCCATGCACTCCTCTTTTCTTTTTACACTGCCAGTTAGTGCTTTCAATATTATTATATTATTTTGATAGTGTACAGTATACAATGGAGTAGAATGATAATGTCAATTCACATACTACACTTGCCCACTTGTTAATTCACAATTGTAGATGAACACTATTATTAATATCGTACATAGTTTAATCACTTTAGTAAATTTTCTCAAATCAATTTTTTTGCAAAGCCGAAGCCAGGAAAAAACGGAAAAAACAGAAATCAAACACTAATCAACTAAGCACATGCAAAGAGAAAATAAGGAAACGAAACAAATAACTAGAGCCGAGGAAACCACACGTCGGAGGCATCCGCCGCTAAGTCCCCGGCTATGAAGTCAGGCGGGAAAGCCCAAGTGGTGAAGAAATCTTCAATGGACGCTCCATGCTTCGCTAGCCGGTCCGCAACCTTGTTCCCTTCAGCGAGCAGGTGCTCATTAAGCTTGTGACCAGATTCGGAACACATTCACTAAGGCTCAATATTATTTTAAAAATCCTATTTTTTTAACACGTTCCCTAAATTTCGTAATGAAATACCCATAATTAAAAATAATTAATCTATTTTTAATATTTTATACAATTGAAATATACATAAACAATATACTAGGAGTATAATTATACATTATAAATTCGAAAAGTTTGTTGAGCATATGAACTTGAAAATCTCTGCTTGGGATTGATTTCTTGTAATTATGTGATATAAGCTCCCACCACCATTTCCAGCCTTCAATGACTTCTCAAAAAAGAAAAAAAAAATGAGCTCGAACTGAGTGTTGACCATTGTTGTAAAATGTGAAGAAAGATCCCATTTTGTCCAAACCTCACCCATGCTAAGGAAAAATAAATTCCCGCTGATATGCGTCTTTTACAGTTTTACTCCTTGAAAAATTCAAATCATCCCACCGCCTACGATTTCAATTTGCACCCTCCCTTTGAAATTGAAATCGCCAAACTCAAACCCTGCAAAATTAACACTTCACGACAACAACTAGAGCGAATCTTTACCGTTACTCACAATTTCCTCTGTCTCGTTCGAGTCTACCCCGCAATGTCCTTGTCAATTGGGTTAAGTTATTAAAACAATTCAATACATTTTTAATTAGGCAAATTGGAAAAATTGTAAACAAATCTAATACTAAAAAAAGACCATGAGAATAAGAGTTCTTAGACTTAGACTTTGTATCATGCATTCACAAACATTTAAAGTATTTATATGGCCCATACAAAGTTTTGTCCACAAGCATTCAATTCAACGCGGTTCATCTATTAATTCACCTATTTCTATTGCTGAATCTCAATAGAGATTGCATTCAATGCTATTCATATTAAATTGCCCTGTTTCTCCTACTCATTTCGTAGGGATTTAAAGATAGTGTTTCTTGGAGAATTTGTCTGAGATTCGGTGAGATCTCTGGTCAGGTGAGCTAGGATTTGTTAATGTTTTTTACTCCTAGGTTCCATATATCCGCGCGTGTTTGTCCATATTTGGGTCTCTTGAATTTCATTGAAGCCGTTTTCTTGATTATTTGAACCTATTCTTTTTCTGTCTATGGGCTTAAATTCGAGTTTCTGGCTCATTTCCATAAAGGGAAAATTCGAAATAAATACCTCCCTTCCCATCCTTATTACCTGTTCAGTACCCATAGGGGTTTTTTATCCCTTTTCAGTACCCAACACTTTTTTCGTAGGAGAGAGATTAATATTTTGACAGTTTTGCCCTTACTTAAGTCTAGTACGTTTTCCTTATCAGTTTTGTACATTTTGCATATGATTTCAGTACTTTTTATATTGGGTTTCAATACTTTTTCTGGATATTTGGTTTGTTTTTTTTTTTTTTTTTTTTTTTTTGTGATTAACCGATATAATTAACCTGCTTTTCTTTTCTTTCTTGGTCTAAATTTCTTTCCCAGTTTCTCAGTTTTCTGGCCTCTTGGTCAAGCCACAAGCTTACATCCATTAGTTCTTCTATGAGACCTTTCCTGTTTAAGATTTGTAGGCATTCTATTTTTGATTTTAGTTGTATTCTAATAATTTCTTTTTTAATGCGATATCTTTCAATCGCAATTTTTTCCCTTTTACTGAAATCTCTTATTGTTTTATAAGTCATTTTTAATGTTGTTTTTTGATATGATTAATAAAGTTTGTTTTAGAAGTGTTTAACTCCTCTATTTTTGTTTTGAGGTCTGTTGATTGGTAACTAATCACTTCTTCATATCTGTGTATTGAATTACGAATGATATTTATTTCTTCTTCATGGTTTAACCCATATATGAGTTCTTGTACTTCTTCTTCTTCATCTTCTTTATATTCTTTTAACCTTATAATTGAATCTTTAAGGTCTTTTATTTCTTTTTCTGTTTTCCACATGGTTTCTCCAAGTTTTCCACATTCTGGACAAATATCAAAAAGTATTTGTGCTTCCATTTTCAAATTAGTTATTTCTTGCTGAATGTTCTTCTTGTAATTTTTTCCATATTTTTTCTTCAAGTTCACATGTTATAAAATAGTTTTCACATTTTTCTATATGGTTATCTCTTAGTTTTTCTAAAACCTTATAGATTTTTGTGTGCTTTTGATAACTGTTTTCTAGAATTTCTATTTCATTTTTTAGAAATTCAACTTCTTTAGTTACTTTCCATTTTATAATATTTTCAAACACTCTTTGTTCCCTGCAAACCTGGTTTATTTGATTTTGTTTATTCATCAGTCTGATAAGCCAATTTTCACATTCTTGGCATAAAAAGTGTGTTTTCGGGTAAGGTACAATAACAAACCTTGTTTCTGTGTTTTTAAAAGATTCTGTTTTAGGGTTTTCAGTAGTTTTAATCATATTCTCCATTTGTTTTGATAAAAGATATTAATTATTTCAAAAGGTTTTAAAACACTGATTTTTTGTACGCGAAAAACTTATATGTCGTGATGTCTTACTAGGTACTTGCCATCTCCTATTATTCTCTTGGTCGTGTTAAATTTCTGACTATATGTTATGGGTCCGATTGTCCTTTGTCATGGAAATATTATCATAAACATTAAGTCCGCAATCCTCTTATTACTGTCACTGATGAGATATTTTTCTGGGCCTGTTTTCGGGTTTCAAATTCAAATTAGCATTGTCCAGACCTAGATCTGAAATGTAAGCAGGGGGTCTAAGGGGCAAATCAAAAGGGACAACAGTAACAAAACACCATTATGTTTATCAAACATCCCTGGATTGTGGTTCCCCTAACGAGTCTTTCTTACAGCTTTTATGGCATAAAGCCTTTTAAATTTTTATCTTACTCCCCTAATGGCATATCTCATCAATTAAGTTTTAAAAGGTCACATATTTATGTTTATAACATTATTATCCATACATAGAACAATCATACCATAACATGAATCATAAACTAACCCATACCTTGAGAGAGGAGAGGCTTTCCCGTTCAGACGGGCCCCTGTATTTCAGAAAGTAAAGAAAAGAGGAAGCAATCCACACCGGGTCTTTCTTTACAAACTGAAATTTTATTACTGAAAAGGGTAGGGATACAAGAAAACTAGAAAGAGAAAGAGCTTTCGAGAGTAGCCAGAATGCAGTCTCAAAAACCTTAGAGAGCTAAAGAGCTAAGAAGTGGGTGTGTGTGTTACAAGTGAAGACCATCCCTCTATTTATAGACGGGAATGTCATCTAAGTAATCCACAACAACCAATTAAAACGTGCCAAGTGGCAAAGTTATCCGATAAGGTTCGGATAAAAAATCAAACAACTAGTACAATAATGCAACAATACAATATAATAAAGAGGGCCTAGTGCCCATTAACGCGGTTTTTCCAAGAGTCACATGGCTCTTGTCTGCATTTTTGTTTTATTCGCCTCGGATTCCTTCTTTCACATGGTTAGTGGTGCTTTTGGCTCCACTAGCATTTTTGTTTTCTTCTTGACTTTTTCTTTTCCGGATTCTTTTTTTTTTTTTTCACATGCTGGTATTTATTGTGAATTCCAGCTCATTTCTGCGTGGCTCCATTAATATTCTTCATCATTGTGGGGGCCGCCACTTTCTTTTTTCTGATTTTTTATAATTTTATTGGCCTGGAATTTTGCTTCATTTTTTCTTAGTGCCACCAGTGCACTAAACCTTCCATTTTTTCTGGTTGCCATTGCTTCAGCAAAAGTAGGCTTTAGTTCCATTTCAAGTTTATGAAGAATTTCTTCTTCACTGAGGTTTTCAAATTTTCCAGTCTGTACTGGACTCATAGTTTTTGGCAAACTACCAGCCATAACCGGAATTAATGTGCTTTTACCATCTACCGGACTAGATGGGCTTAGTTCAAAATTTTGGTTCTCAAAGACCTCAGGGTTAGAACTTCCCTGGTTTGGTTCAAAATCATCTGAACTTATGCTTTTTAGCAAAGCATCAGCTATCAACGGACTTGACTCGTCTTTACCGTCTGCCGTTTGAGACGGACTAGATTCAAACTTTTGATCCTTAAAGACCTCAGGAGTTGAATTTTCCTGGTTTTGCTGCATCCAGGCTTTTGCCAATTCTACTGCAGTCATAGAACTGGTGGGTTTGGGTTCTGGACCATAGACTGGTTTTTCTTCTGGCTTTGGTGTTTTCAGTGTGAGGGACACAATTTTTGAGGTCAATTTCTCATTTTGGTTTTGGAGGATTTCAAGTTTCTTGGTGAGGGTTTCAATCTGGGCCTCTGCTTCAAGGGTTTTCATTTTTTGGTTTTCAAAATTCTGTAACCATTCGGCCTTTTGGGCTTCATATTTACAGACTTCCTTGGCCATTTTTTCACAATGGTCACAAAACACAATGTGGGTTTTAGAAGAATGTCCAATTGAATATTGGACTGGGCCTGTAGGATTTTGGGTTTTTGGCCTCAAACCATCAACAATGTTTTTCAAACTTGGGCTTACAAAGAAATCTGGGCCCATTGTGGTTTTTGCAAATTGAATTGCAGACATTATGTCATAAAATCCTTTATGAAGAGGTTTTTCATTATCTTCATTAAGAGGTAGGATATCATTTTTATCATAAATTCCTTTTTTATAACCTTCATAGATTACATAATATAAAAATGGTTTTATGTTATTGAATTTCTGGAAATACATGCTTAAAGCAGAGAGACAAGTAACAATATACATGCTGTTGTTTTTGTCAAATGATGCTCTCCAGATGTTATCACAAAGGCAGATCTGTTCCTCTGTGTAGTTCAACCCTGTGATAGGCCTGTACTTCATGTTATCAAATAAGATTAATTCTACATTATTGCCAGTTTCTGCTCTTTTGCCAAAGCAGATTTTCACTCCTCTTTCTGGGAGTTTATCTTTTTTCTTCCCTTCTGGGATGCTGGTTTTAGAAGGGATTGTGTAATATCCCTCTGGGGTTTTCACCATCCCTGTGGTTTTTACTCCATTTTCATTGCTGATTTTCAAAGAGTTTTTCTGGGAGTTTTCTGCCATTCCTGTAACAATATTATTCAATTCTCAATATTCCAGTCCTCCCTGTAAAATTGATCCCATTTTAATTTATATTTTTCCTCATCATTTTCATCATAATTAGTTGATTCATTTTTAAATTCAGTGTCATATAATGGTTTTTCCCTTTCTTTAATCAGAATTCTAGATAGTATATCAGCAATTTTGTTATCTTCTCCTTTAATATGTTCGAATTTTATTTTGTAGCCTTTCTGACTAATAACATCTGTAAAATTCAACCACCTTCTCCTAGACATTGATCTTTTTTCTTGGAGTTGGCTATGGAATTTTACTATGGCTTCACAATCAGTTCTTACTGTAAATCCTGGTTTTCCTGTTAGAAACAGTTCAAATTTATCAAGTGCATATTTTATTGCCAACAGTTCTGCATCAATTGAGGAAAGGTTACCCTTTTCTCTATATTTTCCTGATGCATACTGGCAAATTTCTTCCTTACTTTTAGGTGAGTAGACATCCTTTTTTCGCAAAAGGATAGCTCCCCATCCTTCATGTGATCCGTCAGTTTGCACAATAAGATAATCATTATCTTCTGGCAAAACCAATTCTGGAAGTGTTTTTAATGCTTCTTTAATTTTTTGTACATTTTTTATATCTTCTTGGTTAAAATATCTTTGACCGTTTTTTCCCAGTTTATTATATAATGATCCTGTTAATGAGGATAAGTTTTTAATGTATGGTCTAGCATAATTAACCAATCCTAAAAATTGTTGTAATAGTTTTGTATCTTCCATTTTATCAGGAAATTCTATAGCCTTTTTAGCAATATGATCTTGGAGTTTTATTTTTCCTTTTCCAATTTCTGCTCCAAGGAATGCTATTTTAGTTTTATTGATTTCCATCTTTTTCTTTGAGATGATTATTCCATGTTTTTCAAATAGCCTAAACACTGTGTCGAGGTGACTCATATGTTCAGTACTATTTTTTGAAAATACTAGAATATCATCAATGTATACCAAAACAAATTTTTGGTATGGTTTAAAAATTTTATCCATTTTTTGTTGAAATATAGCTGGTGCATTTTTTAGTCCGAATGGCATTACTAGCCATTCAAATAAACCTTCTGGACATGTGAATGCAGTCCATTCGACTGACTCAGGATGCATTTTTACCTGCCAAAATCCTGACTTACAGTCAAATTTGCTATACACTTTTGAGTCTTGAATTCTATTTATTAAGACTGTTTTATCTGGTATATTGTAAGCAAAATCCTTTGTATTATCATTAAGTCTTTTATAATTAATGACCATTCTTGATTTTCCTCTTACAATTTCAGAATGTTTTCTTACAATAAAAGCTGCAGACCTATGTCTGGAGTTTGATTCTCTAATTACTTTTAAAGCTTTTAATTCATCAATATGCATTTTGAAATCTGCTATATCCAGATTTGTAGGATTTATTTCTGCAGTTGAGATTCTCAATTCTGGATTTATTATTTCAAGCTTACATATTGTTCCATCTTTTTCCCAATATTTCTGGATGTTATCTCCAATAATTTGGGATTTTTCTAACCTCTCAATCCATTTTGTTATGGTTTCTTCAGGCTTAAACCTAGTTATACTTATTAATTCTTTCAGCTTTGGGGTTTCAGGAATGTATTCTTCTTCAAATTCCATAATCTCTATGTTTTCTTTACAAGTTTGTTTACATGCTCCTTTTATTTTGCATTTACAGTTTTCAATATCTTTATTTTTTAAAAGTTTTTTATTTTTTGTTTTTGTATTATTAGGGGTTCCACCACGCTTCTCTCGCAACTCTGATGTTGTTAAGAGCTTGGTTCCCGCATTACTAATACTAGGTGCAAACATTGCCAAAGTTGCTTTTTCAACAATTTGGATATAATCTTTTGTAATAAATAATCCTCCATTATTTTGTAAGAAGAATTGTAATCCTAAGATTACATCTGCATTTATTACTAAGTCTTTTATGTATGAATTATCAGGAACTCCATAGGGTTCTGATATCCCACAATTGGTTTCAAAGAATATCTGTCCACCTGAAATAGGTTGTTTTGTTGTATATGATATTCTTCCATCCATTAATTCTGATTTAATGGGTTTTGTTAAGTTTTTCTGTAGATGTTCTGGGATAAGTTTCTCATTTATTATTATTCTTGTACATCCTGTATCGATTATTGCATTAGTACGGAATACCAATTCCCTTAATTTAAAGATTATTGGTACCCTTAGTGTAGTTAATGATGAAGGATCGTGGCACACAGGTATGTACTCAGGGTTTTGTGCTAACATGTACTCCGTACTAGGATTTTGTTCATTATTAGATTCTTCTTCAGGAACTTCTTTTCCTTTATTTCCCGTATTTTCAGGACTTAACATATTATATTCTTCTAGGATTTCTTCTATGTTTTCAATCCTAGTTTTCAATTCTTCAAGATTAATCATACTTTGTAAATCAAAAAGTTTTCTTTCGATTATATCTATTCTTTTCGTGATGAATGTATAATTATCATCCATTTTTGTTATTGGCATTTCTTCGGGAAATTTAATTTTATAATACTTTACCAAGCATATTTGGCATATTTCTACGTGACATATTGTACATTTAGCTCTAAGTTTTCTTGACGGGTAATAAGAGCATTTTACACATGGTGTAGAATCTGTGCCTACCCTGAAAAGCCAATTATGATTTTCACATTCATTAATTTCTCTCATCATATACTCAGTTTCATATGGCATCATATACTCTTTATATGTGATACCATTATATGAGTTTTCATTTGCAAGCATATTAATCAATTCATAGGGATCATCATCCCCTTGTTCTTCTATAACATTTTCTTCCACTGTTACTATGCTATATATTGTTTCAGTCTCAGAAACATCTGAGTCTACATCCAATATATCTTGTTGTATACATTCTGTAAGAATTGCTTCTCTTGAATGTTGGTTTTTTCTTTTAGGACATGCTGTTGCCAAATGGCTTTCATCACCACATGTGAAACAAGCAAGTTTCTTTGTATAATTTCTACTAGGATTATATTTTCTGACGTGATGTTTTTGTTTCAAGAAAGGTTTTCTGCTATTTGATTGTTTTATAAAATACTTCTTTCTTGTTATGAATTTGGGTTTTTTCCTTAATGGTTCCGGCCTACCATATCGTTGAGGAGTGTATATCCTTTTACAGAATGAATAATCAGTTTTCTTAAGTTGTTTTTGTGCAATTATATTTGTACACTTATCTTTTAATATTTTTACCACATGAACAGCTCTCATACTAATAGTGTATTGTTGAGGATTCTTTTCAACCATTTTATTCCATGTATCTTGGATTTCTTGACCGATTGGTCTTGGTATTTTCATAAATAATTTTTCACCTAACTCTTGGTTAAAAGCACCTCCTGCTAGGCCTGTATAGTAGACATATTCATTCAAGAAGTCTACTGTTCCATATAAGTCATCTAGGTGCATTTGGTCTAGATGGATCAAGGCATCCATTTGTGTTGTTATATGTCCTGAATTACCATCTTCCCCCGTTATTAGACTTGATATTTTATTTACAAAGTTATAAGGATTTGGTCCTCTTTCTATTAAGTCTTGATAATCCATTGGATAGTCTCTTTTAAATACTTCCCACATTGACTGTGCGAATTCTCCTAAATAGGTTTCAAGATATCCATACATTGATTCAGTTGTATCATTATAATCATTTTTGTTTTTGATGTAATCGGCTACAACTATGTTTTTCCATTTTGCAATTACTGAGCCCCATTCTTGAGGGCTTACATTTGTTACTTCTAATATTGCCGGGTTATGATAATATCCTCTTTCTAAAGGTTGCCTAATTCCTCTAGGTTTTGTTATCATCCCAGGTTGTATCTTTCCATAAGGATATTCTGGATGAACATGTGTGATTGAGTGTCTAGAATTATTTCCAGTATAATTAGTTCCAGGTCTCCACTCAGTCCCTCTTTGGTATGGGGCAAAGGGAGTTCCAGGGACTCTTGTTATACTGTCTCCTGTATTTTTCATGACAACATCTTTGTTCATGAATTCTTTAGCTGTTTTATTTGTTTTCTCAGAATGTAAGGAGATATGGTCTCCCATATATTGTTCCATTAATGTATTATCAGAACTTTGTCCTACTTCTGGTGAGTTTTCCTTTAAGAACAAGTGAGCTTCTATATCTGCTTGTTGTTCTTCTTTTATTTGTATTTTTTGTAATCTCTTCTGTACTTCTTTCTCAATAATATCTTCTAAATTATTCTTCCATTCTTTATTTTTTCTTTTTATTTTATCCTTTAATTCTTGTTTTTGTTCATTTAGTTTTGATATTTCTCTTATCATCTCTTCATAATTTTCTATCCAATTCTCAAAATATCCACTATGTTTTGGACATTCTACTAAATGGATCATATGTTTTAACTTATCAGAATATCTTCTATCAAGATCAATTTTACAATCTTGACAATTGTGAGGTAATATTCCTTTGTTTTTGAATTTTTTAGTCAAGGCAGAATGCACATGTTGTGAGAAGACTCTTTCATACCTGTCATGGTACTCTCTTTTATTTAGAATTTTCCCTTTCTTAAAGTTTTCGAATTTTCTTGTTTTTAAACAAATATGTTGTATGTCTTTAGCAATCCTTTCCACCTCATCCTCACTAGGGTGGAAGATTTGTTTTCCTTCATATTTTACATAGTTATCCGTTACTGGTTTTTCTACAATAAATCTTTTCATTTGTCTATTCATTTTCCTGACCTTCTTCTTCTGTAAAATCTATTGGTCGTTTTGCAGTTTCATAATCATTAAATCTTACTGACGTTTCTCCTCTGGAGTTAATGAAGTAATTTACATTTTTTGGAGTTAAATTTTTAACATTTGGTTTTTCAAAGAATTTTGATAGATCCCAATTTTTCCCAGCATTTTCTTCCGATGATATTTCAGTTGGTCCTATCATTTTTACTCCTTCACTTCCTATGATACTTACCACAGTTTCAATTTTTGTTTTATGCCTGGTTTGGCCATTGTTTGTGATTCTTCCTAAGAAGCCTACACATACCATTAGGTTGTGACCAGTTTCCATTTCTTCATATCCTACAGTTTGAATTCCTATTTGGATATACTTCATAAAATCTGTTATTTGTATCATATAATCTGGTGCCAAATAACATACTCCCACATTAGGGTTCATATCAATTTCCATTAATCCTATGATAGCTTGGGTTGGATTAGTCCACCTTGTATCTAGAACAGTCATTAGGACTTTAGTTCCTAAGTTTTTTCTAGTTAAACCTTTTACTCCTATGGAGATTAATCCCATATGCATGTATTTTTGTCCTTGTCTTTGAAGCCTAATTGCTTCATTATTGCTTATTAATTTTATTAATTTTTTGTCATCTTTTAGACAGCTTATTGGTTCCGTATAATGATATTTGTAATATCCTGTGTTCCAATTAAGGAATCTTTGGTCATACAATAATCTTGGTTCTAATTGGATTAATGTTCTTTTCTTGAAGTTTTCAAATTCAATATCAGGGTCAATTATTTCTTCAATTATTGTTGGCCCTTCTTCAAGTTTGGTTTTTTCTCTGAACATTCTATCTATTAAGGTTTTTTCAAAGTTTGAGCTTTCAATCCTTTGAGAATTACTTCTTTCTACTAGACTGTTTTTGGATTCATTAGTAAGAGAAAATGATCTTCTGCTCATTTTTGTAAATATTTTTCGTCTGGTTTTACAACCCAGAAGTTTAGTTTTTCTTGTGGTTTAGTTTTCCTTCTAGCTTCTGCAGGTAACTTTGCAATTTGTTCAGCTAGTTGTTTTATTGTATTATCTTCAGGTATTCTAACAGCTTGTATTCTTTCAAGTTTTTCATCTATGCTTTCAATGGCTATTCTTAATGCAGGGTCTTGATATTTTTTCATGTTTTCCATTTGAACATGTACATCATCAATTTTTTTCTTTAGTATTTCAGTTGTTACAAGCTCTTTTATTTTCTTGTCAATTAGACTAATATTTGTATTATTTGTTTTATTATGGTCTGTTATTTCGCCAATCTTCTTATGAATATTATTAACATTTAGCTTTATTTCTACTAATTCTTTGTTTAATTCTTTGAATTTATTATTAATTTCTTGTTTAAAGTTTTCTATTGTTTCTTTAACCTCTTTCAAAGCTGTTTCCATTATCCTTTAATGATTTTTATAATTTTGTTACACATTTCATTTACATTTTCAATATTGTTTTCAACAATATTTTTAATTTCCTTTATCTCTTTATCAAGTTTTTCAACCTTATCTTGTAGTTGTTTTAATTCCTCACTATGGTTAATGATTTTTCTCGGATTTGGGATATCATTAACTAGTTTAGAATTTTCATATTGAAGTGTTGTTATGGTTTTAGATAAGTTTTTCATTCCACTGGATGATTTATCATACTGGGTTGATAAGTATGTTTGGTTTTCTAATATTACTTTAAGATTTGTATTATTTTGTTTTCCTAATAATTCTAACTTATCTAGTTTTGCTTCAATTGATTGAAGACTTCTTTGTATATCCATGTTTTTATTTGTTAACATTTTATTCATGAGTTTTTAAGTGTTGTCTTAAAGCTTCTAATCTTACGATTAGTTTGCAATAATTTTTAAAAGTTCTATTTTTCTTGAGTTTTATTCTTTTTATTTTTATTTTATTTTGTTTACAGATCTTACAATCTTTAGTTTGGTTTTTGAATAGCCTTTTCTTTTCAATATCAATTATTAAAAAATTTTCGTAATTAATATTGTCATTTAATTTAATTGTGTTTTGATTATCTTTTAATCCGTCATTAGCCATAAGCCCTAAAATCGCAACTTATGCTCTGATACCAAATTTTTAGAGGGGGTGTGTTTTTTTTGGGCACTTTTTAGAGAAGTGTTAAACTCTTTTAGGTAATTTTTAGATATTATTTCTTTGATTTTATGTTTTAAGGGTAAAATGGTCTTTATTTTAAAATTTTATCTCTCCATGTACCTTATATGAATTTTTGTTTTTGGTTGGGGGGTTTAGAGGAAGAAAAATTGTTTGGGGTATTAAAGTGGTAAGTTCTTTTGGAATTAGGTATTTTTTAGGTATTTTCCCTTCCATTAAATACGTTATTGATAAATGGGGTTTCGGCTCATTTATGTAGTTGTGCATTTGATTTTGTTGGAGTTCCATTAAGATGTATCTTTTCGCGTGCATGTTTAAATTGAATTAATTCCATTGGCATTTTTCTTTTTTTTTTCTTTTTTTTCTGGATGCTTTTTACTCAATTCTCGACTATTTAGTTAGGGCTATGATTCATTATATTGTACACGTGCACATTTGGTTTCTAGAGGTGCTGTTATACTCTCCGTGTCTTGATTATTCAGGATTCACACTGTCTTGTCTACTTGCCTGAAGTCAGTCTTCTTGATATCTGGCGGTTCACCATATCTCTTGATTACTTGGTTTAAAGGTGTTGAATAATCCACTAATGCCTAGGTAATTTTTTTTTGAAGAGCCATTGAAGGCTTGGAAAGGGGTGGTGGGAGCCCATGCCATACAATTACAAAGGGGAATTAAAGGGAGGGATAGGGGGCCAGTGGGAATCGAACCTCCAACCTTCCGTTGGAAGTCAAGGGACTTAACCGCTTGGGCTAGGTCCTCATCCCTAATGCCTAGGTAATTGATATACTGTTTGTTGTAGCTATTGCACTTTCTTAATATGTAACACTAAGGTTGTTGTCAGGATCGAGATCCTACATGATATATTGATATTGTTTTTCTCTTTACAAGAGTTGAATTGTAGGATCAAATTGAGATATAAAGATCTTATAAAATTGCAACCCTGGGTCAAATCAATTATGCAAATTATCAAGTAAAAATATTAATTCGTATGTTTATAAATCTTACAAGATAATTAATACTATCTTACAATGTAATTAATACAATACAGTACAAAAACTTTACAATTAAACATAAAATAATTTGCACAGACTTTGTTTATACATCACATAAAGAGCTACAAGTTCTTAAGTTCAAAATTAAATTAAAAAATTACTTTGATCCCAAATCTTAAAATGCTACAAAATGTCATGCATTTAAGGAATATGATAGTAAAATCGTAGAAGTGTTTAAAGAAATATGCTCATAACATCATAATATTTAAAATCGTAAAATCCTAAGATCATTATTGAAATCTTAACAATTATGATATCAATTATCAACATTACAAATTCCCTAAGATTTTTTATTTGATTTGTATTAACAGTATGATATTCGGTTTGGAAATACCAAGTTGTCACTTGTCAGCCCTAGGCTACTCGCATGAATGGACTAGTAATCAATCAGATTTAATCTGTTATAGTCCAAGGTAATTTGCATACTTCAGAGTGGTTAGTGGTTTAGAACTTTAGATGAATATTTAACTATATATGACTTAATTTTTTTTTAAAAAAAAAACGACTTACTGACATGGCATAAAAAATAACAATATCATGGTAAATGGGACCCAACGCACCCAAAACTCACTACTCCAGTTCATCAGTTTTGGTCAAATTCTCATGCTACCCTTTCACTCTCTTTATGCCCACTCAAATTAAAGTTCTTTCCAAAGCTCCCCCCAAAACTCTTCCCCAAACCCACTCTCATCCAACCGTTTACAATCCAATCTCACCCTAAACTAGTTAAGCCCACCAAACCCCTCCAACACGCCGCCCTCCGCAAGACAGCCTGCCACCGTACTGTTTCGCCACGACCTCCTTATCCACAACATGGTTAACAATGAATACCTGACATCTTCTAATAACGATTCCACATAGGTGCTCCTAGTCTGCTGCTTCGACGCTTGGGATTATGGCAGATTGGAGCAAGAATTTGCATGCGCTGACCACGAATGTCTGACTGCCAACAATGACTACTAGAATCAATATCCAATTTGAGGAAGGATTTGCAAGCGTGCATCTGGTCAGATCTTTTGGTGAGAGTTGGGATATAGCCCTAATGCAACTAGGGGTTAGGTATGAAAATCATGTTGATTTTCTTGGCATTGCTGTGTTTGGATTTGGAATTGCAAGACATTTCTTGGCATTCCCGTTATTTTTGCCATTTTGAAATTCCTTGTTTGGGGTAATTGATGGGTGGAAGATAAAAATTGATTATTTAGTCTGTTTGTTTGCTTTTATTTTTTCGAGTTTATTATTTTTATTGAGGGATCCGATCGCAGTTACGACAGCGATGGCGGGAATGAGGAGAATGAAAAAGAAGCGGTTCAGGAGGTGGGGATTTCCGTCATTGTTGAGGATTGAGTGGAATCTTTACTTAAGTATGTCGTCCTTCTTGACCAGAGCTGCCGTCGGGAACGTCTTTCGATTTAGGGCACTTTTTTTTTTTTTTTTTTTCGTCTTTGGGGACCCCTGGTATGTAGTATGCAAAATAACATAAATTGGTTGAGGTTGATGAAGAATAGGATAGTGAAGGGGTTGGGATGCCATGTTTGGTCTGACATGTAATTCTTGGGCAATGGCCAAGGTGCAAGGGAGTAAATGTTTATGGTGCCATGTGAGCAAATCCTATTTGTTTAGTGGCTTTAGAACTGATTTGGAAATAGTTAGTAAACCAAGAGGACCATATGAGGCATAAAATTCATAAAGGACCAATTCATAATTTTTGTAAAGAAAAAGGATTTATTTACCCATTTTTCCCTATGACTCTATATTTCAATGGGGCCTTTCCTGTATTTGGGACCAAGGTTGTTAAGATCGGGATCCTACATAGGATCGTTTTTGTCTTTGCAAGATCGGGATCGTAGGATCGAATCGGGATCCTAAGATCCTATGAAATTATTATTTATATTTTTAGATTAATGCTTTTTAATTATATCGCTAAATGGTGACAGTTATAATTGAAAATATCTATTTTAGATCCATTTTGAACCAGAATTTGATAGTTAATAGCATGATTATTCATTATACAATGGAAGTTAAGCACGAACACATAACTCAATCATTATGGGTTCAACATTGCAAAGATATATTAAACAAAATTGACAAAAAAGAGCATAACCAAAATCATAAAGAGATAGAAACAATAAGTAATTTTTCTCCCGAAAAAAAAAAATCATAAAGGTTAGGATCGGATCGCATAGCGATCCTACGATCCTAACACGATCTAACGAATATTCGATCCTAAGGCGATCCGGATCGTTTTTTATGGTTAGGAGGATCGCAATTTTAACAACCCTGATTGGGACTATTAACTTGATATGGTCTTCCCTGCATCATTTCATTCATTCTAGGAAATGTCTAGAGTAGAGGATTTGTATGGAAGGCCTTGCTGCAAATGTTCCCCCTCACTTGGGAATTAGGGACGATCTCTTACAGAGTGCAAATGACATTATTTAAATTAATAAATTTGTTACTTTAAACTTAAAAAAAAAATTTCTATTTGTTTTGGTGCACCCACTTTATTTTTGGGGTGACACCATTTAAATTGATAAAATTATTATTTTAAGCTTAAAACTTTTTGTATTTAGTTTGATGCTCCCACTCAATTTTTGTGGTAATACCACTATTAGTAATTTAAACTTAGCTTTTTAAATACTTTTTATATTGTTACTATTATTCGCATTTCAACTTAATTCACTTTCATCAATTTTTGTGATATTACATAAAAGATTTTCTGGATCTGTCCCTACTGAGAACATGTATGTACGTCCTCCGTCTCGAAACGATCATTACGTTTCGTAATGTGCTACTATTCACACAAAAACTTTCATTTAAAGTTTATCATAATTATAAAAGTTAAAATATAGTCAAGTGAGATCTTGTTAGATTCGTCTCGTCGTCGTGTAGTTTTTAAATATTGAACTTTTAGAATTTTTACTTGTACTGAACATGAGTTATTAATGGTTTAAAATGTGCATTGGACGGTGTGAAAGTGAGTTCGTAAACAATATTGTGAGACTGAGACGGAGGTAGTACTTCCTCCGTTCCTTTTTTATTTGACACGGAAGGAGTTTTGTTAATGTTCATTGAGTACTTTTGATTCAACTTTTTAATACAATTATCTAGGATAAAATATAGTCAAATTGTATCTTGTTGGATTCATCTAATCACATAGATTTAGAATATCAAAATTGCATAATTTTTACTTATATGCAATTTGAGTTATTGAGGATTAAAAATATGCATTGAATTGCGTTAAATGTGGTCTGTGGCAATTAAAAATGAAAAGAGGTAAGTATATCATAAGTGGGGTATGGTTATGATACTACCAATGTAAATGACACTACAAGAAAAATCGGAGTTAGCGGTAACTCCAAATTTCGAGTCGGCTAAGCCCCTTACTGACCGCAATCGACGGTCGGGAGCGCCGGTCGATAAAATAATTGTCGCCATGTTGTCGTCGACCGCAAAACCTGTCGTCAGAAGCATCAGCGACCGAATTACCGACCGCAAATGCGGTCGGTAAGTGACACTGACCGAAAATTTTAATTTTTTATTTTTCGCAATTTTCAGTTACCAACGACTTACCAACTACAAATGCGATAGGTAAAAACTTATAACAAAAATTGTGCTCAGAAGGGCTCGAACCCGCCACCTTAGCATCACCAAGTCCAGCCTTAACCGGCTTGGACCCAAGACTAATTCCTCGAGGATCTGCGAGGGCAATTAAGGGCGCCTCTCCCAAAGCAGCTTTTTGCATACACAATGCTCGAACCCGAGACCTTGCTTAAGCGACTAAAGCCCTCATCCACTCAAGTCAACTATTGTTGGTCATTTTTTATCCCTTTATTATAGATCATATAAAAAGTTTTGCATATGTTTGCTCTATTTTGACACAATTCATGGCATAATAATATAGAAATTATCTTTATTTATCTCTTTCACCCGTCATTCTCTCAGTCCTCATAATTTTCTACTCCCTCCGGTGTTTTTAAAGGTTACACTTCTCATTTGCACGTATGTCAATGCACGTTTTCAACGATTAGTAAATCAAATTCGGTACAAGTAAAAATTCTAAAAATTCGATATTTAAAAACTACAAGATGAGACGATCCAACAAGATCTCACTTGGCTATATTTGTCTTCCATAACTATAACAAAAGTAGAAGTCAAAGTATTAATGAACAGTAATAAAAGTCAAAACTTAACCTTTAAAAAAAACCGCAGGGAGTACTTGTCTATTTTGAATTTCTAAAATATGATACGATATTTAGATTTCTTGCATCGAGTAAACAAATTTTCCTATAAAGAATGTCCAAATCCGAGCTCAATTAAGAAAGTTAGAGCCATTTAAAGTTTGTCACATAGACTTTGTTATATAGGCTATGCCGCTGAAATGCATAGACCATGTCGCTGAATTGTAAATTTCCTGCTGCTGAATTGCATAGCCACCATCTCTGAAATGTAAAGGCCGTGTTTCTGAAAATCGCAATGAACTTCAAATGGCTCTAACTTTCTCAAACAACTCGGATTCTGATGTTATTTATATGAAAATCTACCTACTCGATGCAATGAATCTAAATTTCATATGAAATGTTTTAAATTCCAAATAAATAAATACCATATTTTTTTTTTCGGGAGAAATGGAGGGCCGAAGCTGGTATTATATCAAGAGAAAACACAGAATGATACAGACTAAACAGAATAACCAAGGAACAACAGGCAGGCCAAGCCAAACAAAAAGTTAACCCAGGAACAAACCAACCTCAACAACCAAAAGGCCCGGAAGAAACCAAAACTCAGAGTCATCAAACTAAAACCTAAGACAATAACAAACTAATACAGCAAATTGAAGCAACAGCATGAAGCAGCTAGCCAACAACACAGCAACAGCAACACAGCAGAAGCCATCAATTTCCCATAAAGCCATCAACACCCATCTAAGACCCATGAACACAGCAGCAACAGCAACACAGCAACACAGCAACAGCAACACCCATCTAATAAATACCATATTTTTAAAATAAAAGATATCTTATTCTCGTTATTTTGAAAATATGTTATTTATCTATTTAGACTTTCTAAAATCTAATATAATATTTAGATTTGTTGCATCAAATAGATAGATTTTCATAAAGAACATCCAAATCCGACCTCATTTGAGAATCTTAAAGCCATTTGAAGTTTGTTACATAAATTTTATCGTATAGGCTATGTAGCTGAAATGCATAGGCTATGTCGCTGAATTGCATAGCCACCGTTGCTGAATTGTAAAGGCTGTGTTTCAGAAAATCGCAATGAACTTCAAATGGCTCTAACTTTCTCAAAGGAACTCGGATTTTGACGTTTTTTATATAAAAATCTACCAACTCGATGCAAGGAATCTAAATTTCATATCAAAATTTTGAAATTCTAGATAAATAAATATCAGATTTTCAAAAGAAAAGATGTCTTATGATCGTTGTTTTGAAAATATGTTATTTATCTATTTATACTTTCTAAAATATAATAAAATATTTAGAATCCTTGCATCGAGTAGATAGATTTTCGAATAAATAACGTCCAAATCCGAGCTCATTTGAGAAAGTTAGAGCTATTTGAAGTTTGTCACATAAACTTTGTTGTATATGCCCTGTCGCTGAAATGCATAGGCTATGCCACTTAATTGTAAAGCCTCCTTTGCTGAATTGCATGGCTAGCGTCGTTGAAATGTAAAGGTAGTGTTTCTGAAAAATGCAATGAACTTCAAATGACTCTAACTTTCTCAAACGAAATTGGATTTTTACGTATTTTATATGAAAATCTACATACTTGATACAAAAAATCTAAATTTCCTATTAAATTTTTAAAATTCCAAATAGATAAATACTCCCTCCGTCCCACGAATTGTGGCTCGTATTCCTCTTTGGGTTGTCCCACAAATTGTGGCCACTTTCCCTTTTTAGATAAATTTAATTAATATAAATATGATTAGAATTTTAATGGTTTCTAAATTCCATTAAAAGTAATCACTTTTACTATTCTGCACAATTCCCAATACACTTTTATTTTTCTACACAAAGTCCCTTGCATTTCTTTAATTCTTCATATTTTAAAATTGGTACAAATAAAAATTATATAAAATATATATTCTTAATCTAGACGTCTAGACGATTCTAACAAGACCACACTTGAATATTTTTCTCTAATCAAATCATTACTTACAATAATATTTTGTCAAAGTTAAACAATAAAGAAAGTCAAAATTTATTAAAATTTTAAACACAAATACCCACATCACTTTAATCACTAAACATCACCACACCCCACCACATAAATTACCGTGCCCAAAAGAAACGAGCCACAATTCGCGGGACGGAGGGAGTACCAGATTTTCAAAATAAAATATATCTTATGCTCGTTATTTTGAAAATATGCTATTTATCTTTTTAGACTTTCTAAAATCTAATAGGATATTTAGATTCCTTGCACCGATTAGATAGATTGTAATACCCCAATATACAATACCACGCCATTCTCAACATGATACGATTTTATTTTGTCATGTTTTGGTGGTTGTTACATAACTCACTTTTAAAGACCGAAATATTGACTTCGGGGACGAAGTCATTTCTTAAGTGGGGTAGATTGTAACACCCTGAAATTTTATTGTACTTTACCCGCAACTATTATTATTATGAGATTATATCCTCATTATTATTTTTGGGGATTATTTTTGTAGTTATTAAAATTTTACTAAAGAGCAATGTTGCATTTTTTTAAAAATAATATATTTTTATTAAAGATTTATTTTGTTGTTTAAAGATAATTATGAGTATTATGTATATATTTATATTTATATTTAGTAAAGTGTATTACTAGTACTTTTAGACTTGTTAATTGCTACTAGTATTATTTAAGACTATCAATTCAAATATACTTATACCTACGTAGCATACATTTTTTTTTTTTGACTCGCGGGTGTTACCGCCACACCTCCCAAATAAGACTCGATCTGACACATCGGGCTTATTCAGGAAATGCTAAGGCTAAAACGAGTATATCAACTATCCATTTTCAACACAGTACTTAAAGATAACAAATATAATAATTCATTAAAATGAACATCGTGTCTCAAAACAATATACAGTGTAGGAAGAGTAATCATTTTTGTGTTTATACAAAAGAAACCAAAATCACAACGCAGCGTTGTCAAAAGTCCGACATATTCCAAAATTAATGAAAAGATTAATGCAGAAAATATGCAGGTGTAGTGCTTCATTCCCATGTCAATCTTTAATCTTAACCTGGAAGGAAAAAGATTGAAGAACGAAGGATTATCAGCGACGGATTCGCTGGTAAGTTCCCTATACTCGGAACCAACGAACAACCAAACAATTATAGACAGAAGAAAGCTGCTTTCAAATCAATAAGCGGGAGCACAACAATAGGAGCAACATAATAATGGTACTCTCAAATTCGCAACCAAAAATTCAAAAATATATAATATTAATTTCGGGATGAACCCGAAATCTTCAACAAGGGCAAATGCCAAGATATGAATGACCATTTCAATGGTTGCATGTATGTTAGACCTGTACTAAATCCCGGTCTCACCCGATCTCAGTTAGTTCAGGAGTCGCTTTCTATGGCATTTTCCAGCACCTAGTGAACACTGGCCGTCACACGGCAAGTCAACCTCAATCATATTTGTTATCTATTAATCAATAGATAATTACTTTTTAAGGGCGCCCGCAGGCCATGGATTCAACAACAAGTTGGCTTACCTCACCAGGTTCAACAGAGATCATCAATGAATTGGTCTCACTCATATTATGCCGTAAACCCCTCGGCGGGATGACTATAACCTATGTTGTCGTACTTAGGACATATATTCAAAGGGTTATTTATACAAAAAGTTCTACGTAAATCAATGGCAATTGGAACGACGTCAAAGGAAATACGCGATGGAAGCAAATGCAGCAGGAATCAACAAGGCTAACAAATAAAACAGTGATCAAGGAATGAATGAAGGATAACGGATAACCTAGGCCAATAAGAAACAATAAAAACCTACTACTAGTAGGGCAAGAATGAAAATAAATTGCCAACTACTAAAGCAGGAACAAAAATAAAGGTCTACAACTAAAACAAACAAACAAAATAAATGAGAAAAGCGAATAATGAAAACGAATAAAATAACAAGAGCGGAAAACATAGGGGAACTTAACAGAATAGTATAGGAAACTTACTCTACCACAAAATTTTAAACTAACACCGACTCGCCTAGCAGAGCCTCAGCGTCTTCCCAGCTACTACTCTGCTACTAAAATTTAAACTAAGGTCCTCCTTTATAAGAAAGACCGAGGCTGGGGCGATGCAAATGCGTCATCCCAATAATAATAATAATAATAATAATAATAATAATTTTAACTTTAACTCACCAAAGCTTACCAAAGGTAAGCTAGTAAGTTTTGTGAATGGATTTAAATCCATCCGGCCACCCGCATATATATATATAGGAACTTTGATAAGGAAAATATTGTAGGCTAGCCGATGTGGGATTCCATATAGTATGTATTATTAATATATACATATATATATATATTTTAAAGCTTACGTCACATACAGATATCCATCATCTTTTTTTTTCCCTAATAAAACAAAACAAACGTTTCTTTTTTTAAAAAAAAAAATATGTATGCTACGTAGGTATAAGTATATTTGAATTGATAGTCTTAAATAATACTAGTAGCAATTAACAAGTCTAAAAGTACTAGTAATACACTTTATTAAATATAAATATAAATATATACATACCTTTAAACAACAAAATAAATCTTTAATAAAATATATTATTTTTAAAAAAATGCAACATTGCTCTTTAGTAAAATTTTAATAACTATAAAAGTAATCCCCAAAAATAATAACGAGGATATAATCTCGTAATAATAATAGTTGCGGGTAAAGTACAATAAAATTTCAGGGTGTTACATAGATATAGATATTCATATAAGAACGTCCAAATCCGAGCGCATTTGAGAAAGTTAGAGCAATTTGAAGTTTGTCACATAAATTTTGTTGTATAGGCTACGCTGCTGAATTGTAAATCCCCCGCTGCTGAATTGCATTACCACCGTCGCTAAAATGTAAAGGTTGTGTTTCTGAAAATGGCAATAACCTTCAAATTGCTCTAACTTTCTCAAACGAATTCGAATTTTGACGTTCTTTATATAAAAATCTAAATTTCCTATAAAATTTTTAAAATTCCAAATAGATAAATATCATATTCTCAAAAGATAAAATATCTTATGCTCGTTGTTTTGAAAATATTTTATTTATCTATTTAAACTTTCTAAAATCTAATATGATATTTAGATTCCTTGCATCGAATTGATAAATTTTCATATAAAGAACGTCCAAATCCGAGCTCATTTGAGAATGTTAGAGCCATTTGAAGTTTGTCATGTAAATTTTGTTGTATAGACTATGTCACTAAAATGCATATACTATGTTGAAATATAAATGCCGTGTTTCTGAAAATCGCACCGTCGCTGAATTGCATACACTATGTATAGGCTTCCGTCGCTGAATTGCATAACCACCGTCGCTGAAATGTAAATGCCGTGTTTCTGAAAATCGCAATGAATTTCATATAGCTCTTTCTCTAACGAACTCGGATTTTGACGTTTTTTTATATGAAAATCTACATACTCGATGCAAGGAAATGTAAATTTCCTATAAAAGAAATTTGAAGTTCCAAAATTAAAAAAATAGATTGTAAGGTATGAGAGAAGTATGAGCATGGGAATTGAAGAAAATGAATAAAAATTATTTGCACCTTATTGAAAATACGATAGTACCATTTGTATTAATTTTAGCATTTGATTTCAATATTTCATTAATGTCTTGGATGTGGCACAGTACATTAAGAAAAATTGGTCTGGAGACCGCAACAAAAGCAATCATAGTTGACATTTTTGCGGCGTTAGAAGTAATTTATCAGGCGGCAGAAGATGAAGAAAAAAATGGAGAAGATGGTAACGATGATTATCACCATGTTTTCAGAATTTGTATGTATCAGTCTCTTTGTTTATTTCTTACAGCTATTTATTTGATTGTTTCTTTACAAGGTAGAAAGAGAAACATCATTACTCAGGTTGTCTCTTACTTTTAGACTATCTTTAATTAATTATGAACATCCCAACCATCCAACCATCTAATTATTTAATTAATTTCTCTTTTATCCAATTCATCAATATTCATCCCAATCCAACCACCCAAATTTTACATACTTTATCAATAACCACTCAATCATCCAACCACATGATATTATATACTTCTATAATTATTTTTAATTGATATAATTTTAAATTATATTGAAATATAAAAAAATAATGTATCAGAAATATGAAATATTTATCTTATTTATAAAGAATAAAAATCTAAAATATTAATATATTTTTTATTTATTTTTATTTTATAAAAATTTAAAAATGGGTTAAATATATCAAAATTGATATATTGTGTATTTAATAAAAAAATATGGTAAGAGTGGTCTCTATTTATAGAGAATGAAAAATTATAAAATTTGGTATATTTTTTATTTATATAAAAGATATAATTATTTTATTATATAAAATTAAAAGAATCACTTGACCAATTGGTTGGAGACAAGTGTCTCAATCCCATTCGCCACATTAAAGAGACCAAGTGACCAAGTGGTGGTCTCAAGGTTGGGCAAGGCCAACCATTCAAACCCAACCACCATCCATTTTTCATTTTTTTTAAATAAATAGTGACGTAGCGGTTGGGTCTCCATGCTTAGGATTATGGATGGAGATAGTCTTAGGTTATAATTCCTCCGTTTTCGAGAAAGTGAGCATTTCACTTTTTACTACTGTTCATTACTTCTATTTAACTTTAATTCATTTTTTTATCATAATTATATAAGAAAAACATAGTCAAATATGATCTTGTTAGATTCGTCTTATCTTGAAGTTTTAGAATATCAATTTTTTTATAATTTTTATGTGTACACAATTTAAATTATTAGTCGTTAAAAATATTTATTGAATTGTGTATTGTAGTGAATGTTTTAGTTTTAAGAAAACAGAAATAGTATTTATTATTGAAGACTTTTAATAGTTTTCAACACGATGTAGATGCCAACTAGTATAAAATTGGCAATTTTGCTTCCTATGGATGCTGAATGTAGTATCACCTGCTTAGTATTTTGTCCTGTATTTTTGTTAAATCCATATATAAATCTAGAAATATGATATCGTTGTTTGGCTAAAACTTTGTCCACTTGCGTGAGGTCAGATTTACTAATTTTAACTGGGCAGCTTTGATACTCAGGTCTGATTTACTACGGGGATACTTGCCAAAATAGCTAATTATTATTATTTTTTTGCTGAAAAGATAGCTAAATTGAATCAGCTCATTTGTAAGATATTGTGATTTAAAATAGCTTTTTAAAAGAGATAAAATAACTTAAAACAGTGCACAATCAGCTCTTTTTAAATCTGTTGTAAATAATATTTTTAATTTCAACTTATTGTAGGTAAAAAAATTGGTCTTAAAATTTTCAAACCGACTGTAAATACTTTAAGCATGCTAGCGTACAGATCTTGTATCTTACCATCAGGGTTGGGTATAAGATTGGTTCTCATAGCCAATTCTTCGTTAAGCATGAAATAACTCATGATCTGATAAGCACCAGGAGATTGAAACATTATGTTTTTGAACATTGAATAATTAATAATTCCACCTTCGATTAACTGGATAGATGCATTGATCCTTTATTTAGTGTAGATGTGTCAAGACGGCCAGTGGAGTGACACGGGCCAGCCTATCTACTAGAAGAAAAATACTAATTCGTGACAGATTTAATTTCCACGACAGAATTTCTTGGGTCGCCGTTTCCGTTGCAGAAGCTGGCGACAACCCCCGTTTCAGTCACAATACAAATGGTTACGGGAACTTCCGCAACGGAATGATTTCCCTCGCCGACCTTGCCGACGACGGAATTCTGGGCCTCAGCGACGGAAATTTTCCGTGGCCAGTTGCAACTTTACTTGTAGTGATCCTGAACGGGCTATAATTATCTCGGTGCAGACAAATCCATGGGCAGATTGCGGCCCAAGTAGGTTAGCTCGCATTTTTTAATTAATTAATAATTTTGATTTTTGAATTATGTAATATTATTATTTATAAAAAATTAAACATATTATCTAATTTTAAAATAAAAGTATTTTTAAAAAATAACAGAAAATGATTTGATTTAATTTTTTAAGTACTAGCATACCCGCCCGCGCAATGCGCGGTAAGTAAAATTTATATATATAATTTTAAAATAAGATAAGATTTTAAAAATTCAAATATTGTACTTATTACATAAAATTTGGTTCATGCGGGGTTGGAGACTTAATCATGTGGTAACTCCCCCAACTCCCAACCTTTAGGTTGAGGGGTTCGAATCCCCATCTGGTCCCCTATCCATTCCCTTTGTTCCCTTTGTAATTGTGTGGCATGAGCTCCCACCACCCTTTCCTGTAACGTCCCAAAAATTTAAACAAAATTTTCGCGACGTCACTGCCGTATCACCCCACCTAAATTGTTGGCCAATCAACTTAGGCGAAGTAATACGAAGCTGGGTACCTGTAAAATAACTCTAATCTCAACCATGTCCATCACATAAACAACATATTAGACATATCCGGGAGGCACTCCCTGAATCCACACATTTAAATATCTAGATTCATAACTCCTTAACATAATAATAAGTCGTCCTAATATACTGCGACTCCAAGTACAACGAAGATAATACATAAGTCTGACATAAGACAAGTCATAGATCACTCATCCCCAAATGTCCCACCGTGCTCAGCATCTGCCTCAGGAGAATCTATAAAATCAATAAATAAGCAGGGGGTCAGTACGGTTACTGAGTAAGGGAAGAATAATGGGGGATGGGGGTGCATCAATCACATAATAACATTAACATTAACAAGATAATTAAATAAATGAGTAAGAGAATGCAAACCATCACACCGTCCCATACCGGTGCTTCAACCACTGCAAACAAATATATGTTATGACATGATGAAATGGATGATATGACCTAGGTGTCTATCTATCCTAAATGCAGCAGATAGTCATGTCTAACGCGTTTCCTAATAACCATGGTCGACAGTCATCATTGGCGAGAGGACACCACCCTCTCCCATCACAATGAACTGCCCGTCAACGTCGCCCCCGCCGCGGACGAACAGCCTACGCAGGGCCAATAACATAGATGAAGGAGCCGGATAGTCGTCACTGACCAGAGCAGCGTCTAGCGGGTCATGGCAAAGGGTTCACTCCCCAATTGCCGCATCGTGCCACACGCATAACACACAGACCCGGGATATCAGCTGAATATCCCTATGGGTCAATTCCAGTCAAGGGAGTAAATCCCAATCAAGCACATAGAATAAATCAACATATCCATATATATAACTGAGGTTTGCCAAGTCTCGCATAACGGCAACCACAATATAATCCCAACTTTAACGCATAATCACATAAGATGAACTTAGGAATTTGTCTAGGTTCGTATCTCGTAAGTTCCAACATACTCCAACATCAATAACCATATATCAAGGAGGATATAATAGTAAGAAGTCACAAAAACATGAAATTTGAATTTCTGGCGTAGACAAGGCTAACTACGCCAAAATAGGAAGTCTGGCGTAGATAAACGCCAACCCTGAAAAATGGAAATTTTCAAAAGCTGGCGTCGGCAAGGCTATTGACGCCAAAAAGAGTCTTCTGGCGTCAGAAAACGCCAACCCTGGAAGTGGAGAAAATTTCTCCCCTGCTTGGCGTCAACTAGGCATGTTGACGCCAAAAATGACATTCTGGCGTCAAAATACGCTAGAACTGAATGGTGGAAAAAAAAAAACTTCCCTGCCTAGCGTCAACTAGGCTTGTTGACGCCAAAAATAACATTCTGGCGTCAAAATACGCCAAGGCTGATTGTCCAAAACAAAATTCATTTTCCCATCTTGCTACCATTATTCAAATCAAGCATTATTCTACCCCTTGCCTTATTTATTTGTTCCCAAGCTCCCAATTTGGTTTCCTCAAGCTCTCAATTTCATTATCTTCAAGTTCCAAGTTAAAATTCCTCCAAGACCTACCAATTTAAACACAAGTTAATTAATTTCTCCACACCCATAAGTTCTATCTCTTCATCTAAGCATCAACCTTTAAATCTGAAATTCCCTTCCAAAACTTATTAGAAAACTTCATACCTTGCACATGCACAACAATTCCCTCCTTGATCCCTCCAATTCAAGCTTCATCTTGCCCTTTTTCCTCCTACCAACCATAGTCCCCAATTCACTTCAATAAATCCATATTCTTGACTAAACTCTTGATAAAAGATGAAATTTAGCTTACTTACCACATGCAAGATCAAGCCCTACTCCAATCTTGCTCCAAACCAAGCTCTTCTTCTAGAGAGGAATTTTTCCTTTCTTCTTCTTCTCCATGGCCGATCGGTGAAGTGGGAGTAGGAAGAATGAAGACCAACTTTGACTATAACTCTCATATAGTGACTGATGGGCCGGGCTTAAAGATGACTGGGCCGGCCCGGTTTGGCCCAATGGTTTGAACCCACTTATTTGACTACACTTTCTATTATTACTACTAGCAATGGCCCAACGTGTTTTCTTGCTTCCACTTTTCCTTGGGCCTCTTGATGGCATTTGTCAAGCCTAGTCCAACAATAAATTAAAGTTAGGAAACTTTAATTGTAATTTAATTAAATTAATTTATAATTTAATTACTCGGGATGTTACATTCCCTCCCCCTTAGGATCATTCGTCCTCGAATGAAATAGATAAGGAAGTAACTTTTACCTCTTCATTGAATTGGAGTTAAGTCCAATTCAGGGTAGCACTCTGTCATAAATTCCACTGTCTCCCATGTAGCATCTTCGACTCCATGCCTCGACCATAAGACTTTTACCATCGGAATTACTTTGTTTCTTAACACTTTCTCCTTGACATCTAACACCGCCACTGGGTATTCTTCATATTCTAAGCTTTCGTTTAATTCGATTTCATCTGGCTGAATGATCTTGTCAGGATCCGACATAAACTTCCTTAACTGAGATACATGGAACACGTTGTGAACATTTCCCACCTCCGAAGGCAAATCTAGCTGATATGCTACCTTTCCGATTCGTTTGACTACCTCATATGGCCCAATGTAGCGAGGGCTTAATTTTCCCTTTTTCCCAAATCGCCTAACTCCTCTCACTGGTGATACTCGCAATAATACCCAATCTCCCACTGCAAATTCTATATCTCGGCGATGAAGATCAGCATAACTTTTCTGACGATCTTGGGCTTCTTTCATCCGATCTTTAATGATACGCACGATTTCGGTGGTCTGTTCAATCAATTCTGGCCCCAAAAGAATGCGTTCGGAAGGATCATTCCAACAGAGGGGAGTCCTACAGCGTCTGCCATATAATGCCTCAAAAGGAGCCATACCAATGCTTGCGTGGTAACTATTGTTATATGAAAACTCCACCAGTGGTAAATAACTATCCCAAGTACCCTGGAAATCCATAATACATGCTCTCAGCATGTCTTCCAAGGTTCTGATTGTACGCTCGGTTTGACCATCTGTCTGTGGATGCCACGCAGTACTCATGCTAATATGTGTTCCAAATGCTGACTGCACTTCTTTCCAGAACCTAGATAAAAATCTAGAATCACGATCAGATATAATTTCTTTGGGTACTCCGAAACGTCGTACCACATGTCCAATGTAAGCACTGACCAATTCTTGCATACTCCACTTCAATCTCATCGGGATGAACACAGCACTTTTGGTCAATCGGTCTATTACTACCCAAATTGTATCCACCTTACGCCTGGTTCTCGGTAGACCGGTAACAAAATCCATAGCAATGGATTCCCATTTCCAACTCGGAATTTCTAATGGTTGTAATAACCCTGAGGGTCTCATATGCTCTACCCGAATTTTCTGACATGTCGAGCATTTAGCTACAAACGCTGCTACTTCTCTTTTCATATTTTTCCACCAAAAAGACTCTCTCAAGTCACGATACATCTTTGTTGCCCCGGGGTGTATGGAATACGGTGTGTTATGAGCTTCTGCCAAAATTTTCCTTTTGATGGATATATCGTTTGATGGCACACACCAACGATCCCCATGTCGAACCATTCCTCGATCATCCACACGAAACTTGGATGCCTCCCCATGATAAATTTTCTGTTTGAGTTCTCTCATTTCATCACTTACCGCTTGGCTTAACCGAAGTTCTTCTAATAAGGATGGCACTACAGTCATAGCATATATACTCTGTTTAACTCCACGTGGTATGACTGTGATGTCCGCTCTTTCCAACTCTTGCTTAAGCTTCCAAGGTATGGTTATAGCATTGGTGATGTGCACCTTGCGACTCAATGCATCTGCTACGCAATTTGCCTTTCCCTCAATGTATTGAATATCTGTGTCATAGTCCTGCAAAAATTCTAACCATCTCCTCTGACGCCCACTCATCTTATCAGAAGTATAGAGACATTTGAGATTTTTGTGATCTGAGTAGATATGACACTTAGCTCCGTACAGATAATGTCTCCAAATTTTCAAGGCGTGAACTACCGCTGCCATTTCCAAATCGTGCGTAGGATAGTTCAGTTCATGAGGTTTTAATTGTCGGGATGCATAAGCTATGACCCGGCCATGTTGCATCAATACACATCCCAAACCTCGATGTGATGCATCTGTATATACCTCAAACTCTCCTGACTCATCGGGCAAAACAAGCACTGGTGCTTCTGTAACTTTTTCTTTTAGCAGCTCAAATGCAGCCTGACAACCTTCATCCCAACGGAATTCCACTCCTTTCTTAAGAAGTTGAGTAAGTGGTCTGGCTATGCTCGAGAATCCCTCAATGAACCGGCGATAATAGCCTACTAAACCCAGAAAACTTCGGATTTCACTTACACTGGTAGGAGATTTCCATTCCAGAACTGCATCAACCTTGGCTGGATCTACAGAAATTCCTTCCCCGGACACAATATGTCCTAAAAAGGCCACCTTGTCCAACCAAAACTCACATTTGGACAGTTTTGCGTAAAGCTGATTATCCCGAAGTGTCTTGAGTACTGTCTGTAAATGTCGTTTATGCATTTGAGGACTCGGGGAGTACACCAAAATATCATCAATGAAGATGACAACGCAGACATCTAACCATGGACGAAAAATTCGATGCATCAAATCCATGAATACTGCTGGGGCATTTGTTAATCCAAACGGCATCACAGTAAATTCAAAATGACCGTACCGTGTGCGAAATGCCGTCTTGGGTCTGTCCTTCTCTGCAACCCGAATCTGATGATACCCTGATCGAAGATCAATTTTGGAGAATGTGGTGGCCCCTCTCAATTGATCAAACAAGTCTTCAATTCGAGGTAATGGATACCGATTTTTAATGGTTACTTGATTTAAGCCCCTGTAGTCAATGCACATACGAAGACTGCCGTCCTTTTTCTTTACAAAGATCACTGGTGCTCCCCATGGTGAACTACTTGGCTGAATATACCCCTTGTCCAACAACTCCTTCAGCTGCTCCTTCAATTCCCTGAGTTCTGCTGGAGCCATTCTATAAGGCACTTTGGCAATCGGTGCTGCCCCCGGAATTAGATCAATAGTAAAATCGATCTCTCTAGATGGCGGTAACCCAGGAATCTCATCTGGAAATACATCTGGAAATTCAGATACTACCGGAATGTTTTGTACCTTAGAATCTGTTGTCGCATCTCCCAGCTCAATTACATGACAAAGATATGCTGGATACCCTTTACGTATAAGAGAAGCAAATGAAACAAAAGGTATAACTTTAATGTTGGAAGGACGATAAATAAGGGAATTACCCTGCTCATCACAGAATGAAATTCGTCGCACTCCACACTCCAATCGAGCTTTATACTTTGATAACCAGTCCATTCCCAAAATCACATCAAACTCTGCTAACTCGATAACCACCAAATCTGCTTTAAACTGATGATTTTCATGTCCTTTAATCTGTATCTCTGCATCCCGTCTAATCCACTTGCTCTCGATGATGTCTCCCGACGGTAAAGATACCGGAAGATGATACGGCTCTAGTGGCCCCAACTCCTTTCCAAAAGTAAAGTTTGCAGAGATAAAAGAACAAGATGCTCCCGTATCATATAACGCGAAAGCAGGTACGTTATCGACTAAAATGATACCTAGATTCATGACATGTAGAGTAACATTGAAGACAAGCTGAAATAAACGCAAAAGAAACTATATATCAGTATAAATATTTCATTACATACCTGTAAGCACATCATCACGTCCCGGAACTTCAGCTCTCTCAATCACATTGAGGCGACCTCCACGGCCCCTCGCAATCCCTCTGCCTCTGTCCGGTGCTCTCCCAGTCTGAGTTCCCCCACGGGGATTAGCCAAGGATGGCTTGCCCGCAGATGGGGCCAACTGTGGACACTGATCTCGGTAATGGCCTTCCTGGTTACACTGCCAACATACGACTCCTGGATAAAATGGTCTAGTACCCTGAGACCGAGAAGTCTCGCCTCTACCCTGTGGACGTCTACTGGACCCTGCTACACCTTTACCTTTATCCTTACGACGATCTGTCCAACTGCGTAGAGAATCAGCTCTCGCGCGCTCTGCAAACAGTGTCTGATCATATGCTGTCGATAATGAGCTATGTTGTACTGCACATCCAGTACGGATATTTGCCCTAAGGCCATCAACAAACCTCGCGACTTTGGCCTGCTCGTCAGGAACAAGCTCTGGTGCATAACTCATTAACTCCACATATTTCTGATAATACTCCGTCACTGTCCTCCTCTCTCCCTGTTCTAGAGTTAAGAATTCCCTCTTTTTCGCATACAGTAACTGCGGGGTGTAAAAGTGCGCCTGCAAAGCTCTGCAAAAATCAGTCCACGAATAACCCTGTTGAGCCACTATTTCGGCCTCACGTCCCCTCCACCAATATAAAGCTGGCCCTGACAAATAGTGGCTTCCAACCATAACTTGCTGATCTGCAGGACACCCAATACTTACAAATATACGATTCATCCGATAGGACCAGTCATCCAATGCGATCGGATCCGAACCTCCCTGAAAGATAGGTGGCTGATGCTGTCGAGCCAAACTCACATAATCAACAGGCGGACGAGGGTGATAATTATGTTATGCGCTACTCATATAGTTAAACATCTGTTCCACAAACTGCGCCGCATCAAAAGGTGCATCACGAGGCGGCGGCGGTGGAATATAGTTCTCATACATTGGCTCCCCGCCCAAACCTGAGAAATTATCCCCGGGTATTTCCTCCTCATCAGTCGACTCATTTCCATCTCCAACATAAGCTTCCCTGTCTCCGATATTCGGTCCGGGGTTCCGAGGTGGCCGACCCCTACGGCGTGGTTCTCCTCCTCTCCTAGGCGGCATCCTGTACTCACAACACATAACAATATTCGTTAACATTCGGTATAATGAAAGCCTTTTACCGAACAAATGAAAAACAAATATAGATTTCCTGGGCAATTTAATGAATTTAGCATAGTTCCAAATTGCAACAATAACTCAATTCATAACAACATCATTTGAGCAATAAAATTAAATAATAATAACTATCCGCAATCCCCACTTCCCTCACACCCAGTTCTCTAACCTAGTTCGCAATACCTATCAACGTAAAAATGGCTCTGATACCATTCTGTAACGTCCCAAAAATTTAAACAAAATTTTCGCGACGTCACTGCCGTATCACCCCACCTAAATTGTTGGCCAATCAACTTAGGCGAAGTAATACGAAGCTGGGTACCTGTAAAATAACTCTAATCTCAACCATGTCCATCACATAAACAACATATTAGACATATCCGGGAGGCACTCCCTGAATCCACACATTTAAATATCTAGATTCATAACTCCTTAACATAATAATAAGTCGTCCTAATATACTGCGACTCCAAGTACAACGAAGATAATACATAAGTCTGACATAAGACAAGTCATAGATCACTCATCCCCAAATGTCCCACCGTGCTCAGCATCTGCCTCAGGAGAATCTATAAAATCAATAAATAAGCAGGGGGTCAGTACGGTTACTGAGCAAGGGAAGAATAATAGGGGATGGGGGTGCATCAATCACATAATAACATTAACATTAACAAGATAATTAAATAAATGAGTAAGAGAATGCAAACCATCACACCGTCCCATACCGGTGCTTCAACCACTGCAAACAAATATATGTTATGACATGATGAAATGGATGATATGACCTAGGTGTCTATCTATCCTAAATGCAGCAGATAGTCATGTCTAACGCGTTTCCTAATAACCATGGTCGACAGTCATCATTGGCGAGAGGACACCACCCTCTCCCATCACAATGAACTGCCCGTCAACGTCGCCCCCGCCGCGGACGAACAGCCTACGCAGGGCCAATAACATAGGTGAAGGAGCCGGATAGTCGTCAATGACCAGAGCAGCGTCTAGCGGGTCATGGCAAAGGGTTCACTCCCCAATTGCCGCATCGTGCCACACGCACAACACACAGACCCGGGATATCAGCTGAATATCCCTATGGGTCAATTCCAGTCAAGGGAGTAAATCCCAATCAAGCACATAGAATAAATCAACATATCCATATATATAACTGAGGTTTGCCAAGTCTCGCATAACGGCAACCACAATATAATCCCAACTTTAACGCATAATCACATAAGATGAACTTAGGAATTTGTCTAGGTTCGTATCTCGTAAGTTCCAACATACTCCAACATCAATAACCATATATCAAGGAGGATATAATAGTAAGAAGTCACAAAAACATGAAATTTGAATTTCTGGCGTAGACAAGGCTAACTACGCCAAAATAGGAAGTCTGGCGTAGATAAACGCCAACCCTGAAAAATGGAAATTTTCAAAAGCTGGCGTCGGCAAGGCTATTGACGCCAAAAAGAGTCTTCTGGCGTCAGAAAACGCCAACCCTGGAAGTGGAGAAAATTTCTCCCCTGCTTGGCGTCAACTAGGCATGTTGACGCCAAAAATGACATTCTGGCGTCAAAATACGCTAGAACTGAATGGTGGAAAAAAAACTTCCCTGCCTAGCGTCAACTAGGCTTGTTGACGCCAAAAATAACATTCTGGCGTCAAAATACGCCAAGGCTGATTGTCCAAAACAAAATTCATTTTCCCATCTTGCTACCATTATTCAAATCAAGCATTATTCTACCCCTTGCCTTATTTATTTGTTCCCAAGCTCCCAATTTGGTTTCCTCAAGCTCTCAATTTCATTATCTTCAAGTTCCAAGTTAAAATTCCTCCAAGACCTACCAATTTAAACACAAGTTAATTAATTTCTCCACACCCATAAGTTCTATCTCTTCATCTAAGCATCAACCTTTAAATCTGAAATTCCCTTCCAAAACTTATTAGAAAACTTCATACCTTGCACATGCACAACAATTCCCTCCTTGATCCCTCCAATTCAAGCTTCACCTTGCCCTTTTTCCTCCTACCAACCATAGTCCCCAATTCACTTCAATAAATCCATATTCTTGACTAAACTCTTGATAAAAGATGAAATTTAGCTTACTTACCACATGCAAGATCAAGCCCTACTCCAATCTTGCTCCAAACCAAGCTCTTCTTCTAGAGAGGAATTTTTCCTTTCTTCTTCTTCTCCATGGCCGATCGGTGAAGTGGGAGTAGGAAGAATGAAGACCAACTTTGACTATAACTCTCATATAGTGACTGATGGGCCGGGCTTAAAGATGACTGGGCCGGCCCGGTTTGGCCCAATGGTTTGAACCCACTTATTTGACTACACTTTCTATTATTACTACTAGCAATGGCCCAACTTGTTTTCTTGCTTCCACTTTTCCTTGGGCCTCTTGATGGCATTTGTCAAGCCTAGTCCAACAATAAATTAAAGTTAGGAAACTTTAATTGTAATTTAATTAAATTAATTTATAATTTAATTACTCGGGATGTTACATTTCCAGACCTTCAATGGCTTCTTCAAAAAAAATTTGGTTCATGCTAATTTTCTGACCAAATTATTGAGAAAAAATGTGACAAAGTGGTTTAGCAACTTTGTCAATTAAGTTATTTTCCTAATATTGTTGTTTTATTGATTTAGCGGGCGTTTGTTTGTGCATTTTGGGCGGAATTATCTGATTATTGCGTTTGCAAAACGCAAATAATCAGCTAATTCTGTTTTTGTACTAACTTCCAATAATCTATTATTTGCCTTTTGAGGGAATGAAAACGCTATTTTCTTGCAGCCCCACTTTGGTGCTGCAAGAAAATTGCGTGTAGCCAAAAATATATTTTACCATATTGTTGCCTTTTGAGGTAACGAAAAATACAAATCCAAACACTTTTTCATGATTATCTGATTATTGCGATTTGAAACAACATAAGCTCATCCAAACACTTAATTTTCTACAGCATGTTTTGTTACAACAATTATCTGATTATCCTTTTCTAAATGTTGCAGCACTTTTTAAAACGCGCATCCAAACATCCTCTTAGCCCATAATCAATTTGATTTTACATTATTTAATTTATATTAATACATTTTTGTCTGATACGAATTATGTAATATATTTGATTTTACATTTTTAAATTTATAATTTCAGAGATATAATTTTAACTCCATTTTATATTTTATATGTTAATTTATTATTATATATTACACTAATAATGCTACTGGACTACTCGACCAATGGCATGCCTCCCGCACCTGGCGAGACGTCTTTGACCGATGTTCAGTTCATCATGTACTTTGCAAGTGTAAAATGGTCACGGATTGTCTAGCAAAATGTGGTGCATCTTTAGAAGAATTCTACACTACTTGGACATTCCCGCAGACTTCACGCACAGGGTGTTAGCGGCGGATTCTTCCGGGGTATGGTTCCCAAGAGCCAAAGTGTTAGCTCTTTTTTTCCTTTCTGCTTTTGGACACCTCTTTTTGTTGCTCTTTTTTCCCTTTATTTTCTTTTCAATTTGTTATTTGGCGTCAGCTTCCCACAAAATAATGTTAATAATTTTAGAACATTGTTCACATACATATGGAGTGACTAATGCAAATCTAATCATGAATATATAATTATCATATTATACTATATTATACTTCCTCCATTTTTTTTAAGTGTTACACTTTGTTTTTTTGGGTGTTTCATAATAAATGTTACATTACCATATATAAATGCTTTTAAGGGTATAAAACTTCCACTAAAGCACTTTTATTCCTTGCATTGAATCTCGGGCCATTTCCTTATGTTACACTTATTTTGAAATGAAGGGAGGGATGAAAACGGTATGGATATGATCAGATAGTATTGGATACGAATATATATTATCCCACATTTTTTTCCTCGGATTCGGATCGAATATAGATATGCCGGATACAAATACATGTCGGATATAGATTTAATTGGATACAGATTATCGGATAATTTTTAATCTTTTTTAAAAATTTGATAATTATATAGGAGTAATAATTTTATATTTTGTTATCATTATTGATAATTTTTAATTAATAAATAATAATATATTAATATATTCGGATATCCATATTTAAAATCTGGATAATATCCTATCAGTTTTTAGATAAGGTCAGATATTTTTGGATACAAATACGAATGCATATATTAAATTACAGATTCAAATTTGGATGCGACTATTGAAATATTTGGCTGGATAGTTGGATACAGATTCAGATTCGAATATAATCGGATACAGTATCGGATCGGTCTGATATTTTGACCGTACCCCTTTCACCCCTAATTATAAGTATACATATTATACAAATATATAGTACTATATTTATTCAATTAGACGAAGTTAAAAGATGTATATCATAGTAAATCTTTTTAATTTATGTAGTGTTATTATACCGTTTATATTAATTAATAATTTCTTAAAAATATAGGATCGGTATCAACCATTCAAAATTAGATTGAGATCTTCTAAAATAATAACAAATCACTATGCTAAATAAAAAGTTGGGAAAAAATAAACAACTAATTTAAATCATTCCCTATTTAATTTATTAGATTATTCCCAATTTTTCCGAATTCAATTAAATAATGATTGTTTTCTACTTTATAGTGAACTTAAATAAATTAAAAAATATGTAAAAAAAATGTATCCAAAAGAAAGATGTCAAAAAGGGAATTACCTATTAACAAAATGGAAAAAATACATCAATAAAAAATAAAGTGGAAATATCTCCAAATTTATTCTCTTCAGTTTTTTTTTCAAATTTTGAATAAAGACAAAAAAAAACAAACAATAAAAAAATCAACATAAAATAGATTCATGATATACAAAGATTTTGAGTAGTATACAAAGGAGAATCATAAAAATAATTTGTAGAGTATGACTTAATTGCAATCTTGAATTACAACATGTAATCATGTAAAAGTCATTGGAAAACCATTAGAATATATATTTAATAGTACATAAGAAAAAACAAAAAAAAAACCCACTAATATTCACGTTTGAGTAAAAAAAATCTTACATGAATAGCAAGACGAAGAATATATTGTAATCTGAGAAAAATTAACATGCAACAAAAGAAATATAGGAAAATATTGGAGTGTGAAACATTGTAATACATGAGAAGAAGAAACAAAAGACATTGTTTTAAATATAAAATCAATTTTGAGAAGACATAAACAAAGAATGAAGAAATAAAATGTGAGGTGATGAGAATTTCAAGACAACCATGATATTAGATAAATGAATGGAATATTTATACAGAAATAGGAGGAGGTTTGATGGAGGTATATATGCAAATATTGGATGAATAGAATCAAATTTGACGTGATCTTCTAAAAATATATAATAGTTTAAATTAGTTAAAAATATTATAATATTTTATTAAGAATTTGTTAGGATATTGATGAATATTGATAAAAGAATTATATTAAACGTATATTAATTAATATTGGATATTAATATATATTTATGGATATTTCAATATATAATATTAAAATTTTAGGATTAAACATTGTTGGATGAATTAAATGTGATTGTTGAAAAAAGGGGGTGGGGAAGTGGGGGGAAACTTGACTATATTACTTTTATATATAATATATAAATAATATATAGATATATAATATATAGATTAAAATTGTTTTAATTTAATTTAACTAACATCAAGTCAATCTTAATTTTTAATCGTATTTTACAAAAAGAATAAAATTATTAAATTATGTATTATCAAATTAATTAATATTATAGGGGATTGGGACTTAGCCCATGTGGTTAAGGCCCTGGCTCTCAACCTTTAGGTTGAGGGTTCGATTCCCACCCGGCCCCTATCCCTCCCCTTTCCCCTTTATAATTGTGTGGCATGAGCTCTCACCACTTTCCTAGCCTGTATAGGCTGTTCAGAAAAAAAAAATTAATTAATATTATATGATATCAAATTATGCAACCAACAAATATTGTTACCATAAATTATGTTATTTAAGCTATTATACCAACTTAAATAATGAAAAATCGTTCATAAAACAAAACAAAACAAAAAAAAAAACTTAAATAATGAAAAATTGGCTGTTTAGACTGGCCTGACCTTTAGACCATATCTATCCATGACCTAGTCCCCCATTGGATCAACCTCCACCTCACTAATTGATAAAAAAAAAAAAAAAAAAAAAAAAAAAAAAAAAAAAAAAAATTGGTTTGGAGACCAACCTTGGGTACCAAAAAAAAAAAAGCAACCACATGGTCTCATTCCTTTGCCAAAGAGATTGTCAACTCAAATTTTAAATTAATAAAATTTAAAACATTATATCTTTTGTAATTTAAAATAAAAATAATAAAAAAATATACCAAATTTTATAATTTTTCATTCTCTACAAATAGAGACCACTCTTGCTATATTTTTGATAAAAATTAATTTTTTATATATTATATTGTGGTTGGATGGTTGGGTGGTTATTGATAAAGTATGTTAAATTTGAGTGGTTGGGTTGGGATGAATATTGATGAGTTGGAGGAGAGAGAAATTAATTAAATAAATGAGATGGTTTGATGGTTGGGTGGTTGGGATGGTCATGGATAATGATAGTCTTAGGCCCGCTTAAAACAACCCTCTATTTTTCCAACTCAATCCACTCTTTTGGTGAAGTAGAGGCCAAACCCATTTTGACGGCTGAGAAACTTGAAAAGTTCTTTATTTCTGTATTGTTTTGTTGTGATGATTTCTTTTAAATTATGGTATCATGTCACAAAAGAATTTGACACTAGTAATTTAATTTAATGAAAACAAAAAGAATGTTGTTTATCCGTGAATCTTTTTGCAGGTGCTTCTTGCCTTTCTTGTTTCTTGTGTGTGTGTGTGTGTGGTGGGGGGCGGTTGCTTTGTTTACTATGGCTACCCTATCTTACTGTGCGCTCTTTTGAGTTTATTTCTTGCAGTACTTGAACATGCTTATTCAGTGGTTGAAAATGTGGATCCTGATAGTATTACGGATAGACATGCATATTTGGAGTTTAAGGCTCGCTTGAAGGAAGGTATTGAGGTATCGCCTTTCGAAGTTGCTCAAGCAATAGATCACTTGCTCATTTGAATTTTATCAAAATTGTTCCTTTTTGGAGCCTTATGTTTTCTATACCACATAGGTCCTCTTCATAACCTTTATCTGGAAAATTATGGCTGCAAATCAATTTCTACAGGCATTTTGAGAAGCAAAACCATTAATAATATATCAACGTCTATCTTTTCAATTAAATCCTTCTCAATTGATAAAATTGCCAAACCATTCAGCCTTTCTTGTGACATTCATGATCTCAAGTAGGTTTTTATTAACTTTAGCTTTGAAAAGCTCTTTTTCAGCAGATGCAATCTGCACACTTTACAAACTTAAAAATTTCAATGCAAACATTTACTCATTTGGTAAACTCGTTTTTAATTGCTTATAAAGATTGGAGAGAACATGTTAAAAGCTTTATATAGAAGATTAACAAAGTAGCAATTGCTTATATATGTGAACAAATTAGACCAAAAAAAAATATATCAAATACCAGTAGCAAAAAATAATCAAAATCACAAAAAAAAAAGAGAGAAAGAAGCAAAAAATAATCAAAATCACCAAAAAAAAAGAGAGAAAGAAGCAAAAAATATTCAAAATCACCAAAAAAAAAAGAGAGAAAGAAGCAGAGTTACTCAGATTGAATAGAATAGCAGATTAATTCACTGGAACAATTGAATAGATTAGCAGTCTAGGAGATTAATTTATTTAAACAATTGAACACAGTAGAGTTAGAACCAAATTCACTGTTAGCCATAGACTAGCAGACTAAAATCACCCAAAAAGAAAACCTGGCAACACAAATACACAATCACTTACCAAACTATTTGGGCGTCGGGAAGAGGGAGCCACCGTTACCGCAAACTTCAGTCTGAGACAATAACCCCTGCACTCTCATAACAACGACAGAGGTTCAGGTTGGAATCCGAATTAGAAATCAGTAGACAACTTTCTCACAAAATCGATTATCGATGGCTACTTCCTTATGTTCCGTAGCTCACTTTTCAACCATAATCTATTTCTCTTCCACTCAATTAGAAATTGATAAAATTCCCCACTGGGAAGACTTTGGATTCGACAACAAATGGAAAAGAAAACCATAGTTTTTGGCTAATTAAAGAAGAAACGGGAAAATTCCTTAAAGAACCCGCAAATTCCGTTCAAGATGAAGAAGAAGAAGAAGGAGCGACGCCGAGATTTCGGAGATTAAGGAATGAACGATAATTCTAAACCTTACAATAACAACATGACATGAATATCTGGGCCCTATAACTGATATGGGCCGGCCCTGAATATAGCTTCTTTTGATATTATTGTGTTATCACTACTTTCCCCAGTTTTAACATAGCTTGTATCGATGATATTTCTTCTTGTCTTAGGTATGTTTGTATGAAAGTAAAATGTGTATTTGGTATTAAGATATTATTAATTGCATCAATGTGATAAATCTGTAGATCTGACTTCATTGTTTGCGTATTTGTTTATATTTAATACTAGTATTATCTAATTTGATATGGTTTATTGGCATGCACGGATAATGATGCATACTGGGCGGATTGATTTACTGGCGACTAATAAATTGATTTTGATGGTGTTTGATTTGGATTTTCATTCATTAATTGTTTAGAATAGAGGCAATTCGAGCAGCCACGATATACTAAAAGCAAAGATGGAAGAGTTCAATGATGAATTATGGAAGATTGTGGGGCTGAGGAAGCTAAAACAGCAGCTCCAGAAATGGGCAAAAGGGATACTCCTGGATGAGAAGCGCCGTGCCTTGGGCCATAATCTGGGCTCCAGGAAGCCACCCCACATGGCCTTCCTTGGAAATCCCGGCACAGGTATGGTATATTTAAGCGCCGTAACTAGCTAGTGCAAAAAGAAAAGAAATTAAAATAAATAGAAATTTGTGTAATTGGTGAGGGATTATTGTATTTTTATTTGTAGGTAAGACGACTGTGGCAAGAATATTGGGGAAACTACTCAAGTCTGTGGGCGTGCTCACTAGCGATAAAGTGATTGAAGTTCAAAGAACAGATTTAGTTGGGGAATTGTTGGGACTGCGACCGCCACCCTTAACTCCGACATTAGTATGATATTGTCCGCTTTGGGCCAAGCCCGCACGGTTTTGTTTTTGGGCTCCTTCCCAAAAGGCCTCATACTAATGGGTTAAGTGGACACACTTATATGCAAGTCAATTTTTGACTGCTTCTCCGATGTGGGATTGGGTTTGATACCCAACAATCTTCCCCTCAAACCAAGACCATGGATCTCGTGGCCTCCCCTCGAACCATAATCAACTTGATCCGCCAAATCATCTTGCACCGCCGTTCCAACCAACGGGACTCGCCGCCTGACCACCACAATATCAGGAAGACTTTCGACACAAGGCACCGAACACGGATCCAAACTCGAGGGCACAAATTGAGGGTCTCCACACATACGCAGTCCACTGGCTGAGTCTGCTGACTCGATCCCCGAACCTCGGCTCTGATACCACTGTTGGGACTGCGACCGCCACCCTTAACTCCGACATTAGTATGATATTGTCCGCTTTGGGCCAAGCCCGCACGGTTTTGTTTTTGGGCTCCTTCCCAAAAGGCCTCATACTAATGGGTTAAGTGGACACACTTATATGCAAGTCAATTTTTGACTGCTTCTCCGATGTGGGATTGGGTTTGATACCCAACAGGAATACCTTGGGCAAACAGGGCCCAAGACTAGGAAAAAGGTGAAAGATTGATGATCAATTGCATCATCATCATCATCATCATCATATGGACATATTATACTGTCTGTACTTCATCATCATCATTATTATTATTATTATTATTATTATTATTATTATTAAGAGGACAATTTGATTGTTGATTGTTGTGGGCATGTGTTGTGTGTGTATGTATATAGATAGAGGAGGCGATGGGTGGCATTCTGTTTGTGGACGAAGCGTACCAGTTAGCACCGCGGCGATCATCAACAGGGGTGGACTATGGCGTGGAAGCCATGGAGGAGATAATGTCGGTGCTGGAGGACGGGGAGCTGGTGGTGGTGTTTGCCGGATACACAGACAAAATGAAGAGCGTGTTCTCATCCAACCAAGGGTTCTGCAGGCGCGTGACGCATGTCTTCCAGTTCGAAGACTACACATGCAGGGAGCTGGCGCAGATGTTGATAATTAAGATGAGGAAGCAGAGCAACAAGAGCAGACTGTACGGATTCAAGCTGGATGATGCAGCGTGCACGGAGGAGGCAGTGCTGAGGGTGATAGAGCAGGGGTCGTCTGAGAAGCTGCGGAAGAAGATGAATGGGGGATTGGTAGATGTGATGTTGAACAATGCCCGGGAGAATTTGGACTCGAGGGTGACATTTGATGATGATGAGCGTACGCTGCTCACCATCACGCTGCCGGACTTGGAGGCCGGCCTCAGACTTGTCATGCTCGCAGCTGATGCTGCTAATATTCATGATGATGATGTTGATGATGATTCAAAATTACCTACCTGCTCTGCTGCTCATGGCCGTTGGATCAACAAATGCATCATGTATGCTCTATTCTCTATTGCTCTCTCTTGTTTCTATATTATTATTTGGTTTCCTATCATTATATAAATACTTTTCCTATGGTTGAATTCAATATCTCTTATATTATCACAAATTTCCCACCGTCTATTTGTAGTGTGATATATATATACTATGCATATGTTCGAACAAGCTAAGGGAGTGAGTCTTGTCTCGTTAATAAATACTACTACTATAAGTAGAAGGCCCACTTAATCCTACGTGCCATGGAATGAATGTGTATTATTATATTAGTGCTTTTGATTTATAAGTATATAAAAAGACTAATGGGCAATGAATGGCTCCCGTCGATCATATTGAAGTAAAATTTCAGAAGTGGACGATGAGTTGTTTGGTTTGAGATTCCATGTATGCGTCTCTACTGATCGATGGGCTTGAATAATTGATAGAGAGAGTAATGAGCTGTGTAGCAATGAGTACGTAGAGATGTTTGCTCTGCTCATGACAATGTTGAATTGTGGATTTATGATCCACACCTGCTGACACCATTGTATATCTGCCAAGTGCCAACACCTCTTGAACCTCAACTCCTCAAGTACAAACATATAGTCAAGCAACAAGTTACAAGTCATCCATCATGTCAACTGTCAAGGCAAAAGGGGACCCTGAAGAAGAAGAATGGGTCTGGTTATTTACTCACTCAACAAGAATGCAGTGGGGTTGGAGGTCTAGGCGGCCTTGGTGGCTTTGGTAGCGGTGCAGGTTATGGCGGTAGACCGGTAGTTTTGGCGGCGGCTGCTTCAGTGGTGGTGGAGGTGGATTTGGCGGTGGGGCAGGTGGTGGAGTATGGGGTGGATTCCGGCCATGAATGAACAATTAAGTACATGGCCATTGGCCAAATTCCCAGCTCTTGGATTTCTCTCTACCAATTGCCTCCCACTCTACTGCATACAAAATTATTTTCATTTGGCCTTAAAAAATTAATTTAAAAAAATTATAAAATGGCCAACAATAAAGTACTAGTAATTATCACTACATTGATCCAAAGTCCATTTTACTGTGTTGTGACTAATTTCAGTCAAATTGTATATGCCCCAGTTCTCCAGCTTCATCCACACCAATGTTTTATGTTTCTGCTGTTTACCATTGTGTGACGAGTGTCTCCAGTTATTAATAAATTGAACAAGTCACAGTTTATTCGAGATGAATATCTAATCTCTAATCTCATGTATTCTGACTTCTATGTAGTATTTCCCTCCCACCCCTGTGAAGCTAACGCTGCAGAGATCGACTTGTATGTATTCCCAAGTAAATCCTTCCACACCAATTAAGTGCTTCATTCATCAACTTAATTACCAAAAACAAACAACATTGTGGTACTAAATACTCCAGTAAAAATAATGATGCATTCCGCATAATAATTACTTCTGGGACGACGACTGGGCATCTGGCTTCTTACTTTCAACCTCATCCGAATGCACTGCCGCTTGTTCATTTTTTGTGCTCTCCGCCGGTCCCCTACGACGGCGAGCAAACTTAACCCACGTATAAACTTCAAATGCAATCGCCACGCTGCCCAACGCCCCCAGCACTCCAACACACGCCCATTTCCAGGCCTGGTTCGGCTTCATGATCTTTGTCCCTTGGAATATATTCGCCGCAATCAGCGCCAGCAGCGCGTACCCAAGCGAATGATGGTACATGTTCCAGTACGCCCGGTACTCATCGCACTTCTTCGGTTTCAATCTCAATGCCATCATCTGCATATATATAATAATAATGGCATATAGAACCAAGCATAAATTCATTAAACTATTAAAATGCAAGTTCAAGTACATACTTGTAATGGAATGAATATATGTTAAACATTACTTGTATCGTGGTGAAAGTGAGGATTATAATGCCGATAATTCTGTGAGTGAGGAAGGTGTAGTACTCGGAAAATTCCCCGAGGCAGAGTCCAATGGACCACCCTGTGGCGCCGATCATGTACCCTGTAATCTGGCAACTCACGTGAAGCTTGAACCACATCGGCCACTCCACCGGGTACTTCTTCATGTACCTTGCGACTATTACTCCCACGGGGAGGAGTATTCCCCACCCGATCAGACTCAGCACGCCGTGAGCCTGCTCATGGTTAATTCTTTTATAATTAATTAAAACTCATCGTAAAATAATGAAACGTTGAAAAGGTTTTTTTTGTAGTAAAACTGAGACTTACTGTTCTCAAACGCCACCGTAAGTTCGGTTTGTATCCAACAATGTGAGCAGTGTTCAAATCGACAGTCTCGGCGCCGTCCAAATTATCGAGGATCTTGGGATGATTCCCCGGTTCGCCATCGTATGCTGTCTCGTACCCAATCTGCCAGACCACGTGTGTCCTCGAGCTGTTGTGATCCTTGGGGAGGATGATCGAGGCGTGTATCATGTAGTAGCCGTCGAGTTCAGAAATGCGGCGGAAGGTGAAGTTGCGGACGGCGAGTCCAATGTTGTTGGCATTAGGCCGCAGAAGGCAGCCGCGCTTTGTGGCGTCGGTTATGTTGTACGTGCCCCATCTCAGCGAGCTATTATGCTTGATGCCGATGAGGGATTGAGTGCCGACCATCCGCGGCGCCTTCGTGTTTATCCCCCAGGCGAGCCAGGCGGTGTCGGCGCCCAGCCTTGCCGCGAAGGCGATCTCCAGGTGCTTTGTGGTGTTGTTGAAATTCCAGGCGAATTCGATGTTGAGGGGCTTGGCTTGGCAGTTCTGGGTGATGTTGAGCTTTGAGGCGGCGGCGTCGCGGAAAGCGTCGGTGCAGGAATGTGCATCTGATGATGATGGCAGGATGGAGAGGAGCAACAAAATGGTGATGGATGAGGTGAGGCATGAAGATGGAGGAGAGGCCATGGTAGTGTTTATTGAGCTGCAGGTTTGAGTTTGAACTGTGAAGGGAGATTGGACAGTTAGCTGCTAGGGGTGTGATTTAGGGGAGTGTTGGCTGTTGTTCTGGACCGTCGATTGGTGTGGGGGGCCGAGGAGATGTGTGGTGAGGATGTGGCTGTCGTGTTACTCGATTTAGGGGCAGAAAACTTTATTCTGCCTTGAAAGTGGGAGTTTGGGAGTTTGATGGAAGTTATGGATATGTTCTGTTTGGTCCTTTTTGGGGAATAATTTGTCTCAACAGGGAAAGCAGACGGCTGCTTTTTGTCCTTTTCCATCTGTTAATGTGTCAATGATACACGCCCCTATGATAGTAGATGTACGAATGGGAAGCAAATCGCAGTACCCTGTCAGACTTATTAAAAAACTTTTCTACACCCACCGCTTAAAATATAACTTTTCTGCCCGAAATGTCAAAAAAATCCTTCGATCGAAGAAAAAATAGCCGACCGAAGTGAGTAGCTGATTAACGTAATTAAACATCATTAAGGAGACTTCGGTCGGCTATATTAGCCTTCGGTCGGAGTTTAAAATAGCCGACCGAAGCATAAATGGGCGACCGAAGCTGAAAATGAGAATAGAACTTCGGTCATCCATTTTATATAGATCGGGCCGATCGAAATGTTAAATAGTCGATCGAAGCTCAATTATTGGTGGACAGCTGGGGACAGCTCAATTATTGGTGGACAGCTCAAATAATATACTTCAAGTTGCATCTCAGATCTAGATTCACAAACGAAACCTTCATCTCTTTCTTTGCTCCACTACTTTCTTCAAGTTGCATTTAGATAATATATTTTGTGCTTCTTGGAATTGCTACTGTGGTTCTTTAAAGGCCCGGATCCTGTGTCATTTTCGATAACGCGTAAGTTTATAAGTTTATATTGCGTAAGTTATGGTCGAATTATTTTTATAATTAAGAAATATTTATTTTTGTTTATGTTTTGAAATATACTCTAAAGATTTTGTTTTAAGAAGTGTAGATGCGATGATATATGTACCACAAATGTTAGTAAAGTTTTCTGTTTGCATTTTAATTTAATTTGTAGGTTAATTAAGTTTAAATTTAGTAAATTAAATGGTGATTAATTTAGTTTGTAATTAATTTAAAATAATTGTTATTTATACTTAGAAATGTTAAAGTAATTATAAGCATATTTCGTTATATTAAAAATTTTGGGTATAATAAAATAACAAATGTATACAGTTATTGTTAGATTAGATTAAAGGTAGTTTTGTGAATCAAATTGATGACAGGTGTATTATTTTAGACGGAACAATGTCTTGGTTCGGTTCCAATTGGTTCGAGGGCGATTCCACCACTGGTAATAGAGATCCGGAAGACATGAACCGTAGGCTTTTCTATAAGTCTTAATTTCGATTATTTGGGAGGTGCCATTACATGTTAATGAATATTAATACGTGTTAAATAATTTTTTTAGGTACAGACGTTCCACAACCGTCTACAAATTATAACGAACAATTCAATTATCCATTCGTTCCACAGCCGGGAAGCTGGACAGAGGCGATATTCGGGCAACAACCGATGCATAATTTTTACAATTACCCGAACGTTGGTGCAAACAACAGCGAGTTTTTGAACGGAGGGGAGAATGCGTATGGTGCAAGCAACATGGGAAATGTACCCGGATATACGAGTGGGCACGCAGGATGGAGTAACATGTATGGAGATGAATACGGGCAGGGGAATGCAGGGCAAGCAAAAAACATCCCACCTCCGGAGTCCAATGAAGGGGGGCGCATCGGAGAAGATGGCGTCGAAGAGGAGGAGAAGATAGAGGAGAGTGAAGAGGAAGAATGGCGATCTTCGATGGACGATGAGTCTGACGAGTCGGACGAGTCGGACGACCCAGACTACGGCGAGGAAGAAGGGTCTCGGTCATTCAGTACGAGAAAAATTGAGAAATATGCCCAAATTTTTTGGGACATACAAAACAAAAATCGTGGTCGAAACACGCGTGGAGGGCGGGGGTTGCATGGAGATTAGAATCCGTTTTGGCAAAATACTGAAGAAGCGTTCGTTGTACCCGACATGACCAGCGGGATGTGGAATCTGTCGCGACCGCATTTTGATCTGCCCGAGCGAGACGTGGATCCGTACATGGACGATTCAGTTGATAGAATCCTAGCGCGTGGGTCAGTTTTCGGGACTAAAGACAGGCTGAAGGAGAAGCTCGTTGAGTATTTGGTGGATCAGAGAGCTGGCATGAAGATGGTTAAGTCAGAGCCGCACAAGTATTGGGTGTGTTGTCGTGAGGAAGGTTGTGAATTTAAGTTGCGTGCGCGAGGCAGTGGATCGACGTGGGTTGTGTACAAGTTAATTCCACATACCTGCACGATGAATCCAGACCGTCCTCCACCCAACACACTCCCATCCACATACCTGCACGATATATCAAAATGCCAATGCAAATGAATACATTTATAATATAATCATAAAGAAGCGTACCATAAATGCCAGTGCATGGCCGTAGAAGTGCACTGAACCATCAGGCTTGGTCGCGGTGACGAGATGCCTAAAACCAGCACGTGCCACCTGCCAACTAATCAAACCCCACGGAAATGCCTCCCAAGCATCCCGGTCCTCAACCAACCTCCACATCCATGGCTCCGGACCACGACTGTGCCCATCGTGCCTGAGTACGAGATAGAAGGCTGTCAAAACTCTAGCGACTTTCACGCCGTCGCCAGGTGTCATACGAAACTGCGCGTCCCGAAAGGCTGTACGGATCCTATCCGCGGAGGCACCCTCGAGCACGTGCTGGTACCTCGAAAAGACGCTCTCGGCTGGGGGACTATCTGTCGAGTATAGCTGGAAATCCGACCGGCCATACCGCAAACCAGTGATCAAAGCGTGCTCCTGTCGTCCGTTCGCACAAATCGTCTGCATATATAAAACCAGACAGCATCATCCTCACCCCACTCCTCATCATCGGTAGGGAAACGGAACACAACCTCACGGTGTAAAATCTCGGCCATGGCCTGAGCCGCCATAACGCTATCGCACCAACGCGGTCCCCTCTCGTCCGTCGCTCCTCTGTATAGATATGAGAAACATGAAGCCCTCAACTCCGCTAATCCATCCGGGTCTGTCTCCTGCAACTCACGCACTATGATCGAGAGAACTAGGCTCCTAAAGTACATAATAAGGTGCGGAGCGCACCCCTGTCCCTCGGGCGCGAACATACCACCAATCTCCCTGTGGTTTCAAATTACATAGGTCTAAATTAATTTTTTAAAAATGTAACACCCCGAAATTCATCCTCATAAGGTTTCAGAATGTTACCGACACACTTGTTAGTCAGGCTCGCCTTTTGGCTAACTTAATTGACAAGTGCTACGGCTAAATATCTTCACATATAAATTTTTGTAATATGGACTTTAAAAATAATTGCCAATTTTATAAAATATAGTCATAAGAAAATTTAAAGTACTTAATACCAGAGTCATTGTTCTTTCTCACGCGGAAGCATAAACTAAAGGCAATATATAGGACATTAATATTTAAAAGTACGTGGTTCCTTAAAGCAACAATCTTTTGATGAAAGGTAATCCCATCCCCAAATGCTCATGTCATGAGATGCAGTTCATATGTCAGCTCCAATATCTGTAAAAAGATAGCGCAACACTTTTTATCAGTACAATGGTACTGAGTAAGTCAACCCGCTCCACTTTAAGAAGTGGGTTTTAAAATAGTGGTTGACACTCAAAAAATAATAATAATAATAATAATTTTCACTTTTTCTTTTAAAATGATCACACACATTACCTTTAACAAAATAAATAACTTTCATTCTTACCATTGCAGCAACTATGCACAAGAGGACACCATTTTCCATATATCATATCATATCATATCGATCATAAGTCATGATCAGCATGCAGCGGACTCATATACAGACACACTCCGGAGCCTCGGGTAACCCATCACGGATACACCCAAGAGTATAGACTCATACATGCAACAACGCCGTTTTGGCACAATTTATCAACAATGCCGTCTTGGCATATTTAGAGGGGGAGGCCCCGCAAGACACATCCCTAGTGCATTAGCCCTCTATCAAGTATGGCATCTTACTCAAGTTAATAGTGCACAATGGATTTAAAAGTGTTTTTCACAATTTTCCACATAATATCCTCTTTCAAGTGTTGTTTTGTAGAAAAATCAATATACTAATTCTTTAAGCAAGTGATTAAATATTTAATAAAAGTCTCTTTAGTGAATTACAATTATTTCGGGTAATTTCTATGGTATTACAATCCACCCTCCTTAAGAATCAACTTCGTCCTCGAAGTTTTAATGATGAAAACTACTGTGGCAATCTAATATGTGGAATACAAGATAAAAGTTATGGAAAAAAAAAGTTTTAGGAGATTTTGAACATACCCTATCAAGATTGTGTCGGGTGGTTACAAAAAACTTTAAAATAAATAGTATTTTTAATTTATAATTCTTATTATAACTTTACGGATAATTTCTACAAACCTAAACCCTAACCCTACAACCCTAAACCCTAAACCTATTAACCCTATAAAATTTAATTTTGTAAAGCTTTAAAATAAATAGTATTTTTAATTTATAATTCTTATTATCTACTTATGAATAAGTTCTATAACCCTAAACCCTAATCCCACAACCCTACAACCCTAAACCCTGAACCCTAAACCCTATAAAATTTAATTTTTTAAAACTTTAAAATAAATAATATATTTAATTTATAATACTTATTATAACTTTATGGATACGTTCTATAACCCTAAATAAACCCTAAACCCTAAACCCATTAACCCTGTAAAATTTAATTTTTAAAAACTTTAAAAGAAATATTATTTTTAATTTATAATTCTTATTATCTATTTATGGATAAGTTCTATAACCCTAAACCCTAATCCCACAACCCTACAACCCTAAACCCTAAACCCTATAAAATTTAATTTTTTAAAACTTTAAAATAAATAGTATATTTAATTTATAATACTTATTATAACTTTATGGATACGTTCTATAACCCTAAATAAACCCTAAACCCATTAACCCTATAAAATTTAATTTTTTAAAAACTTTAGAATAAATATTATTTTTAATTTATATTTATTATTAGCTATATTAATTTATGAATAAGTTCTATAACCCTAAACCCTAATCCCACAATCCTACAACCCTAACTTATTATACCCAACTACAAGAAATGAGCAATTAAATTCATATACATCAAATTATCAAATAAATTCGAAAATTCAACACAACAAATTAAATACCCATAAGTCTACAACCCTAACAATTCGCAATTTTGAACTCAAATTTAACAATTCACAACCTAACAAAATTTAAATACTCACAATAATCATCTCTAATTAGCACAATAATCATCCCTATTTCATGAAATAATTGCAAATTAAAAACTCTACTAAATATAAACATAGCCATATAACATAAAATTTTTTTTAAAAAAATGAAAAGCAGACAGAGCAGAGCAGAGCAGATCGGGTTGAGGGTGGGGATGGCGGGTTGGGGGTGGGGATGGGAAAGACTCACCCGAACTGCGTCGTTGCCGGAAGGGGGGCGGGGCTGCCGGCGGGCAGCAGCAGGATCGGCGTGCGGAGGTGGCGACCGCCGTGGCGAGGGCGGCGCCGCTGCACTCCCTTCCCCGACGAGCACTAGAGCCGACCGCTCGTCAATCACCGCGTCTCCCATCTCCGGTGGTTTATTGGCTGGAAAACGCTCAAAATTTCAAAAGGGGAATGGGAAAATTTCGATCGGGGTTTGGGGGGTTTCGGTCGAAAATGGGAAAGGGGAAGTGGAAAGGAGAAAGGGCCCAGCTGATGCTTTAAATTAAACCTTCGGTCGGCTATTAAACGATTCGATCGGTCCGACCGAAGGGGAAAAGGCCGACCGAAGCCTGTAATTTAATAAATTACCCTAAACCCTAACCCTTAAACCCTGAACCCTTCAAACCCTGAACCCTTAGACCCTGAACCCATGAAACCCTAAATAATTTTTTTATAAAATTCTAAAACCTAAACCCTAAACCCTAAAACCCTAAACCCTAAACCCTAAACCCTTAAACCCTAAAACTAAACCCTAAACCCTAAAGCCATTAATCCTGGCCCCCTAAACCCTAAATAATTTTTTAATAATCAGCTTTTACAACCCTAAACCCTTAAAACCTAAACCCTAAACCCTTAAACCCTAAATCCTAAACCCTAAACCCTTAAACCCTAAAACCTAAACCCTTCAATTAATTTATAACTATAATTCATAATAAATATTTTTTTTATCATAATTTTATTTTTAAATCATACACCATTAAACCTAAAGCATATCTTCTTCTTCTTCTTCTTCTTCTTCTTCTTCTTCTTCTTCTTCTTCTTCTTCTTCTTCTTCTTCTTCTCTTCTTCTTCTTCTTCTTCTTCTTCTTCTTGTTCTTTTTCTTCTTGTTCTTGTTCTTGTTCTTGTTCTTCTTCTTGGAAACTCTTCTAATATGATTAATATTTTTATGATTATAACTAATTTATAATTAATATTATTAATAATAAGAATAATAGTATAATAATACAATTTTAATAAAAATATTTTCACTTATAATAATAAATATCATTATTATCCATTATAACAATACTAATAATAATAATTATAGTAATTTATATAAACGGACAATAATAAAATAAAATAATATTTCAATAAATAATATAAAATAGCAATTATTACAGCTTCGATCGGCTTGATCGAAGCCATCTCATTTACCGACCGAAAGAGTTTTATCCGACCAAAACTCAACTAATCCTGCTTATTAATAATAAATATCATTATTATCCATTATAATAATACTAAGAATAATAATAGTAATTTATATAAACGGAAAATGAAAATAAATTAATATTTAAATAAAAATAAAAAATAGCAGTTATTACAACTTCGATCGGCTTAATCGAAGCATTTTCATTTACCGACCGAAAGGGTTTTATCCGACCAAAACGCAACTAATCCTGTTTATTAATAAAAAATATCATTATTATCCATTATAATAATACTAATAATAATAATAGTAATTTATATAAACGGAAAATGAAAAATAAATTAATATTTAAATAAAAATAAAAATAGCAATTATTACAACTTCGATCGGCTTGATCGAAGCATTCTCATTTACCGAACGAAAGGGTTTTATCCGACCAAAACTCAACTAATCCTGTTTATTAATAATGAATATCATTATTATCCATTATAATAATACTAATAATAATAATAATAGTATTTATATAAACGAAAAATGAAAAATAAATTAATACAACTTCGATCGGCTTGATCGAAGCATTCTCATTTACCGACCGAAAGGGTTTTATCCGACCAAAACACAACTAATCCTGTTTATTAATAATAAATATCATTATTATCCATTATAATAATACTAATAATAATAATAATAGTAATTTATATAAACGAAAAATGAAAAATAAATTAATATTTAAATAAAAATAAAAATAGCAATTATTACAACTTCGATCGGCTTGATCGATGCATTCTCATTTACCGTTTGAAAGGGTTTTATCCGACCAAAACTCAATTAATCATGTTTATTAATAATAAATATCATTATTATCCATTATAATAATAATAATAATAATAATAATAATAATAATTTATATAAACGAAAAATGAAAAATAAATTAATATTTAAATAAAAATAAAAAATAGCAATTATTACAACTTCGATCGGCTTGATCGAAGCATTCTCATTTACCGACCGAAAGGATTTTATCCGACCAAAACGCAACTAATCCTGTTTATTAATAATAAATATCATTATTATCCATTATAATAATACTAATAATAATAATAGTAATTTATATAAATGGAAAATGGAAAATAAATTAATATTTAAATAAAAATAAAAAATAACAATTATTACAACTTCGATCGGCTTGATCGAAGCATTCTCATTTACCGACCGAAAGGATTTTATCCGTCCAAAACGCAATTAATCCTGTTTATAATAATAAATATCATTATTATCCATTATAACAATTCTAATAATAATAATAATAGTAATTTATATAAATAAATAAATAATTAAATAAAACAATAATTAAATAAATAAACAATAAATAACATAAACACCATAAATAAATAAATCCAGCAAATAAATAAATAAATAAAGATAAGGAAATGAGAAATGAGATTTAACTTAAAAAGGAATTAAAGGAATTTAATTAAATAAAAAGAATTATTAAAGGTAAATAAATTGTACACCGAAACCCGACACCAATGAACTTGAGGATTCGAGTCCAAACGACCAATTAGACCCGAGTAAAAATTTAGAGAGAAAGTAGAAACCCGAAGATACCCCGGAAATCGGAAAAAGGGAGCATAGAGAGATAGAAATCCGAAAGAGAGGAGGAAATGCACGACGGATCGCACGACCCGCCCGGACCGAAGTCCAGGCGAGTGTCGCGCGGTGGCCGCGCGGTCGAAGGGAAGAAAGCGCGCCACGACCGCGCCATGTGACAGATTCGCCCGTGCGAGATTTTCTCGCCCGAATCCGGATTTTCCGACTTCGGTTGAACACCTTTCGGCTCAAGACTCCTAGGGGCAGACCTTGGGCGTTTCTAGGGCTTGTTTAACTATAAATAAGCTCTCTTAAAAGCTCCGAATACTTTTCCAAAATCCTACAACTCACTATACGTCCGAAAATCCTAATTCCAGAGTCGTCGGAGGCACGAGACCAAGGCAAGACTGATTTGGACGAAATTCAGAGTCTTCTAGACGTCGTGGTAAGTTCCGATCAATTCGTCTCTTACGTTTTGATTCGAAAACGAATCCTAATCTTCCTATCTTTCTTTCTACGCCCCAAATCAGATCTAGAACGTAGAACCCGACGAACGGAGAGGATAGACGGAGGACTGGAAGCCACGCCTTCGAAATAGACGATCCCGGATATCTACAAATCTGTAAGTTAATACTTACATGGTTTTGGGAGTAATTAAAACACGAAACCTAAAAGCTTAATCGAATCTTGTGAAAATCTGTCATTGAATGTTTTCTACCAGCGCAACAGTTTTGACGAATTTTTCCGAACCTTAAAACGACTTCAAACGGAAAAACTTAAAACACAAAAAACGTTCCTAAAGCTTAGATCTATCTACTGTAAAATTGTCAGAATTTTTTACAGATGGTTTGATATGTAAAAACCAACCGAAACCGAACTGCTGGGAATTGGATCTTGAAATTCTTGACAGAACTTAGGTCCGATCTTGATCATGTTTTTGACATAGGTTCTAGACCGATTTAGATCTTTGACCGAACATGAAAGTTGTAGATAAATGTCTTAACAAGGTCTCTGTAAATTTTCATTATTTTTGGAGTTGATTTGCTATGGTAGATCTTGATAATCTTGAACTGCTGTATACGAATTTCGGACAGATTTAGGTTATGACGAAAATTGATGTATTTGACCTATTTCGGTATCTCGGATTGAAAAAGTTAAAATACGGAAGTTGTTCATCTCGATATTTGCAAGTCAATGGTGAAATTTCAGAATATTTGGAATTAAACTCGATTTTTACTGAATTTTAGAGTAAACTGTGGTTGATCGAGTCAAATCTTGAAATCTTGTTGAAACGGTGAAACTAGCCTTTAAGGTTTAAACGAGTAGAAGACTCTTTGAAATATTTACATGAAATCTGGAAATTAGAAATCCCCTTTACGAACTTGATCGTTAAAATTAGGGGGTGAGTGCTCTGCAGGGTGCCCTCCTAACGATTCACTTCGTGCCTATATGGACGATGGTGACCCCGCGCAAAATATTTGAGATATGTTGCCAAAACGGCATGAGATATATGGCCTACACTCTCGTGAATATCCTTATGGGTTTCTCGAGGCTCCGGAGTGGTACTGGGTGTGGCAGATACGGCTGCGGCCGCCGGTTTCCGGCTAAATTGACGAGATTGCGATGCAATCGTGAAATACTTGAAATATTATCTTGGGAGTAATGGGGATAGTTAAATATTTTCAATTGTTGTTCTTTAAATTATTAAATGCTTTATTTAAATTACTTATGGCTTCATTTAAATTATTTATGGATATTATCATGCTTTTTTGTAAATATTAAATTAATGGCTTTTAAACCCTACGATCATGCATGTATTAAATTACTCAGCAAGTTGTGCTGACCAAACCATTTTATTTTCCTTTTTCCTTACAGAGTATGTGGAATGATCATGAGCGCGTTCATGCATGGGGAACCATAATTTTTGCAAACTTTATTATTTAAATTCTTGCATTAGACATTAGAATAAACGGGCCTGTTTAACCCGAATTTTGCCATGTTGGTCGTATTTACATTTCCGCTGCAATATTATACTTAAATACTTTTTTCCGCTGCACTATGATATTATTATTTTCAAGATTATCTTGTATGGGTTGTTTGCAAATGTTTTCAAAGCTTTTAAATACTGAAATACCTAGCGTTGCATCTCTTTAGTAAGCCGGAGAAACCGTGTCTTACTAGAGAGGTGTGGCGGTGACATCCCGACCTGGGTGACCAAAAATCGGGGTGTTACAAGTTGGTATCAGAGCCCGGCTATTTTTAAACCCTTATTATTTTTAAACTACTATTAATATTTTGACTATTATTTTAAATTTTAAAGTATTATTTCCATGGAAAATTTTTATTTTAAAACCCATGGAATAAAATATATATAGTGCATTAAATTATTTTTGGGGGGAAATCATCAATTCAATTTGCATATTGCATCTCTTCTATGAACTTAGAATCTTGGCAATTTGAACTTAGAATCTTGGCGAATTCGAACTTAGAATCTTTGCGAACTTGAACTTAGAATCTTGGCGAAATTTAACCTAGAATCTTGGCGAATGTTAACTTAGATCTTTTGCTTGCGCTAGATGGCTAGTCAAGATATGATGCAGTTGATGATCAAAATGATGAACGTTCACCTTGATTCCCAACAAACCATAGAGCAAATGAAATACCGTATGGCTTAATTGGAGGCCAATTTGCACCACATGGGCAACTTGAGAGAGGCGGATCACCACCGCATAAACCAACTCGAACGCCAAGTCCAAACCCTCAGTACACAAAACCTAATAATGAAGGAACACATCGATGCCCATGGGCAAGACTTGAACACTATCTTTGACGATCTACTGCCGCCAAGTTCGGAGGAGGAAGACCCGGAGGAGGATCCCGCTACCCCTCCGGAGGACATCTTGAGACGCTAGAGATTCTATTTTAGATACTATTTTGCTAGGAAAATATTTCTACCTTTGTACTAAAATTTCTTTTGAGGAAATAAAATGCCCGATTTATTTATAATAAATCGAAAAAAAAATCGGACAGACCTGTCTGTACAAAAAAAAAATTCGAAATAAAACACTACTACTGCAAGCCTAGATGGAAATGCGGAAACGAAGGATCACTGGTCGGGAGGCGGGAACTGACGACGCATATACTCGTCCATCTGACGCATGTAGGCATACATGTCGGTCATGGTGGCCTGCTGCTCCAGCTGCCTCGTAGTGATCGTATCCATGCGAGCCTGGTATAGATCCATCCTGGCATCCAGAACGTTGTAACGAGCCTGCCCGGCTGCAAACCCAGCGTCCATACGAGCAAACCCCGCATCCATACTAAGCTGCATACCCTGCATCATCTGCACTATCTGCGGCACCTCCGCACCCTGCTGGGGAACCACAGGAGGTGGCTGCTCAGGAGGGACAACTAGAATCAAACCATCACCATTGGGCTCCGGGCGAAGGACAGCCGGAGGAGCCCCACGTCGAAGAGCACTGCATCGAGCGGCGTAGGTAGGGATATGGTAGTAGCCGCCATCGGTTAGCTCGTAAGGATCCGTCTCTGGTGACGTACGGATCCCCTGAGCCGCACACATGCCACAAATAAGATGAACGTGGGTAATCACCCTACTCCCTCGTCCTCGGCGCATACCCCTCAGGTTGTCCGCGATACAAGCCCCAACATTCACCCTACCACCTCGGGCGAGAAAGCAGATGGTCTCATAGACGTGGTCTATAACAATATGGCTCCGGGTAATCGGCCGGACACGGCCTAACCATATCTGAGCAAGCTCGCGCCACGGAGAGTCCATCGTCGTCAACTGCAGCTCATGATCATGCTCGAGCTGAGGAGCCATCAAGGTGCATAAAACGCCCCATGCAGGCGGGGGTATACGACCCTCAAGCTATGGCCGGAATACGCCGTCGTCAGGAAGGCCAAAGTAGACGTTGACCGCCCGAGCACTGAAATCTAGATGGCGACTCCGAACCCAGACTCGAGACAATTCGCTGTTCTCCCCGAGACCGCCAATGTTGGCGATGACCTCCATAGCTAAATAACCAGAAGCGATGCCCTCGGGATGGCGCACAAGTCCAGTCCACTGAAGAAGGCCCAAAACTGGACTAACCATGTCGTCGTCCATATGGCGAGGATCCATGCCTCTCTCCAGAACATAAGACCTGTTCCGACGAAGCTCGTCGAAATAGAACTCCTGAGAGGCCATAGTAGCAAACCGATACCTATCGTGTCGATGGGGACGCACCTCGTCGGGAAGACCCTTGAGCTTAGGGCCCCGCTGCTCCTCGTCCTCCTCTGACTCGCTCCCGTCGAAATCAGGCATCGCCGGAGCGACAGTGCTAAGGCCAGCCTCATCGCGCTGAGCAACCCGTCTCCTGGTCCTCGGGGGACACATGAGTGACGCCAAAACCACCCATAAAAAGAGCAGCATCCTGCAGATACCCAACCAATACCAAATGTAAGGATAAATCCTACACAACGATTACATCAAGTATAGGCTAGAAAACACAAGAACATGAAGTGTAGGCTCTAACACGAGCGATCAAGAGGATAACCAAACCAAGACTATGTCTAAACAAGTCCCAAAACTCTTTGGGACATTTAGTCAAACACGTTGTGTGCGCAATAAATCAAGTCCAAAGTTTACTTGTAAACACATGGAAAACGTCCCCAAATCAAAACAATTGCTTAGGCAATAACTCATCGTCATAATAGGGCACAAAACAACGACAAGGAACTCATCCTCATGCCCACAATACCAACACAAATCGGGAAATTCATACTCTCCCTAAAGTATGGAATCTAGTAAAAACTTCCTCCAACTAGGCATACATTGTTGCACAAATACTTCCTAATCAACAAAAATAACACCAAGTATTGCATAAACTCACTAGTTGCACGAATTAAGTCTAAAAACAACAAATCCTCAAATTTTGTCCCTAAACCCTAAGTTCGAAATTCATCCAAAGATCTAAGCTAAACAAGGCATAAATTCTGAAATTGACAAGTAGATGTAGTAGACACATACCTTGCAACGAAAAATCGAAGCCGGGAATGGGAGAATTGGGGAATGAGGGAACGAATTTGAGAGCAAACTAGAAGAAGCCTCGGAAGTGGAAATGGGGCGGAATGGCTCGCGCTCCGCGCGAGCCCTTTTTTTTCAAACTGCTATGGCCGCGCGGTCGCCGCGCGGGCACCGCGCGAGCCTCGAAAAGCATTTTTTTTATTTTATTTTCTTACCTTCTGTTGTTTACTCGATCATCTATACGGCAAACTGTCCAAATGCGATTTTTGGTTGAAGGAGGTAGCATTTCTTGGACATATAGTATCCATTGATGGAGTTTAAGTGGATCCGGCAAAAGTCTCTGCCGTAACTAGGGGTGATATCGAGTCGAGTCGAGCTCGAGTATCATAGTACTTGAGCTTGACAACATATATTCGAGTTCGAGCTCGAGTTCGAGTATCATCAAGTCGAGTTCGAGCTCGAGTATCATCGAGTTCGAGTTTAAGTTCGAGTAGTTGGCGTGTTATTTTTTTGCTAAGCTCGAGCTTGAATTTGTAGCTTAAGTACGAATTTATTTTATTTTTCTTAACATTTGATTTTGAATTTTTAACCATAGCCTAAAAGACACAATTTAATTTGATATTTGAATATTGTGTTGATTATTGTACAACTAAAGATTGAACTAAAATTCTTTAAAAACATTTTTTAATTTTTTAGAATTACTATTTTTCCTTGTTTAGATATTTTAAATAAGTGATATATTTTTTCTAATAGAAAATAGAGTGAAGTGTGAGGGAAAGTATGAAACGAAGATTAATTAAAATGTGTGTTAATGGTGTTATCGAGTCGAGTCGAGCTCAGTCGAGCTCAAATTTTCGAGTCGAACTTGACTTGATGCGAGCTCGAGCTCGAGTTCGAGCAGGAGTCGAGTAGCGATAGTCGAGTACGAGTCGAGTTTTTTTCGAGCCGAGTCCCGAGTCGAGTACGAGTAGCACTACTCGTTAATCACCCCTAGCCGTAACTGAGTGGGCAACTCCCAAGAGCCAAACTGAGATAAGGAGTTTCCTTGGCTTAGCCGGGTACTATAGACGGTTCGTGAAGGATTTTTCGAAAATCGCACGACCTTTGACCCAGCTACTTAAGAAGGGAGTAAAACACGTGTGGACAGAGGCTTGTGAGACAGCGTTTCAAGAACTTAAGAAACGACTCACAACCACACCCGTATTAACACTACCATCAGAGAATGGTGACTTCGAAGTTTACAGCGATGCTTCGAAGGAAGGTTTAGGTTGTGTCTTGATGCAAGACTCGAGAGTCGTAGCGTATGCATCACGCCAACTGAAACCTCACGAGGAGAATTATCCGACACATGACCTGGAGTTGGCAGCGGTCGTTTTCGCTCTAAAGATATGGAGACATTATCTTTATGGGCGGAAGTGTCGAATGTTCACCGACTACAAGAGCTTGAAATATACATTCACTCAGAAGGAGTTGAATTTGAGACAGCGAAGATGGTTGGAACTTATTAAAGACTACGATTTAGAGATAGCATACCACGAGGGGAAGGCGAATGTGGTAGCCGATGCCCTAAGTCGGAAAACCCAACACGTGACAAACTCGTTGGTAATTCCGCCGGCATTGTACATGGAGATAGCAAGATTGGAGTTAGAACTTGTGCATCCTGGCACAATGAGTGAAACGATCAACGCCATGGTCGTAGAAACTCCAATATTGGACGAGATTAAGCTCGCCCAACCGGGCGATGCGAAACTCGAGAAGATAAGGGGGTATATTGCCGAAGGAAGGGCAATAGGATTTGCTGTCCATGAGGATGGAAGCATTCGTTTCAAAGGGAGATGGTGCGTGCCCCTTAAATGTGCCGAGTTGAAGCAAAGGTTGATGGAGGAAGGGCACAACACGCCATATTCAGTGCATCCCGGAGGCGACAAACTTTACAAAGATGTGAAGAAGATCTATTGGTGGCCGGGAATGAAAAAGGAAGTGGCAGACTTCGTGGCGAAATGTCTCACCTGCCAAAAGGTTAAGGCAGTGCGACATAAACCCTTAGGACTGATGCAACCACTAGAGATTCCAAGTTGGAAGTGGGATAGCATCTCAATGGATTTTGTCTCGGGATTACCCCGATCACCTAAAGGCATGAACAAGATTTGGGTGATTGTGGATAGGTTAACGAAGACAGCCATATTTATCCCGATGAAGGACACGTGGACTATGGACCAATTGGCCCGAGCCTACATTGATAATGTGGTACGACGACATGGAGTACCACATGACATCATTTCTGATAGAGACAGTAGATTTGTCTCTCACTTTTGGACGGAGTTACAAAAAGCTCTCGGTACTCAAATCAAAATGAGCACCGCATTCCACCCGATGACGGATGGTCAAACCGAGAGAACAATCCAAACACTAGAAGACATGCTGAGGGCATGCGTGTTGGAATTTAAGGGAAATTGGGAATCCCATTTACCCTTAATCGAATTCTCTTATAATAATAGCTAACATGCTAGCATTGGCATGGCACCATTCGAGGCGTTGTATGGACGAAGGTGCCGAAGCCCGTTGAGCTGGGAAGAAAACGATAAGTCGGTGGTAGTGGGACCACAACTTATCGAAGACATGGCTCAACAAATCAAAGTGATTCAAGGAAAAATGAAAGCCGCTCAAGACCGTCAGAAGAGTTACGCTGACGTGAGACGACGAGACCTAGAATTTCAAGTGGGGGATAAGCTCATGCTAAAGATATCACCCATGAAGGGGGTGATGTGCTTTGGCAAGCAAGGAAAGTTGAGTCCTCGATACATAGGACTTTACGAGATTCTAGAACGAGTCGGAAATTTAGCCTACCGACTGGCTTTACCGCCGCAATTAGATCGAGTTCATAATGTCTTCCATGTCTCACAACTAAAGAAGTATGTGCCGGACCCGACACATGTACTTCAACCGGAGATAATTGAGCTCGATGAAGATTTGACTTATGAAGAAGTCCCAGTGCGTATTCTCGACACTAAGGAACGAGTAACGAGGAACAAAACCGTCAAAATGATCAAGGTTCTTTGGTCGAACCACGAAAGTGAGACGGCAACTTGGGAAGTAGAATCCGACATGAGAGAGCGCTACCCGACATTGTTCCAAACCGATACCGACACAGTTATGGGGACATAACTGCAATCTTAAGGGGGAGAGGATGTCATACCACCTATTTTTCGTGCATTTTTGTAAACTTTTGAACTACGTTATGGCTTGATCCCTTCACAGGGTACGTAGGCAGCTTAGAAGTTTTAATTCTAAGTTCAGTCAGAACATAATAAAACAAACACAAGACCTTAGCACGAGAAAAGCCGAAACACAACTTCGAGGACGAAGTTGATTCTTAAGGAGGGTAGACTGTAATACCCGAGAATTTTCCAACATAAAATAAAACAATAATTAAATAAATAAACAATAAATAACATAAACACCATAAATAAATAAATCCAGCAAATAAATAAATAAATAAAGATAAGGAAATGAGAAATGAGATTTAACTTAAAAAGGAATTAAAGGAATTTAATTAAATAAAAAGAATTATTAAAGGTATATAAATTGTACACCAAAACCAGACACCAATGAACTCAAGGATTCGAGTCCAAACGACCAATTAGACTCGAGTAAAAATTTAGAGAGAAAGTAGAAACCCGAAGATACCCCGAAAATCGGAAAACGGGAGCATAGAGGGATAGAAATCCGAAAGAGAGGAGGAAATGCACGACGGATCGCACGACCCGCCCGGACCGAAGTCCAGGCGAGTGTCGCACGGTGGCCGCGCGGTCGAAGGGAAGAAAGCGCGCCACGACCGCGCCATGTGACAGATTTGCCCGTGCGAGATTTTCTCGCCCGAATCCGGATTTTCCGACTTCGGTTGAACACCTTTCGGCTCAAGACTCCTAGGGGCAGACCTTGGGCGTCTCTAGGGCTTGTTTAACTATAAATAAGCCCTCTTAAAAGCTCCGAATACTTTTCCAAAACCCTACAACTCTCTATACGTCCGAAAACCCTAATTCCGGAGTCGTTGGAGGCACGAGACCAAGGCAAGACTGATTTGGACGAAATTCAGAGTCTCCTAGACGTCGTGGTAAGTTCCGATCCATTCGTCTCTTACGTTTTGATTCGAAAATGAATCCTAATCTTCCTATCTTTCTTTCTACGCCCCGAATCGGATCTAGAACGTAGAACCCGACGAACGGAGAGGATAGACGGAAGACTGGAAGCCACGCCTTCGAAATAGACGATCCCGGATATCTACAAATCTGTAAGTTAATACTTACATGGTTTTGGGAGTAATTAAAACACGAAACCTAAAAGCTTAATCGAATCTTGCGAAAATCTGTCATTGAATGTTTTCTACCGGCGCAACAGTTTTGACGAATTTTTCCGAACCTTAAAACGACTTCAAACGGAAAAACTTAAAACATAAAAACGTTTCTAAGGCTTAGATCTATCTACTGTAAAATTTTCAGAATTTTTAGAGACGATTTGATATGTGAAAACCAACCGAAACCGAACTGCTGGGAATTGGATCTTGAAATTCTTGACAGAACTTAGGTCCGATCTTGATCATGTTTTTGACATAGGTTCTAGACCGATTTAGATCTTTGGCCGAACATGAAAGTTGTAGATAAATGTCTTAAGAAGGTCTCTGTAAAATTTCATTAATTTTGGAGTTGATTTGCTATGGTAGATCTTGATAATCTTGAACTGCTGTATACGAATTTCGGACAGATTTAGGTTATGACGAAAATTGATGTATTTGACCTATTTCGGTATCTCGGATTGAAAAAGTTAAAACACGGAAGTTGTTCATCTCGATGTTTCCGAGTCAATGGTGAAATTTCAGAATTTTTGGAATTAAACTCGATTTTTACTGAATTTTAGAGTAAACTGTGGTTGACCGAGTCAAATCTTGAAATCTTGTTGAAACGGTGAAACTAGCCTTTAAGGTTTAAACGAGTAGAAGACTCTTTGAAATATTTACATGAAATCTGGAAATTAGGAAATCTCTTTTACGAACTTGATCGTTAAAATTAGGGGGTGAGTGCTCTGCAGGGTGCCCTCCTAACGATTCACTTCGTGCCTATATGGACGATGGTGACCCCGCGCGAAATATTGAGATATGTTGCCAAAACGGCATGAGATATATGGCCAACACTCTCGTGAATATCCTTATGGGTTTCTCGAGGCTCCGGAGTGGTACTGGGTATGGCAGATACGGCTGCGGCCGCCGGTTTCCGGCTAAATTGACGAGATTGCGATGCAATCGTGAAATACTTGAAATATTATCTTGGGAGTAATGGGGATAGTTAAATATTTTCAATTTTTGTTCTTTAAATTATTAAATGCTTTATTTAAATTACTTATGGCTTCATTTAAATTATTTATGGATATTATCATGCTTTTCTGTAAATATTAAATTAATGGCTTTTAAACCCTACGATCATGCATGTGTTAACTTACTCAGCAAGTTGTGCTGACCAAACCATTTTATTTTCCTTTTTCCTTACAGAGTATGTGGAATGATCATGAGCACGTTCATGCATGGGGGAACCATAATTTTTGCAAACTTTATTATTTAAATTCTTGCATTAGAAATTAGAATAAACGGGACTGTTTAACCCGAGTTTTGGCCATGTTGGTCGTATTTACATTTCCGCTGCAATATTATACTTAAATACTTTTTCCGCTGCGCTATGATATTATTATTTTCGAGATTATCTTGTATGGGCTGTTTGCAAATGTTTTCAAAGCTTTTAGATCCTGAAATACCTAGCCTTGCATTTCTTTAGTAAGCCGGAGAAACCGTGTCTTACTAGGGAGGTGTGGCGGTGACATCCCGACCTGGGTGACAAAAAATCGGGGTGTTACAGTAATTACTCCCTCCGTCCCACTAATAGTGTCTCATTTCTTTTGGGCACGATTTTTTATGTGGTGATAGTTAGTACGTATTTAATGTAGGGGTAGATTAGTATTTAAAGTGAAGGTAAATTATGAATTTATGTGATGTGATTGGAATGTGTTTGAATTTTTAATCGATTTATTTATGTGTGATGTGATAGTTGTGTGTATGAAATTTAAATATATTTATTTATTGATGTGATATGATGGGAGTGAGTTTGTATTTAATTATTTCTTAAAAAGGAATGGGACAATTGAGGTGGGACGGACCAAAAAGGAAAGTGGGACGGAATTAATGGGACGGAGGGAGTATATGATACGAGTACAAAGTTCTATTTCAGTCACTTGAACTAAGGCCATCTCCAACAATAAACACTATTTTCCAGTCAGCTTTATTCTATTTTTCAGTCCAGTTTACAGTTTTTCACTTTTTATCTCCAACAATCAACTTTAAATTTTCCTCCATTTAAGAATATTCTATTTTGATTCCTTTTACTATTCATTTAATTTTTATCTATCAAATTAATACTACATTGCACTTTGTACACATTTGAATACTTCCTCCGTTATTGAATAATTAAGTGCAACATGTTGACAAATGACACTATTCACACAAACACTTTGACTTAAAGTTTTATCATAGTTATACAAGTTAAAATATAGCCAAGTAAGATCTTGTTAGGTTCGTCTCGTCGTGTAGTTTTTTAATATTAAGTTTTTAAAATTTTTACTTGTACCGAACTTAAGTTATTAATTGTTAAAAATGTGTATTGCACTGTACGTGTGGGTGGGTCTGTAGCACTTATAAAAAAAATAGAGGAAGTATATTTTATGTAATATATTTAAATTTTATAATTAAAATTTTATTAAAACTATTTTTTTCCTTTTTTGTTGAATATTCATATCGCCACTTCATAAAAATATATATATACTATGAAGTTCTCCACTATCTCATTTAGAATAAATATAATGATTTTTTATTTTCTTGATTAATTAAAAAAACGTGGATGGATGTTATTTGATAAATACATATGAAGAGTAAAATAAAATTATAAGAGAAAAAAACAAAAAAAAAATAATATAAAATGGGATACCGTCGGTCTACAGTGCCCCGCTACAAATGGCGGGCACTATTCACATTACAAGATAATGCCGTCCCGTCTCCCGTTTGCCAATTGTTGTTGGAGCTGCAAGCCTGCAATGGACGGTGAAGTGCCGTTTGCCATTAAATTAACGTTGCTGCTGGAGATGCTCTAATACTTTCAAAATGGAAATGTGGCACAACTTAATTTATTCATATATAATTGTGATATGAGTACAAATATATTAGTAGTTTTTTTTTTTTTTTTCACTCACTTGAACTCAATGAAACAGGCCACTGGCCAGTAAATTTTCTCCCAAATTCGTTAAGAATATTTAGAACGTTGCATTCTGCACACTATTGCCTGTCGTGTGTCATGGTTCTAACTTGTATGTGAATATCAATTGCAGTTGTGCACCAAGTGTGGTTTAAGAGGAAAATCTGGCCAACTAAAAAGGTTTGAAGAACTTGGACATCTGGTACAGTTATTACAAATGTAAATATATTAAAAAAAAAAAGCGAAAAAGATAGTACTATAAGAAATGCACCACATTCATTGTTTGATTGGAGCCCTTTTAAACATTTAGATTATCGCTTATGTATCAATGTAACTCATATCTTTATCAAAGGTTGTTGTTCGCTTGAACATCTCACGCAACACAATTACAACATGATTGAATTCATGATCTTTTTGTACGGACTTTTATTCAATTCAATTTATGATTTTAAAAAAAATAAAGAGACGAAAAGATTAATTTAATTTATTGAGAGCTTGTATGTGAGTGACATTGCTTCCAAAACAATCTGCCTTTGCGCTACCCCCATCTAATTAAATAGAGATTTTCGTATGTCTAGTGGAAATCATCTCAAGGGATCTTATATACCTCCGTCTAATTTAACTTGTCTTGTTTGATTTCTGCACACAATTCAATGCACTTTTTTCTATCATTAATATATCAAAAGATGTACAATGAAAAATTGTGTAAAATATATATTCTAAAACTACATGATCATACGATTCTAACAACACCGAATTCGACTATATTTTCCGAATCTATACTTGCAATAAATTTGAGTTAAAGCTGAACAATGAACAACGCCAAAAAATCAAACATGACATGTTTGGTGGGACGGAGGGAGTAGTTTATATTCCTATATCTAAATACTAAATTAATTATTTAAATTTGATTTTTTATTTTTAAACTTTTAGTTAAGTTATTTAAAAAGTTATTCACATTTAATTTAATTAAGTAATTAACAATTAGTATTAACTTCTTAAATTATTTGTAGTTTGTCTGTACTTAATGCAAAACCTTGATATTCTTGCAAATTATCAGTCAGCACACAAGGCCACAACCCACAGTCCACAGGCCATGCTTGTTTATTTTGCCGGCGGTCTGACCATCTGCGTCCGATTACACGCAGAATAAATGCTCTCGTTTTCCTGCCGCGATTCCGAAGATCGTTCCGACGAATTGCGGTCCATAACTAACCGGATTTCACCGCCTCGGGCACTTTATTGGTTTATACTTTATTCAATCTCGTTTCTTCCTTTCCGGTGCTAAACATCTGTATTTTGTCCATGGGACTGGAGTTCAGACGCCGGGATTACAGAGCTGAAGAACGGACTCACGCGCTGTCCAGGACGAGTGTAAATATTCACCCTCTCTCCGCTTCTCGTCCTTCACCCCTGGAGGTATGCGAGTAGACGATTTCACCTATAATTTTGTTGATGGCGAAATTGTGGTTTTTGTAGTGATTAACGAGTCCACAAAATAATGTCAGTTGTTTAACGCTTTCTCTATTGATTTATTGAACTTAAATTGTAATGGAGCTTAGCAAATTCGATTGCAGGTGGAAGAATCGAACGGTGCGAAAGATGATTTCGTCGATCCACTCGGGGCCACCGACGCAGCAATACATGTGTCCACCAGTGATCTTGACTATGAAATTACTTATCTTGAAGCGAATTCATCCGTAGATGTCTCTGGTCAACTGAAAGTTAAGAAGGAATGGGATTTCTTTAAGAAAATTTTGATGCAGCGATTTCCTTTTTCCAAAACGACTCAGATATCCCTGGTAGGTGGTACGTGTGTACATAGACGCTATATGTACATCAATTATTTTTAGAATATATACAGCAAGAGTGAATACTTTCGAGTTGTGCGTTCCTATGCTACTAAAAATCCCAGTTCGACAGTTCTGTATTTTGGATCGGAATAGCTGGTTATAATTTGTTCATTTATGTTGCTATTAATAGGTGTCCAGCGTCCTATTGAAGGGCAACAAAGGTCTACTATATTTGTTCCCTTTACTCCATTTCATTTTGTTGGATTTTACGCTTGAAATGTGATTGTTAAGACATATTGCTACTTGGATGGATCATCCAAATATTGCACTTCAGGGGATTTGACAGATCACACCAAATTTGATGAAGAAGATGTTAAGGTTATCAGTCAGCAGGAGTGCCTTGTAAAGTTGCAGGAACTCAAAGGTGAAATAAATCAGTCTTGGTGTACAGGTGATCGTGTGACATCTTTGAGGCTGTCAATTAAGGTGAAATCTTGACATTGAATTCAAGCCTCTAACTTTTTTTTTTTAAAAAAAAAAAAAATTTGTTCTATTTTTATTTTGACTTTTTTTTTTTTTTTTTTTTTTTACCATGGATCATAATTTTCCAACAATTCTGGTGTGGACAAAAGTGGTTGCATGTGGTCTATTATTATGCGCCCCCCCCCCCATCCCACACACACTTGAAATGGGCATAGATGATACACTTTACTGAACACATCTAGATTCTGAACATCTCTGAAATGTTTACATAGTTACTTCCTCCGTCTCGATATAAATGTTACGTTGGACTTTTTGACACTATTCACTGTGTAACTTTGATTCAAATTTTTATCATAGCTATATAAGGAAAAACATAGTCAAGTGAGATCTTGTTAGATTCGTCCAATCTTGTAGTTTTAGACAATCAACTTTTTATAATTTTTTATTACACACAATTTAAGTTATAAACCATTAAAAATATGTATCGACAAACGTGTCGGAAGGGAATGTAACAATTATATTGAGACGGAGGAAGTATTATTTTTACTGTAGTTTGACGAGCCTTGGATAATGAGTAGTACATAAGTGGTTGCATTTCCACAAATGATTGTGTTTAGTATTTGTTGGATTGACAGAATACCTTTTGACCTAGTTCTATTTATCTTAACGAACTTGGTGAAGTATAGTTGGATGATAGCCAACAGAGGGGAGGGCTTGACCATAAAATAATGAATGTTCTTTCTTCTTTCATTGTAGTCTTATTGAAAGTCTGTTGATGTAATTGTTTTCTGGTGCTGGTTACCTTAAGGCTTTTGAAGTCTGGGATGTTACACATCGTTTCTTAAAAAAAAAAAAAGGAAAAAAAGAAAAGAAAAAGAACAATAGAAAGAAAGAAGCCAAGAAGGTGTTGTTGTTATCCGTCTGTCTGTCTATCATCAGCAGTTTTAGGTCAGTTTAGAATAAATGAGTAACTAATTTGATTAACTGTAAGATCACGTTTTCAGTTTTATTATTTGTGTGTATATATGTTGTTATCTTTTAATTTCTCCAATTGACGAAGTTTGTGAAAATTAGGTTTGATCTTTGTTATATGTATTTGGCAACTTTGGTTAAGTATTTTACTATCTATATATCTTCGAGCAATTTTATGCAATTTAGAGGCTATAAAATTGCTTTTCCCTTTGGTTAGATTTGCGTGATTTTATTTTCTAATTCTCTAAACACGTTTGTGAAAATTAATTTCCTTTAAACTCATTAGGGTCAGAGGCTGGTTTAAGTCAGATGCTTTGATTTTGATGGATGTTACATCCAAAAAGTTTGGAAGAGTGTCAGGGTTTGACAGTTTTTTTTTTTTCTTTCATCCAGTTACATTTGCCACTAAAAGCACAATGTTCTCTTGTAGGTCGCCAGGCTTCTAATGGACACATCTATGATACAATTTTATCCAACTCTTTTTGTTCTAGCGACCGATATATTGGACATGCTTGGTGATCTTGTGTGGAACCGCATAAAGCAAAAAGTTGAAATAACTGAAGCAGGGGAGTTTGTTTGCTCTTTACCAGGTTTGTAACAAGGTTAAATTCATATTTTGTGGTTTTATGACTAACAACAAATATATTAGAGTTGCACGGGTAATCTAATACTTGGTGGATTTGGAAGTTTCTATATGGAATAAGGTAGTCAGCCTTGATTGAATATTTCTTTTCCTTTTATCATGGTAAATAAGTTCAAAATGCAGTAATAGTGGTGTGCTACCGATGCTATTTCAGTTGATTTCTGGTGCAGTCAACTTTTAATGTAAAGTTAGAAAGCCTTTCAATGTTCATCATATGACTGCTGATGGTCAATATGTGTAATATGTCATTACATTTATGACTCAACTGAGGCTTTATCGGCCTTGAGAGGATAGAGAATTTCTTTCTCTAAGGAGGCATAATGTAGATCAATATCTGTAGATTAATTGGAATTATACCCATGCAATCTATATTGAAATCATTTGCATCTAATATGCCCTTTTCACGATACTATAATTTATTTCCAGGCAACACCATGGTTCTTAAAAATGAAGTCCATCACCTTTTTTTGGTACACAGATAAATTCAAATTGACTGACATATGCTTTGATGCCAAGGAGACCTGCAATAACTGGTTTAGCAAAATTGGCTCTGTTTATGAGCTTCTTCCTCGCATGTAAGATCTCTATTTCTGTTGGTGTTTCTGTCCATGAATTTCAGTTGTGTTATTAAGGTATATTTCTGCATGCCTCATCAAAGTTACAATATTCATTGGTTCTATAAATTTTTCTGTACTTATTGCCATTATTAGCTTGGGTCATAAAACTTGCTATCCTTTTAATGTAGAATGGAAAGATCATTTTTGTAACTCGCTAATTCTGAAGTTTCTGGCTAGATTATAAAACCCAGTGGTTCAAAAAAATTTCAGTATCCATATTTTTCTTCTGTCGAACCAAGAGAGTAGATTGGTTCACTAATTGCATCAGCAAACAAAGCTGTGTTTATGATTTATAGGATTCTCCACAATTTAGTCATAGACTTCAAAAATTTCTTGCCTGATCCTTAAATGTCAAGCATATCATGTGCATATGTGTAGAATTTGCCTTCCAACTTTTTTGAGATTCCTTATCTCATTCTCTCCCTGTATTATAAATATTTTTTCTTGTATTCTGCAGTAATATACTTGCATATATATATATATACACACACACACATCAATAGGAATTATTATGGGATAATTTGATCAATGCATAAACTTAATATTCTCTAACCCATGTACTAATCTACTCATTCCCAACATGAAAAAACTGTGAAAGATTGATTTATGGTGTTTCATTAAAATTTTAATCTTTTTCTCTGGTAGTATTTACATTGTTTATTTCGGCCCTTTAATCCCTATAGCTCTCTAAATCATTACCTTCCAGCTATTTGGAGCTTGCAATATTGCATTGCTGGCGCTTCCTTTGTGATCATCCTGAGAATATTCTTCAACGGTTGGTTGTGATGACAAGAGGCATAGCTGATCCACTTGCATCAGCCTACTGCCGCTTGTATCTGGTTCAATGTGCCCAGAGATTACCTCAGCATGATACCGGTACTAATTTGTTGCTCTATCCCTTCATGCATGCCTGATGTTTGTTAATGCTCCCCTATGTAGTTTAGGTTATGTGGGTTTGACGGCCAGTACAACAATTAACTAGCACATATGGCAATTGTTTCTTTATGAGTTTCAGTTGAAATATGGCGAAGTATATACTTTTTGTACTTGTGCTTTAGGATAGAGATTGATACATCTAGTATATAGTACTATTGGTTGGTTCCTTAACCCTCATGCTGTGTGGTAAATATTTGCCATCTTTCTGCAATTTCCTCTTAGAGTACATAGTTTCCATCTCTCATATCATTATAAAGTTTCACGTGACTTATATCCAAAGCCATTGATACTGGATCTCATGACAGGTTTTCTTATTACGTGCATTAATGATTTAAAGGTGCTATTGATGCGCCTTGCACCACAAATACAATCCGTGGATGTGAGTCTCTCTGGAAAAGATAAAATTACTCTCACTCTAATTGAGCCCACTATTGAGTATATCACAAGATGCTTGTTCAAGGATCAAAAACAGGTTCAGATGGATAAATTCAGATTCTACTTACTTTTTGTTCCGTCGCAGATACTTGAATATGGTGTTTTATGGGCAGTTCCCTTCACTATGAGCACTTTTGTTTGTTTTCCCGTAGACTTTTGGCATGGAAGTGCATTCTTCGAGAGGGTTATAATGGCAGGAGTTTTGCAATATACACTTTGAGTTTATCTTGTTAGTGTAGATGAATAGTGCTTCACTCCTTGCTCTCGACCTCTGGTTGTTTTTTTCTTTTGACAAAATGTACTTGCTTGGCATTCGAAGTTTTTCCCAAACCACAGTCTGAATGCTCAGTTTCATATAATATCTGGAAATGAACTTAAAAATTGGGGATCAACTATTTTAGGATAAGTTTCTTTTACCCCTTTAAGGACAAACTGCATATAATAGATTTTTGAGTGAAATTACTTGTTTCAACGTATCATTTCATTAGATTTCATATGACATAGACCCATCATTTAACATGCTGCACATTAGGTCTCTTTTGATTATTACGTTAGGATTTGTCCATTTTCAGTTCTTGAAAATCTCACCTGGTGGCAAAACCTTAGGGGTCTGTTCTCTCACATTACAACAGTAGGCAACAGGCATCCTCCTATTCAATGAGTTTGTATGCTTTCCTAGGCTGTAAGTCTCTATTGTCAATGTGTTTGTGTTCCTTCATGCTGGATTGTGGTAGAATGTCATTTCATTTTTTAATTTTAAAACAATTATGAAATGACTAAATCAATTCAAGTTGATAGTAAGCTGTATCAATTTTATATTCATAAATTTTTAACATAGAATGTATTTTTCTGGTATCAATTAATATATTGCCCAAGCATATAGTAGAAGTACTATATAAGTTGATTCTAGAAGGTACTTATTCTATGCAAAGAAAATATGTATCTTTATATAAATGCTAGATATCCCTGCATCTATTGAATGCTTACTGTCTCTTGTTTGTGGAGAAGTGCTCCATAAGTAGTTTTACAATGTAACATCAGCGTTATGTAATATGTTATCTACTTATTTGTTTGATTTGTTTGCTTTGCAAATGAAGCCTGTTGGAATTTGTCTCTGTTATAGCCAGTATCATTTACTTTGCAAATTTGATGGCAGATGGAAATTACTAATATACTTAAGGCACTTGGAATGTGGGGGAGGAACCCGTCAATATTGTCTGAAGGCTGCTATTGCATCTCAATTATTCTTCATCACGTACTGAAGGAACTTCCAGTTGGATTTATTTGCTTCAATGCCTTGGAGATGCTAAATGTCATAGAATGTGCTAAAGATAGCACTTTTGATCAGGTGTTTTTCTAAGATTTGGTACTTTTATATTTTTGGTGCTTTTCTACAGCTTAAATTAACTCTAAATTATGCAGAATCTTAATCTCAAATTACTTGGGCATAGGCTGTGTGAAAGTATACCAGAAGTCAGCAGTGTCAATTTGGTCCTGGATAAAATTATCAAGGTATTCTGCTTTTTTTGTTTGCACATGCCAATGGATTTGAATGTTATTTTTTATGATGCTTTGGCAAATTTTGCATCATGATTTATTTTACAAGTATATCTCTTGAACTTTTACAACTTTCATTACTTTAAAACTTGATATATATATATATATGGTTTCCTCCATTTGTCTTTCCCTTTTCAGTTAGATGGGATTTATTCTTCATGCATTTTATTGCCACTGTTATACATAATACTAATTGAGAGGAAAATAGGCTAGATTAATCACCAAGCCTCACATAAACAATATGTCTAAATATAATATATAGATATAGATATAGATATATACAAAATGAAAGCATTACATCGGACAAGATCTTTGATTAAGGAAACAACTCAAATAATATCTCATACTCCCTCCATTTTTTTTATTCTTGCTACAGACCCACCCAGCACGCAGTCCAATGCATATTTTAAACCATTAATAACTTAATTTTGTTACAAGTAAAAATTCTAAAAGTTCGATGTATAAAAACTACACGATGCGACAAATTTAACATCCCACTTGGCTATATTTTAACTTGTATAACTATGGTAATACTAAGTCAAAGTGTAAGTGTGAATAGTATCAAAACACCAAAAGGTGCAAGAAAAGAAAAACGGAGGGAGTAATATGTTAGCACTCTCTGGCAAGCTGAACCATACAAATTATAAGCTACACATAGATGTTACTGACCTGTCAAATCAGCAATCCCTATTTAGCAAATCAGCGAGTTGGTTCTTAGAAGCTAGAATTGACATAGAGAACTTTTAAACTACTTTCTTAAAGTTGTCGTTGAATGAACTGAAAATCCACCTCGGTTTGGTTAGTTCCATACTCCGAAGTGGCATACCAAAAGTAAATGATCCATACGTATTCATTCTAGCCCACAAGATTTGGGGAAAAGAACATTGTCTGTCTGGCATTCTGTATTTTTCTCATCAAAAGCTTGCAGGATTCATTTAATCTTTTAATAAGTGAAGCTGCTCAGTATTCCATAATAAGATTTGTTTGTTATTTTTAATTGATAAACGCATATGCAATTTCAGGTTATCACCTCCTTTGATGACCTTGCCGCATACTTGATGGTTGCAGATGCTTATTTGGATATTATCTTGGAAAATCAGTCGGTAATTTGAAGCTTTTATGATTCCAGGTTTATAGATACTGCACATGTTATTTTAAGTATTGAGTAGCATTGTGTGTTTTTTTTTTTTTTATTTTTTATTTTTTATTTTTTATTGGATATAATATTCTGTTATTTTTTGATTTCTGGTGACAAGGGGAGGAAAATGTTGTCATCTAAGAATCTTAACCATTCTTTGTTATGTCATCACGATGGCAATTAGGGAAGACACACAATACCTTAGGTAGCATCCCTCACACTTGAGAAGTGCATGTGATATAAACTGTGTTTGCCATCATCGGCCTCTTGTTATCTTTGGTCAAAAAGTGTGGCATTATTTCTTCGTATTGTGATTGCGTGCTGGGATAAAGTTATATTCAAAGCAAATATGATAACTTCTCATCTGGTGGAAAAATGATGAAGAAAGAAATGTATATTTTATAGTCTTCCTTATGTTACTGTCTAGTGAATTGTATTAGTCATATGCAATATAAACTCCTGGGTTTAAGATTATAGCTGTTGCCTGTGATATTATAAATGAGTTTCCACTAATAATGTATAAAATGTTAGTGCTGCATGCCTCTTGTTCTTAATTTTGAGTAGCTTTTAGGGTCTTCAATAATGTGAAAACTGATCTTAATTTAAATATTCATTAATGAGTTTGTCATTTGTGCTCTTTCTTACAATTTTACCAGACTGACTTAGTTACTTATTTTAATATATGTGCAGGGCAATTTCCTATGTGTCATACTGGATGGTGTATATGAACGTATGCAAGAAAAGGATATTGGTGAAAATGAATTGGTTATTCTGGAATCAATTTTCTTGAAATATCTCTCACATTGCGCCAACATAGAGAACATATTAGCACTGGTATGCATCTATATCTATCTAAACCCAGCTAGAAAACTTTGATTTTCTGCTGTACTTGTTGGATTGTTGATAACTCTGTTGATATTTTGCATTTTGAATTCTCAATCCCTTTCTGTTTCGTGATCATTAATACATATGTGATTTGTTGCATAATCTGGCTTGAAAATCTCATACATTGGCTGGTACTAATTTGCCATAGATTTTATGCATTTGCAGAACCATTTTGTTGAAATTTTAGATATGATGCATGGGAGCTCAAGAAACTCTATCAATATGCAGATTCTCAATATAGCAATGAGGTACCATCTTTTCCTGTACATTGCATTCTTTATTTTCATGTACCATCCCTTTAAAATTTTCAATGATGGCCAACGACTTTATGCCAAACCCATTAGAAGCACTGACGAGTGGTATCAATCTCTATTGATTTACAGTTGGTAATACTTTCGGCAATCATGGATATATTGCTAGTATGGCTGTATGGTGCCCAGAAAACAAATCCATAATAAGAATCATGTAGGATACTGCATTAAGTAGAAAATTGCTAAAAGTTGAAATGTAATTTTGCATCATCAATACAATCTCCTTGGCCGATTTTCTGCGTGGATTGTCAGTGAAGAGATATATTGATTGGAAACTATGCTTGGTCGGCCTGGTTTATGACAACTTTATTTGGGCATGGTTGTAATCGTTAACATTTAACAAATATGTAGGCTATGAAATCCTTGTTAAGACCCTTCAACATCTATTAGGTAGTTCGGGAAACCTTAACCCACTGGTCATGACAATTACTAACGTACTCAGTACTCACCCTAGTTAACCTAGTTCAAGAAGCTGAGTAAACTCACATAAGGTCAGTCCGATACTTTGATTAATATTTGTTTTTTCTAGCTCATATGAAAACTTGTGAATGCAACCAACAAAAAGTAACCAAGTCAGGTGGACACACTGGGCATGTATAGACAATTAAAGTCACACAAACATAACCCCTGTCATAGATAAAAATAATAGTACAAAGTGCCCCAGTGTACATATACCAGGACAAGGGAATGCTAAAGGCCTACCTTATCTGTACTTATTGAGTCATGTCATTGATTATGTGGACTGATGTGCTCCGTGCCTAAGTTTCTGTGGTCCAATGGCCAATTAGCTCACAATACAGGATCACTCGAATCAGGTTTCTTAGTTATTGGGATAGGTGAATTCTTGGGGATCCGCCCCCTGATGGAACTGGAATGTTTCAAGCAAGGCTCAAAAGAACCAAATGAATTCATAAAAACTATGTGTTGGCTACATTCAATGATTCATTGTAGTAAAATTGGATCCTTTCCGATAGAGTCCGAAAATTGCAATTATATATTACAAAGAAATGAAAGAATTTGGTTCTAAGTCTAAGTAAATACCCAACACCCAAGTTGTCTTTCAGGGTTGATCATGATATGATGAAGTTCTTTCACCTACTCCGAACAACACACAAATGGATCATAATAGGGTCGCTGAACAAAGGCAACTGACAAATGCCGGAGATAAGTGCAAATGTTAGGACAAGGTTAAGCAATGAAGAGATGGATGACAATCAATACTAACAAGTTGCTGCAAAGTAAAATAACTTTGTATAGTTATCCATTCACACACATACATGAATGCATAATGGAGTGTGTGCGATGAAGATAAACCTAAAGCATACGTGTATTTCTAACTTAGATGTGTCAGCATGACTAATCTATATAAGCTGGGAGATTCAAATTAAAATAGAACAACCTATCCTATATTGCATTGGGTCCAACCATGATCATGACACCTAACCTAAAGTACGTGTATGTATATGCGGCCTAACTTACCAATGACCTTATTCAACTCATTTGGAGTGTCGCCATATTGTGAGGGAGCTTTGCTATGTTTCTGAATGACAAAAGCTATTTAGCACACTAAATGGATTAGGAAATGAAGAAAAGAAAATCAACAGCCGTGGAACACATCAAGTTCAATTGTTGAACATGTATGGGGAGTTGTTAATGTGTGAGGTAGCTGTTGAAGACATTCACATATGTGTTTAACATGAATGGAGTTAATGAGTTAAACAATGTTTTAACACCTACTTAGACTTGTTTAATATGAACGGAGGGTAAAAACATGGATAGGGGGGTGCATAATGTGTTAAAACAATTATTGAATGGTCAACATGTTAGACTGGAATTCTCAAGCCAAAACTAGAACTCTCTGACTCCAAATGCCTACTGTAAAATTGATTTTATTTCTGATTACACTATTGCAATAACCTTTCATAGATAAGGAGTTTCATGATTCAATTCAATGCGAGCAGGTATTCTGTAATTTATGGAATTAAATCTAAAAACAATTTAAAGATACTTATTCCTAGGCTCTAAACAATTCACATGTACATAAATTAACCTCTATTTGCTTTTAAAAAGTTGCGTCTTAAGATTCAGTCCAAGTGATCTCTACACACCTTTCCCTACCTGGGTTGTTCATTGTTAACTCAATAACTCATGTCTTGCATAGTTGCATTGCGTTTGTTGCTCAGTGAATATGTTGTATTTGGTATCTCAGTCTTGTGAAGTGTTGGAGACATTACCGCACCATTCATCTTGGGTTGTGTATGTGTGTTGGTAGCAACTAATGACCCTGAAGAGATAGAATTACCTCATAGGATTGTTTAGTACCTTGAAAGGAGATACATTTGAACGTGCGAGGAACTGGATTAAACTTATTTGTTGTGTGCTTTTCATTTTGGTATGTTTCTTTTGATTTTTGAGTGCACCATGTAAATAGCATTGTATTTGGGGTTTTATCTGTTACATTTTATTACTCACAATTAATCAGTTTTTGTTCAAACAGTTCACATCATCTCTCTCTCTCTCTCTCTCTCTCTCTCTCTCTCAGGAATGGTCAAATACGAGACCCAACTGTCATTGAGGTTTTATTTGAACTTGCTCACGCATTATATGAAGAATCTGACTTCTCAAACATGAGAAAGAATGATCATCAACATCCATCTCGTGTCATTTCGCATTTTGTATATGTGGTAACATAACCTATTTTTTAAATGGGTTTGTTTCTCCATGGCTAAGGACTCAATGGAGTTAGAATTTAATGCTAATGCTTCTGTGGTTGTTGCTATTAGGTTGACTATGGGACAGATGTTGAAAGCCACTTAAGGTTCCTTTGTCAATGTCGTGGTGCTTTTGCTAGCATTAGTGAGGTCCAGGTCGTGTATGGTTTCTTATTAGCAATCTTTAAAGACTTTGTTATTCAGTACTTGCTGAGCGCCTCTTTCATTTCCTGTGTTGCATGAGGTACAATGGTACACTCAACTGTCAAAAAACACATTGTTTTCCACATTGATTTTGTGACCTTGTACTTAGTGATAGAAAAGTATTATCATATAAGATCTGCACAACACGCTTTTTCTGTTCACGTTCTGTTACCCTGTCTTCTAAGTGTTATACGAAAGTACTTTTTAAGCATATTTGTTATTTCATGGTAAAGTGCATCTAGTATTGCTGATTGTGAACTGAAATATCAAGTATCAGCCTAGATAAATTAAACTTTGGAATGTGAAACAATATATATTGAAATAGTAAAAGTTGCATTATTTCTGTATCTTAAAGTAGTGCCACCTTCCATTATAACTGATTGGCTTTGCCCTCACTGCTAGGTGAAATATAGACTGAAAAACTAATTAAAGGTTCACAGTTTTTGTTGGCCGCTCTTGGAGCAAATGGTGTTTACTGACGAATATTTCCCCTATCGATGTATATGCCCTGAGAGAATGTATTTTTTTAAGATGGAATATGCTGTTTTGTTAAGCCAATAGAGAGAGCCTTCTGTGGCTTTCGTATTTATTCTTTCTTTATCTTTTAAATGCTACTGATCACAGTTTTTAAATAGGTTTTTATTATTGTATAATACTCAAAGTACCCTTGTTCATCTTGCATTTTTCAACAATTAAATTTTGTATTTTTCACAGAGCTTACAACGCACTAAAATTGGCACATCTATATCATTTTTAAAACTGCAGGAAATTCTTGTCCATTCCAGCAACAATTTAGCAGTTAAAGCAATGAGAGATGGAAATAGTCGTATCAGCTTTGTCAAATCATGCATGGCCTTTAATGAAGTTACAATACCTGCTATTCCTTCCAACGTTAGACAGTTAAACTTATATCTTGAAACTTTAGAGGTGCGACTTCTGCACTCCATTTTAATTTCATATGCTTGAAATATATGCTTAGCTCTTTCTCTTCACATTTCAGGTTGCAGTACTGGGTGGATTTATCTCTCATTCAGATGGCTTCATAGATGCAGCAGTGTGTTGTTTGCAAAATATTGATGGTTGGATGAATAAATTTTTATCCACATATACACATCTTTTAGTTGTTGCCATCACACTTTCACTTTTGTGCAATTTATAAGAATTCTTGGTTTCAAGAGTGATTGTATTAGACAACAGGAGTATAACATGAGGGTTTGTAGGGAAGCAATTCTTGATGTTGCTTTATATATGGTTATCTCATCACAATAGTACATACTAGTCAGAAATATATCATCAACTTACTGACATAATAATGAAATTGCATGATAATATGGATTTTGCTAAGATAACATCAAGTTGACTATTCCATAATGATAATGTGCTGATAGTTTTTGAAATAGTCACCTATTATTTGAAGTTAAACGACTCAAAATCTCTAATTATGTTTAGTTCTTCTAATTATGCATGCTAGTTCGAATCTTTAGTTTACATGGGAATTAATCCTCTAGTCCTTGTTATACCATTGTATGTATAATTATTAATTGCAATTTGTTTACTGAAATTTAATTGCTGACTGAGCATAATTCTTGTAGGTGTACCCGTGGCTGAAGATGTAGATTTGATTATTACATTAACATGCAAGTTATGTGGCATTTTGGTTATCCTTCCAGGTATTAATAATTGCATACAATTTGTTTTTTGGTTTAACTCTCCAAAAATATGTTATGCCTTTTCTCATAAGATTTATCGTGTGTTGACGAAAACGAGCTTTTATTGTGCAAATGAAAAAAAAAAAATGATATTTAAGGGAGATATATAAAGCTAAGAAAACTTGGACATATGCTTACAGAATTTCTCAATGGTTCTGAAGTTAGCTTGAGTGGAACATGATATTTAAGGGATATGCAAAGATAACTTGTGAGATATTTTTTATCAAGAGGTTCTCAGTGGCTCTCAAGTTGGTAATATAAAAAGTCACAAGTTGGGCATGATTAACACGTGATCCTACTAGAAAGAAAAACTGTATTTGTAATTGTATTCTTGTAATTGCTACCTATCTGGTTATTCACTTACCTAGCTAAGCTTCATTGTATGTGGTAGTGTGTATACACACACACATATGACATGTATATACATGTATTGTAACAAAACTCTAAAATTAAACATTCAAAACCCCAATTTTGACTTTTCGAACTGTTCTTTTTTCTTCTTTCTTTTTAACCTTTAATGTATTTGTTTCCTTTCTATTTTTTTCTCGATAGGTCCATATATCCATATTATTATCTATGCATATCAATATCTATATCCGTATCTATCCATTTCAGTGTATGCAGAAAAAAAACACTACATATGTTTGGATGCATTTTTGGCTAATCTTTGTTGAGTTCCCCTTAAAAAGCACTTTCTTTTTAAAGGTTTACAGGAATAATGATGTTGCTCTTACTTGAATGAGATGGAAGTAGTTGTGGCGTTGCTACTATTTCTGTGCATTTCTAATGTCATAGTTTCTTTCTGAAGGTAGCCCTGAACAAGGATCTGTTTGCATTCCCAAGCATATATTGTCTTTCCTAGACTCCCGCTCATGGTGATGCATGATATTTTCTTTTCCTTGTAATTAATCAAACTAGTAAGTTTCATTATTTTGAAAATGATTTGCTTTCATATTGCAGGATATTACCTAGAATGAAGTGTAAGGTATTATCTGCAATAGTTTTCTTGTTAGCAGCATTATCTCAGGATCAACTTCTGTATCCCGTTGTCAATGGACAGGTACTATTGTTATACTGTTGATGCTAGCTGGTCTAAAGAATAATACTTTTCTTCTCTCTAATATTATTGTTTCTTAAATTTTCTCACGAAAAGTCTCTAGTGAAAGGTTGGAAACCAATATCATATGATGAAGTGATAAATAATTTTCATAGTAAAAAGTTGGATGGAATTGAATTATTTATGTTGAGGTAGCATAGTCCATATATTTTAGTGCTGAAGTGATAAGTAATTTTCTTGGTTAAAAGTTTGACTTGTTCCTGTGCATGACCGGGCTATAATCGAGTAGATTTTGTAATTCTCCTCCCTTCGTTGAGTTTTTAGGCTAGTCGGTCACTAACACCTATCAACTATCAAGTAATTATCAAATACCAAATGATCTATGATTGATCCAAAAACGGGAATAGATATTGCATTTGCCCAACAATCCTTGTTATTTTGTAGAATATGCCTATATTTTTTAGCCACTGCCCACTCATTTTGTGGTGGAGCATCAACTCAGATTATTCCAAGTTGAGTTAAAGTCAAACACCATGTCATTTGAAATCGAACTCTGTCCAAGTTTCAAGCTCAGCCTTGACTGAGCTCCAATCTGAAATCGAGCTTGTCTTCTATTTAAATAACTTAAACCTCAGCTCTTTCCTAATTTTGTTTCCACATAACCAAACAATAATTGTCATGGTGAAGAAGAAACATTAGGAAAGAAGGAAGAAAAAGAAAAAGGCTGCCATGGATGGACACACACACACAAACCCGTTGTATATTGTCAATTTGTCATTGACTCATTCTCATGCTGTCATATGTCGAAATTCCCTAATCCAGAATTATTTCTAGTTAAACTGTGAATATCATCATTTCAAATTTTCAGGGTTCAATCACTAAATATAAATAGACAATACACAAAATGAGGAACACGCTAAACTTCTACATGTAGACTCTAACTTGACTTGATTATTGTCGACTATGAATCGAGAACTTAAGAATAAGATTGGAGTTAAACTTCATGATCAGTTAACTCGAGGAGCTCGATTAATTTCACCCCTATCATGAACAAAAAGGGCTACTGTATGATATGGTATGGATTGTGCCTGTCTTAAACGTGTGCAAGAAGTACTAAGTGACATTCGCTCACCTTAGGTATGGTGACATTTTATTGATGTTTGTTGGGAATACAACCTAAGTCCCACATCGGAAGAAAGGGAAGAATTACCTGAAACATAAGTGTCCACCTAGCTCTGTTAGTAGAGGCCTTTTGGGAGGTGCTTAAAATCAAAATTGTGCGGGCTTGGCCAAAGCGGACAATATTATATTAATGGGGGAGTTAGGTGGGTCTCGAAGTCCCAACAAGTGGTATCAGAGCGGTTCAGGAATTGAGTCAGTGGTGGACTTCAGTGTGTGGGAGGCCCTCATATTGGAGTCCGTGTTCGGTGCCTTGTATCGAAAGTTTTCCTGATCAAAGTGAAGCTAAGGCGGCGTGTCCCATAGATAGGAGCAGTGGTGCAAGATGAATCGCTCGAGGGAAGGCCATGTGGTGTGTGATCCTTGGTTGATGGGGAAGATTGTTGGGCTTGGCAGTACAACCTAAGTTCCACGTTGGAAGAAGAGGGAAGAATTACCGTGGATATAAATGAGGCTTTTGGGAGGTGCCCAAAATCAAAACCTTGCGGGCTCGGCCCAAAAGGAAACAATATCATACTAATGTTGGAGTTGAGGTGTGTCTCACAGTCCCAGCACTGTTTCACTTGAGAACAAAAGCAGTAAAGGAATAGTTCAGAAACAAAAGGTTCCTGTCTCATGAAAGAAAATCATTAATAAATACAGCAGAATAGTGAAAAGCTAGTTATTGGTAGAGTTGACACGAATCCCAGGTATCTTAATGCAGTTACTCAAATCAAACGAACTAGCTCGGTCATTTACTTAAGGTGCTCGTGGTGGTGGTGTTTAGTAAACTGGCATGGCTAATTGTTTAAAGAAGATGCTCCATGAAATTGAGGAAGCTTTTTTCAACAGTGATCAAGGCCCAAGGGTCCATGGATGACCAGAACCACAATGCATTGCAGTGGGGTGTTATTTCTCAAACAAGTGAGAAGCTTTGCCTCTTGTGGGACTAATGCATGTAAGCATGAATGACATACAGAAAAATATTTCAAGTTGAATAAATAAGTGAATAACCAGCCTTCGAAGTTTAAGGTGTGTTTAGGACTTCATAATACATAGCCCACCAACGTTTAGCAATGCAAGAAAAAGGGAAAAATAAGATATTTGTGCTTGTGCCTGAATTCTTTTCCTAATCTAGTCAGGATGGATTAACATATTTATGGAATAGCTTAACTTTGTTGGCTAGAATATCACTCCAACTTTCCCTTCTCTAGGTTTCTTATCTAAACTTACTTCTCTTCCCTCTCTGCTTACACGACGCCAGAGGTATCGTATTCATTAATGATGTTAATTGTGTTTTTCAAATATTGTATTTATATGTGATGTTAGTTTCCTCTCTCCCGTCTCTGCGCACTCCAATTGTACTTTTTGTCTATATAGATACCAAGTAATCGCCAATTACTTTTGGGACTTCAGCCCCATCATCAAGAATTGTTGTCATTCTCCAATCTTATTATGCGGGATATTGTTAATATCACTGTTCAAGAGCCTTCCAAGGTAAGAGGTTTATCAATTCACTCGCACCCCGTTTCCATTCTGCTATTTTATCTTTGTAATGCTTATTGTCTGTTCCCTTTTCTTCTTTGTTCATTGAATTATGGTTGCACCATTAATCGGTTTCTAAATATTTGCATTATGAATTCATATATATTATGGGAAGTCAATGTTTCCTCTCAGGCACTCCGTGGAATGATGGCTCTCGAAGCATGTAACTGTGTAGCTTCATCCTTCAAAGTAAGTAAACAGATGTTTTTTTTCTTTCAGTAGTATCATTTGTCAATGGTTCAAGACATTACAGATTTGCCGTTACTTTTACCATATGAATGATTAATTTGCTCACTCTTCACTTCATTTATCCTAGTTGTCTGATGAACCATTTGAAGCGTGCTCCAAATTGGTGGAAATTGCCAAATCATGCTTGAGTGCAGACAATAAGTTTCTTCAGTCTACTTTAAAGTTCCTAAATGCCCACTGTTACCTGTAGCAGATTGAGCAACATGATATTCACTTTGATTAAACAATGTTGGGTAGGGGACTGACTCTGCGGCTCATTTTGGGTTGTGAGTAATCTTCAACTGGAACTAGATATCAATCTTAAAGCTCATTTCTCGTGCGTGTGTTATTTATGTTAATTCTTTGATGTGCTGTGTATGCTAGTTCTTTCGTGAGCAAAATGGAAGAAAGTGCTATGGTGAACAAATTGTAAAACACAAGCACTTCATGCTGTGGAAATTATCCCACACACCCTACACAAAAAGTCCCAAATATATCCCAAAATAAGTTCAAGACAAATAGACAATTACACAATACAGTTAACAAATGCATTTCTTTTTGTTGTTTATTTAAGAAACAAGCAGTGCCTTGTTTTATTTTATGCTATCATTGCGATGTTTTTGTACAAGACATTATCAATAGTATATAACATTAATGTTACGTTAGGGTATGGTTCCAACAAATGAATTGCAACATTAATAGAGAGTTAGATGTTAATGATTTTACTGGCTTCATTCTCTGCGCACTTCTAATACTTGGGCATTATTATTTCAATAGTATCTTTTTGGTTCCTCTCATTGTTTTTCTTGGCGCCTCTTGAAGTGACGAGGAACAGAAAATAGCTGGTTTGATTTTAAAATAGTATAAATAAAGGAGTATGAGTGAAATTGAGTCTTTAAAAATTGCTTTCCAAAAACATTTTGAATTTGTATTTTCTTCCTAAATCATTTACTACTATTTTGTTCAGTCAGTGGTATGTGGACCTTGAACATACAATTTCTTTTAAGCGTTATTCTAATTATTTAAATTGTATGTAAAGAAGTTTAATTTGCGATTGTTTAGTTGATAATCGTTTAATTTCTGCAGCACATGATATATTACATAATAGTAGTTGTTTAATCGAATTCAATATAGTGCTTGAAAAATATGTTTGAAATGCAAGTTTAAAAATCTGTAATTCTAAAAAATAGTATTAGTAACTTTAATATCAACTTTACTCTCGTTGGTAAATGGCAATGTCAGTTTAAACTTTAAACACATGCAATAGGTAAATTCAAGAATTACATTCTCAAGTGTCAACCTTGGAGAGCTTCGCAATCGCAATGCCAAATTTTTTAGCTATTTATTTTTGTCAAGTAAAACAAAAATGAATTTATTTCTATTTTCATTTTTTTTTAATAATGAAATTCCAACACCATCTTCCTAGGTTGTTACTTGGAATGTTTAATCAGCTTCGTTGGTACTTGAAATAAAATGAAATACTAATAAAAACTCCAGTATATTAGTCAATGACCTGAAGCTAGCCAGAAATTACTTCAGCGTTTGTGGCATTGAAATATTTGGTTGAAAACGAATACATTGAGTCTCCACCCAACCCCCAACAATAATTTAATTAATTGATTAAACTGTTGTTATATAGTAAGATATTTCTAATTTCTATTCAATTATTCAAAGTTACTATATACTGCTGCTAAGTTTAGCGGGTAAATGACATGCTTCTTTTTTATTTTCTTTATTGAAACCAATAGTATTATTTTAACTTTTCGCTATTACTTATATTTATTATTCTCAAAGCAATATATGTGTCAATAATTAAGGGATCTCACACAAATAATTGAACCGGGAGATCCTATTAAGGAATAGAAAGATATATTATCATGGCCATTTTAATTCTAAAATTTCAGTGTATCTGTGCTAAATTTAGAGATAAGAATTCAACACAATGGACCATGGATACCTACAGTAAGGGATAGGTTTAGAAGCTGATTCAGTCTGCGCTGAATCTATAAGCTCCTATATATTATGTGCTAGGTTTATCATTTAGGGTAATATTAACTTAATTATGGTAATCGTAATTAAATATTTTAATTAGGGGTGAATATACGTATAATTTATTTCATTCCATTAATTTGAAGACATTCTATTTTTTAGAAGAATACTCTGTATGTGGGAATTCATCCTAATCCAGCAATTTGTTTAGTCATTCGCCCTACGTCGCTGCAGCCATCGGTACCAATCTTACAAAGATGCGCTCTCTGTGGCATAAACGACAACGTGCTCCACCACCGTCTCCCATCAGTCGTAACTGCACATGGGATCTCGTGGTCGTGTTACATTATCGACATCTCCACCGTCCGTAATGTGGTTCGGAACGGTTTACCAGATCTGTGCTTCTACCTATTGCCACATATCACGGAGGCCGATTTCGAAGGTTAAGTTTTCTATTTCAAGTATTATTGTTTTGAGTTATAGGCTCAGACTTGTTGTTTCGGGTAGCTATTGATGATTGGTTTTGGGTAATGGAAGCAATATTGTTCTGGCAATGTGGCGATTAGTGGTTTGGGGTTGTATTTTCAAGAGTCATTTCCTTCAACTCGCTTCAAGGTTAGTGTTTGCATTTTTAATTTATCACATTGGTCATGCAATGGAAGCAATGTTGCGATTAGTGGTTTGGGGTTTTACTTATGGTTTTTGTTCCGACAGGTCGTTAGTGGGCAATGGAAGCAATTTTAGTTACACAAATATGTGATTTTTTATTATGGGTTTTGCTTAATTTTTTTGCTTCATCTATTCACCCAAAACATAGAGGGTTGTGGCATTTGTAAACCTTAGACGAGGCGGGTCTTGTATGTGGGGGAGAATTGTTTTATGTGCAGGTATTGATTTATCAACCACGTCTATTTTTATTATGAAACTCCATTTTTAGAAACATTTTTGTGTTTTAAAATGATAGTGTTGCAGTCTGTTATCCTATAGCATTTAGAAAACTCCATTTTTTTTTTCTTATCATTATATGATACTTTATAAAATTTAGGTTAATTGTGGTGTTTTTTGCTGCAGAAATTCTACAGCAGAATGGAGCCAGAAGCACCCCAGGAAAAGGTGATACAGCTAAACTCGATTCGGTACTAGAACATCACGAGCGTGTCGATGAGCGGATTTAGAAGCATAATTTACATTCCCTCTTGCTAACTTATTGTGTTTTGGTGTGTGTGGTACACAGGTACTTTAGTAGGTGGTTGATAATCGTGTGTTGTTAATTAATGTTAGTGCATAAATGGCTTTTAACTATGTATATGCTCTTGATTTTAAACATTTTTCAATGGGGTTATGAACAAGCATGTCCCTTTTTGCCACAGCTCTTTGCTTGGTTCTAAAGTGATTTGATTTTGAGTTATGAATTATTTCCACATGATGTAACACCAAATTGTTGTAAATTGCTCTTATCAAATTATAGTGAATTACATGATGAGTTTGTGATTGTTTAATTCAAATTATATATCATCACATTTATGGCATTAAACTATCACAAGCTGGCATTTGCTCTAGCACATACATCACCTAAAAGCATCATATGTATCAGTTAAAATTAGCACATGATGGTTACACCACCAAATACGATCATATTCTGCAACATAACCCATAACCAATAATAATTTATTCAAGCATATTAATTATTTAATGTCAGCACACGATTTGAATTACACCAACACACAAATCGAATTACACCAGCACAGTTTTTAAAGTCAGCACATGAATTATGTGCCAATTTTAAATGATACTACTACATGTGATGCTTTGGGATGATGTATGTGATGGAGCAAGCTTGTGATGGTTTATTGACATCAATATGATGATTTTTAATTTGAATTGAACAAGCACACAAACCCATCATATAATTCCCTATAATTTGATAAGAGCAATTTAAAACATGCTTTACTTTTTCTATATATATACATATTTAAATTCAGTGCATGTACTCATCACATAAAAGATATACTATAATCACACACATCATTGCAAAGCATCACATGTATAACATGTACTAATAAAACCAAGATCTGATTGACTTATTTGAATTTTATTTAGGGGTCAGCACACAAATTGAATTACACAAGTACACTTTTTTAAGGTAAGAATATAATCGAATTACATGATGGGTTTGTGTGCGAGATCTAATTACACTAGCACACAGATAAAATTACACCAGCACATGTTTAATGTGTTTATCTAATTTTCACCCGTGATGGACTGAGTTTGTGGCGTCATTAAACTTTCCACATAAAAATTTTTTTAAAAAAATTAAAAATTAAAAAAAAAATTAAGCAAATCAAACATTCAAACTAGCAAAAATTCTTGTTCAAAATAACAACAATTTTAGAAGGAAAATAACTAACCAATCGACTTAAAAGGAGAAACACATTCAGACAAATTAGTATTCTGATGATTGTTGACTTTTGGAATGTTTTCATTCCTCAATTTCCGTTATGAAAGTGGGAAAGTGAATATTTAATTCCTGCAATTGTGTGTGGCCCATAAATGATACTATATATCTTCCAATTTTTTACCCAGCACAGGACACTAATGAAGTTAGCAATTTCAGCTGGGGCTGAATATCCATCATTCAGCTTGCTAACCGAACCGCCTACAATAATATTTAGTATTCATCATTTTTATCTTAAATTTCATTACATGTATTGTATAGAAATAAAATCAACACAATGATTAAGGAAAAAAAAATGATTTCAAGCCCTTAATCAATGGACCATGGATACCAATAGCAGTCACATTTTGCTAATAATAAAATAGTTTTTTTTTTCTATTATTTATTTATCCGTACAGGCTAGAGAAAGTCAAAGAAAAACAAAAGCAGTAAAGAAATTAAGAACCAATTTGTATGAACAGAGTCAGCTAACTCTTGGGAACCAAGTGCCCGCCGCATCTGCCATCAAGATAGGCCACAATCCATCCGGAGGATAGGCCCAAGTCGTGAAAAACAACTCATCCTCAATCCCCCTCTTCGCAAGAAAGTCAGCCACAACATTGCCCTCCCTCAAAATATGTTGGAACCGGCAAACATGGAATGAGCGCCGCAAATCATCAATTTTAGCAAGGTAAGTGCTCAACCAGTGCGTCTTATTTCTCCTGCCATTAATGAGTCTCAAAGTCTCTTGAGAGTCGGTTACACAACAAACTTCCCGGACATCCTGCTCCTCAGCCATTTGTAGACCGAAGAGGACTGCTGCTACTTCCGCATGGAGGACCGAGGTGTCTCCAAGACAGCCGGATATACTGCGCCTCCAACTTCCGTTAATGCCTCTAAGCACCGCCCCAAAACCAACCTTGTTTCTCCTAGCCACCCGAGACCCATCACAGTGTAAGAACATCCCAGACCAGCCGCCCATATTCCATGTTACAAGCCTTGGAACGGAGACCAACATTGAGGCGTTACCCTGGGCACGACCTATCAGGTCTCGGCCATGCAAAACCTGGCGCACTAGGGAGTGATGTGGGGTACTTTTGCCTTGGAAAACCCTCAAACATCTCTCCTTCCAGATCCTCCATATCCCGGATAAAAAGAGACATCCGAAGTGTTGATACATACATCCAATCCACCATCGCACGTTTTTCCGGTCAAGGGAGTGTAAGTCTGGTGGGATATCCACATCCAGAGAGCGCCAAACATATGCCGACCAAGTGCAAAAGAACAGGCAGTGTTGCCAGTCTTTGTCATGCGTTCCACAGATTTGGCAAAGAGGGGAAGGAGCCATGTGTCGATTGAAGCGCAAGGCATTGCAAGGAAGTGTCTCCCAAGCAATGAGCCATAGAAGAAAACAAAGTCTCTCCGGAAAATTGGCAGACCATAACCAAGTCCAATGTCCCCCCTCATTATCGGCACCGATCAACATAGAGTATCCTGAAGCTGTTGTGTAGCATCCATCAAGAGTCCCCTTCCACGTCCATCCATCATCCACAGAATCATGGAGGCACGGCGGTGGGAGTGCCTGAATCTCCAATTGGACAGCTTGTGGTAAGTGGGACTGTATAACGCTGAGGTCCCAACCCCTATCCCTCACCACATCTTTAACTTGTAAGCTCAAATCCGAGGCGGCAATCTGCGGCACAGACGATCCTAATGGTTCACCCTTAAGCCAAGGTGCAAACCAGAAGGAGCTAGCACCATTCCCTAATTTAAACGAGAAGCCTCCCACTAACTGTTTAGCCGCCCTGCAAATGCCTCTCCAGATCATCGAACCAGACTTATGAAGAGTAGTATAGTGGCCAGCCCCTGAACAATATTTCTCTCGAAGAAGAACACACCACAATTTATCTTTGCCCATAAATAAGTCATTGGCCAATTTTCCTAAAAGAGCTATGTTAATCAGTCTGGCCTTCCGGAATCCCAAGCCACCACATTTTTTTGGTCGGGCAATCCGATCCCAACTCACCAAATTAATACCATGTCCCAAGCGATCCTTCCAAACAAATTTTCGAATTCTTTGGTCAATCCTATCACATAGGCTCCGTGGCAACCACGTTAGTTGCATGCAATATGTCGGGATAGAGGCCAAGACATGGCGTGCCAACGTAGCCCTTCCAGATTTATTGAGCAGCCGCATAGCCCAAGAGATTATCCTTTTATCAATATTTTCAATGATAAAGTCGTAGGACTGACCTGTCGTGCGTCCCAGATGCAGTGGGAATCCAAGGTACTTCCCGAGATTGTTGGTGAATGGAATCGAAATGGCGGAACTCAGCCAGGCATGCTCACTCGAAGTGACACACAGTGGTGCATAAGCTCTGGACTTCTCTTAGTTGATCCGAAGCCCAGCTGCATCAGCAAACAGTTCCAAAGTATTGGCAAGAGATTGGATACTACCTTCATGAACCATGGTGCAGAGAATTAGGTCATCTGCAAAAAGCAAGTGGGAAATTCCTCTACCACCATGAGAAAGAGGCACTGGCTTCCAGAAGCCCTGCATGACCTGTTGTTCAATAGCAACAGAGAGCCTCTCCATAACAATGTTAAATAGATAGGGCGAAAGGGGATCTCCCTGCCGGAGCCCTCTATGAGGTCGAAAGAAATCCTGCGGCTCACCATTCCATAATATAGAATATTCCGGCGAAGTAACACAAGTCATGATGATTCTAAAAAGAGCATGTGGCAGGGCCATCTGTTCTAGGCATTCTTGGAGAAAGGACCATCTCACGCTGTCATAGGTCTTCGCCAAGTCAACCTTGAGAATAATGGCCTTGGTTCTAGAATTGGCCCGTGATAGAGAATACAACATTTCCTGCAAAATGATCGAATTATCCACAGTCCCACGCCAGGGCAGAAAGACGGATTGTAGCGGCGAAATGTATTTCTGTAATACCGGCCGAAGGCGATTTACAAGCACTTTAGAGATAAACTTATAGGCAACAGAACACAAGGTAATGGGGCGAAACTGTCTCACATTACAAGGAGGAGAAAGCTTCGGGATCAAGCATATGTAAGCCTGTGTCAACGCTGGAGGAATGCAGCCCGTTTCAAACGCCTGTCGCACCAGACCAATAACATCATCACCTACTGTGGACCAATGCTTTTTGTAGAACTCCGCAGGGAAGCCATCCGGACCCTGTGCCGCATGGGGCTTGAGTTGCTTAAGAGCGGTGGTGACCTCATGTGGCTGAACAGGTCCTGAGTCAAGATCAGACTCGTACTCAAAGATGGGTTTGAGACATGGCAGTGAGGCCGAACCTCTGTCCATCCGATCATCCGCAAACAGGCCCATAAAAAAATCTCTAACTGAGTTTTTCAAGATAGACTGCTCAGTACACCATGTGCCATCATCAAGGAAGAGGTCGTGGATTTTCTGTCGATGGTGCCGAAACTTAGCTTGAGTATGGAAGAATTTGGTGTTCCGATCGCCCAACCGAACCCATTCCTCCTTTGCCCGCTGATACTAGAATATTTCCTCTTGGCACAAGATTTCTTGATATTCCCTTTGTAACCTTTGTTCCAACAACACCAATGAGAGGGAATCCACAATAGATAGTGTACGCTCAATCCCTGCTAGACGACGTAGAATTTTCTTTTTTCTGTCCCGAAGTCGTCTACCTTCACTAGGGCAATGCTGCGAGGATGATATCCTAAGTGACTGGAGCTTTTCGGAAAGGGATTCATCCTGCTGTCTCCAAGCCTCTGATACCATATTCTCATAGTCTGGGAGCCTACTCCACGTTGCCTCCCATCGGAAAACTCGAGCTCCTCTCTGGGTACGTGATTCCCCACAATGGAGCAGCAAAGGGGTGTGATCAGAGCCCAGGCGAGGCAATGTTTGAATTTGGCCATTGGAAAACCTCTCAATCCATGACATGTTCGCTAAACCACGATCCAGGCATTTCATCAGAATGCCTTGACCCTGCACAGACCGCGTCCAAGTGAAAGCGGCACCATCAACACGTACAGGTAGGAGCCCACAGTCACCAATACATGAGCGAAATTCATCTGCTCGATTTTGAATAAATACCCTCCCTTGAACTTCAGATGAAGCCAAAACCTCATTCCAATCGCCAATCGCACACCAAGGGCAATTCGACTTCCTAACTTCTTGAGATAGGTCCAATTGGCTTTGCGTTTATAAAAGTTAGGGTATGCGTACACAGCTGTACAATACCAAGATACCCCATCTGTCCCCAGTTTCATCGTGATGAACCTATCGGCCATCTCCACCACATCAATACCAACAGTCATCCCTGATCGACTCAACACCCAAATGCCACCCGCTCGGCCAGATGCTTCTTGAATAGCAAGAGGAATGTAACTTTTGGAGAAAAACAAAATTCCGTACTCTATCATAGGGTCCCTGTGGTTCAAGTAAGAAGACCAGGGATGGAGAATGCATAGAGAAAATATCAGCCAGAGATCGCATAGCACTGGCGTTCATAATGCCGCGCACATTCCATGCTAAGATTGTAAACCCATCAAATGTCTGCATAACAACTAATCGTAAGATGAGAGGCGAACAACCCTAACCCTAAGCCACCTCCATGTTCACTGTGGTGACACAACCTCAACCGGTGACGTCCCATTATTTCCCTCAAGCTCCATGCCCATACCACCAATTGTCGCCTCGGAAGACGACCCAAGAGTCGAGGCCGGTGCTGCCAGCAAAGTGCCCACAACGTTCCCCGATTCTTCCGGCTCTAGGGTTGCTAAATCTGTGTTATTGGCGAGAGATTTCACCCCTGAGGAAGAAGCCATACTCGACCGCTTAACAATACGTGATCTCTTGTGAACATGCAAAATGCTTTTCCCTTTGCCAATAGACGTCGTCGGCGCCGGAGCCTTGGAGTCACTCTTGTCCAGTTTAAGAGTTGGAGCCACATGATGTCCCACGACCTTATCCAGCCCATCCTCAACAGACGTCCGAGGTGGCTCACTTATAATAGAAACTGTCACAGGTTTCACAGGCCCATCAGGCCCAGTTGGAGCCTCGTTATCCAGCCCACGAGGAGCCTCTTTAGGTGGTCGAGCTTCCACCTTCTTCTTGGGCTTCTTCCTTGTAACGATCATCCAATCACCAATGCCCAAATCCACTTGGGCCTTATCCACTTTCTCCCGTGGACCCTGTGAGGCAACAGAACCCTTGTTCCCCATAACTTCCCCATGCACGACGTTACCCCCATGATGTGCGGGAGCCACGTCCTGGGGGGACACACTTCCCCAACTGCAACAATCGGTTCCGGATCCGCCACCACCGGCGAAGACTGGTGTGTCGGTGACCCACCTCCTCCAACGCAGCCACCTTGAAGATGGCCAAATTTACCACACTTCATACACACCATATGGAGTCTCTCATATGCCACTTGCACCATCTGCCCTTCAACATCAACCATACCAAGTAAAGGGGATTCAAGACTCATCTCAATGCAGACACGAGCATACCTCCCCCGATTGAGCGCAAGGGTATTCACATCAAATTTAAGAGGAACACCGATGGCTGAAGCAATAACCCGCAGATAACTTTCTTTATAAAAAGCTGGACTCAGTGTAGGAAACCGAATCCATGTATGAACAGTATTAACCTTAGATGTCCTAGGATTGAACTCTTTATACCACCGGGAAATAGATAAGACGTGATCGATGACCAACCATGGTCCACCCGTAAGAACTTTCTCCCGATCAGTCGGCAGGGAAAACTTCACCAAGAAACACCCGAAACCAACATCCAACAATTCATACGTCCCAACCAGCTTCCAGAGACGAGTTAGTCGTTCCTTCAGCACCATATACCCAATCGTAGTACCTAATGGTTTCACAATAAGGGTGTCTTGCCAAGAACCATACACTTCATCCAACACAGACGGGGCAAAGCGGATCTTCGGACATCTACTGTTCGAACTAGAACAATCAATGGATGCCAATTTTTCTTTTAGCAGGTCACGGCACGGAACGGGAGGAGAAACCGGGCTAGAGCCCCCATTGAGCACCGCATCCTTAAAGGACGGCGGCAGGACTTCCGACGGCAATGATGGAGCAGGGTTCAACGGCAAATTCGGATCCGGCGGGCGTGACTCCGAGAGCATGGGAGAAGACATTTTTCAGCCCTACCTCAAATTCTCAGTTCTTTTCGGTAGAAATTTGATTAATAATAAAATAGTTAGTATAAAAGTGAAATTCAAATTAATGAATTCAGACTCTTAATAAGCTTAGCTTCAACATTACAAAATTACTGACATTAAAATGAAAATAAACAATTCAATTCAAAATCAATTAGGGATCGGATGGGTGAGAAAAAAATAACTTCATGATATGAATGATGTGGGGCATTTAACAATAACTATTATACAAATATTTAGAGAATTCCAGTAATTAATTAATTATCAAATTTTACCAGAAGCTTCACCTCTTAATTAGCTGGCCAGGCCTGATATACCTTTGTCTCCTTTCTTTTCTTCATTCTCCTAGTTAAAATTTGACTTTCTTTTTTGAAGAAATAAAGCAGTTATTTCCAAACACTATACCGTACCGCTGACATCTGCCAATAAGAATAGTAAAAAATTGACTTTAAAATCCTAACTTAATAAAATTTCAAAAATATAAAATAAAGTTGGCAGCTTCTATGAAAAAAAAAAAAAAAAAACTTTGATTTATTAAGTTGGCAGCTTAATTCTATGGCTCATTTTCTTCCAAAAATATAAGTATACACTTGAAAATTTCAACTACAATAAAGAAACAGAAAGAGAACACATTTATACTGCCTAATTTAGAATAATATGCTTCATCTGCCTAATTTATATTGGACAACATTGTACTGTAGTAATTATTAATCCAACAAAATACTTATCAGATAATTGCATGATATAAACTGCATGATGTGATATGATGTCATCATGGGGTTTGTGTAATAAAGCATATTTCCATATTGATGAGCACAATATGTAATCCAATACATAAGGTTTACATCACATTACGTAGAGCAATATGTACATCACATGTGACATTCAATCCTCGGTACTAGGATTCCAGCAATGTAGTTTTTAATCTAGCACTTTAGCAATGGAGTTTTTTTTCGCCTTGTTTGTCGCCTGGTGTACGAGGTAACGAATAAGGCGACAAAATCATGCAGACGACAAAGCTTTATGCGAGGACATTCATCTTTTTTTTTTAAAAAAAAATAAAAAATTTACGTCACATTCTGATAAAAGTTTTGTAGTGAGTGTCACTATAAGAATTATACCGAAAAGCAATGAAAAAGAAAATAAATATCGTTGTATATACTTGATTTCATCACCTTGTTCGTCTCCTCGTACGTCAGACGATTAAGAAGGCAACATCGACTTTAGGCAGAAATCTTTATAGGGTGTTGAGAAACTTGGAGTACCGTACCATAAATATTGTAAAGATTATTTACCTTTATCACGTTTATATCCTCACCAAATAAATGTTTCAATCTCTGAATGTTGCTCATAAGGTTTAGAATTACCAAAGGAGTGTGAATGATTTTCCCTTATGAAGAATTATTCCTCAAATCTTTGTCTTTGAATTGGGTGTCAATTGTCCAAAATGGTGGGGAGGGATTAAGATTCATCAGCATTTTCCATATAAAACAACATAAAATTAATAAATATATATATATATATATATATAAAAGGAAAATAAATCCTACAATATAAATAAAATAGATAAAACAAATGCTCTAAGGTGAGAATTGATTCAAACCCTCATCTATACCATAAAAGTCTAGTTGGAAAACAGTCCATCTAATTAGATCGGTTGAATAAATTTTGAATTCAAATTTAATTAAACTAGGGAGAGACATTCTCTAAAAAAAAGGGTTGGTTCACCATGCATGGATTGACAGAACTGATTGGCCAATGTTCAAAACGGATTGTTTACTGTTCCAACAATGTATTGACAAAATCTACGTTTGATGACTTTATTTTTTAAAAGAGTAATTAATATTTAAATGGTGATCTATCTGGATTACTCTAGATATTTTTTTAATGAATTTATTGCAATAGAGTTAGGATACTCATAGAGGTTTTGGTTGCACCGACAACTCTCAAGTTATGTGTAGACCCAAACAATCATCACACGAGTACAAAATCTTCATGCTCAACCACAAGACATCATGATTTTAATATACTCAGACATTACATATATAATTGCAGCCATCACGTGGACAAAAATGCTCGAGGAATGCATGTGATATATCTTATTGCCTTCATGTGATGACGGCGATTATATATGTGATGTCTGATTAAATTAAGGTGATGTCTCATTACTTGTATATACAAAGGTTGAGCACGAAATCTACATCACTTTATATATCGCACGCATCATATCAAACAATGCCATCACAACTATTGGCGGAACCACTTTGTGACTAGGGGGTGAGCTGACCATCTTGATTTTTTTTTTAATTTTTATTTTTAATGAAAAATAATATTTTTAATAAGTAAATTCACCTCCTTCAATTTAAATTCTTTTATCTTCCTCAATTTCAAACTTTTTCATCATTTTCGCCAAAGTTGTCTACATTTTGCCCATATATTGGGATTGCAAAGTAATTGAAAATTAATTTAAAAACCATATTAAATATATCAGAAATTATCCAAATCACTCCAATCTAGTTGATACTAGTGCAGCGGAGCAGACGGTCATAGGGGCTTGGGGGCGCCCCTCTAAATTTGTCATTAATTTTTTATATAGCTATATACATTTTAGCCATGGTATAAACCATTATTCTGTAATATTCCCCCCCCCCCCCCAAGAAATTAAATTTTTTCCATGAATTTTTATATAGTTGTGTAAATTTTTGTTATAGAAATGTATTTTTCTGTAATTTACGCAATAGGGAAGACAGAGGGGAAAAATAAGGTACCACATATTTTGTTGGTAGATTTTTTAATATAGGCTCGTATATTCTTTTATCTTAAATAAATCATATAATAAATTTGGCCCAGTATTTAAAGTTGTAACTAGACTAGGGAGCTTGTTTTTTACCCTAGCGGAAGTGGCTTTCCATTCGGTATACCGGTTTATGGTATTAATATTGATTCTAACTATTACTGTTGAAACATCTTTTTTCTACATTGAAGTTTGTGGCTTTCTATTTATAGCATTGGTCCTACTTGTATACGATTGTTACGGTTGAATGATTGTTGAAAAATCTTTTTTAATATTAAAGTTTATTAAGAGTGATTTGCGTAACACAATAGGAGATAATTTTATTAGTGAATGCTTAGTACGTTATATTGAAAAAAAATTGTAAAAATTGAAAATGAAAAGTTTTACAATGCTTTTAAAATACTCCCTCCGTTTGAAAATAATTCCAACATTTGCATAGTTGTTACTATTCACTGAGTAAATTTGATTCAAATTTTAACACAATTATACAAGATAAAATATAGTCAATTGGGATCTTGTTAGATTCGTCTAATCGTGTATTTTTAGAATATCAAATTTTTATATTTTTTACTTTTACACAATTTGAGATATTAAGTAGGAGTATTAAAAAGATGCATTGGATAACGTGAAACGCATGAATGTTAAATTTTTTGAAAAACGGAGGGAGTATGACGATTCTTAGATTATGGTCGCACTGCACCTAATGAAAAAATAAAAAATATATATATAATGAATTTTCTATATATATGATATATTTTATTAAAAGTAGTCATATTATCCCCCCCCGGTCCTGAGACTCTGCATCCACCACTGTACTAGTGAACGCATCCGCCACTGTACTAGTGAACTTGTAAAGAGATTGGTTGAAAAGAACCAAACGAAGAAAACATATTCATTTGTGTATTTTTTGATTAAATTATTCTTAATTTTATATGTGTCAACTGCAATAGTAGAAATTTTATTATGCGACGAAGTCAATTTCGAGTTGTGTAATGGCATTAGTAATGAAATGTTGAATTATTCATTACATTCTTTAGTTGAAAATTAATTATTAGAGTAAATAAATGTAGTTGAAGTTTCTGAATTACTTTCAATAAATGATGATAGATCAAAGAGTATTGTAATTATTATTTGTATTTATAAAAAATGTGGTTTCATAAGTGTTGCATAATACTTTAATATTATTCAAAAAATTGCGCATCCAGAATGGAACTCCTAGTTCCACTACTGGTCACAGCTGCAGTACTGGGTGCACCGTCGCCGCACCAACTAAACATTCCTTTTCAACATAGAATGCTATCTATAGATATTGTTGTCAAATAAGGTTGATCATCATGATATCCTACCATTTGTGCCTGGTTGATGAAGAGTATAAAGTGAAGTTCCTAGAGCACCTTTATGTAGTGAGTATTTATTGATTTTTGAGGAAGTTCTATATGCATTTAGTGAGTGAAACATTTTTGGACAATACTATAATAATAATTGTGTCTACTGAGAGCTGGCTGACATCGTCTTTGTGTGGATATTGTAGTATTTGTGAAGAGTGAAGTGAGAGCAGTTCACAGCTACAATTGTGTTGCCTTTACCAAAAAAACCCTCTTCAAAATATTCACAAAATCGTATAGGAATTTTGGGGGAAAAAACCATGGTAGCAGCATCCAATTCAAAATACTTGTGGACTTAGAAATTTTTAAGTACTTTTATTTAATTCTTCTCAATGAAGGAAAAATTTATTTATCTATAATTTCCCTAGTTTATTTAATTGTGGTCCAACTTCGCATTAAACACAAATAGTGTAGATTTCTTCCTGCATTTATTACAAGACAGACTTTTGATGTTTGAAAACAAAAGACATGCCAATCAGTTATTTTGCAAGAGAATTTAAGATAAATTAGCTTATTTGAAAAGATAAAATAATTTAAAAGTGTTCAATCAGCTCTTTTTGAAATCGCTGCAAATAGGAGCATTTTGGATTTTAGCTTATTATAGGCAAAAAATTTATCTCAAAATTGTCAAACAACTAATTTTCATTAATTATTACTCACAGAATCAATTAGCAGCTAACAGTTAATTCTTAAAGAAGACGACAAACTTATATAGATACTTTGTATTTGTCGTCAATCTCCACATCAAAATCTCAGGAACTCTTTAAAAAATGTATTCAAGGCAGTTTGAAGAATTGTTGATCGATTAGAGAAATTTCAAATTAATTTCTTCTTCCTCTTTTTGCAAAGTCCAATAATGACCTACCCAATAATCAACATTGGACTCCATATACAAAATAACAATTCATTTTCATTCATTCCAGAACCTTAAAATCGTCCCATTTTCACAATGCAAGTTGCCAACCAACACTAATATAAGTATTTATGTTTGAAATTCGAGATATCAAGGTTATCAAAATCTTGATCTTGATTTTATGTAGGATCGTTTTTCCATTTGCAAGATCGGGATCGTAGGATCGTATTCAGACCCTAAGATCAATATATAGTAATTTGTTCAGCAAAAAAAAAGGATAATAATTGAGCATTTAAGACATGATGGTTGAGCTGGGTTGGATTTGTCATTAGAATTTTCCCCATTTTCGTTAGTCTCAACCACTGTTTCATTGGATTCATCATCATCTATCTGGGCAGGGGGTTTAGGATTAAGATCTCCATCAGCATGGGTGCTGGAAATGGATGCTGCGGCAATGGCGGCGGTAGAAAGAGGAAGGGAATGCGAGGGCGACGATAGAAAGAGAAGGGGATACGACGGCGACGTCAACAACATGGAGATGAAGGAGATACAATGGCGACTGTTGGAAGAGGAAGATGAAGGGGATGCGAGGAAGTTGAAGATGCAAACAAAAATCCCTAGATCTGGATTTTGGAAAAGAATGGAGGACTTAAAAACGAATGAGATAAAAAAATAAGAGGGAGTGAGATCGGATCGTTCAAAGATTTTAAGATCTTATATAGATCCTACAGATCTTATCCAAATCTCACCCTAATTTAGATCTCATACAGATCTTGATCGTTTTGGCTTTGTGGGATCGTAGGGTCATAAGATTCTAAGATCTAGATCTAGATTTTAATAATCTTGCCAGATATACATTCGATGAATTCAACTCTCTATAAAGAAACTAGTTTGTCAATCGCACAACTAGCTCGCGTGTTCGGTTCCTCATAAGATAATGAATTATGTGTGTTTGGGTAATGGAATGTTTCAGAAAAAAGATTACCATCGAATTGAAATAATTGTTAACGTAAACAATTTTGATCGATAAATCCTTTGCGGAAACAAGATCTGATAGGAAGAGTATAAATTTTAATGGAAAAGCATGTGGTTGAGGGTTGAGATAGATAAACAGCAGAAAAGATCGATTATACACTACAAAAATATTCATGTAATGCGATCGAAAGGATTTTGTCACCTGGTGGGTGTGAGGTGACCAGACAACGAAATTCGGCAGGCGATGGCGTTCTCTTTCGTTGCCTTCCCACGAATTTCTTGCAACAATATCCTGTGGGTGGCATGGCGACTGGTGACTGAGAGAGTCGATCTATATCAGTAATGAAGTGCAAACAACACATCATACACTTGTAGTTAATTACGTATGGGAAATGGGAAATGGGCGGGAGCCGGGAGGTGTGGTCGGCAAGTGTGGTCTGTTGTGCGTCAACGACCCCGTTGACTCTTTAATTTCAATTCTTTGCCGCCGGCCGCCGGCCTTTTAGGAGTCGTCGGATCAGACAAATCTACTTCCATTCTCCATATTCCTTTTCTTTTTTCCCCTTAATTGCCCTTTCCCATACTTCACTGGCTTCATCAAATCTACAAGAGAATCAGTCAACGTACACAACACCCGCTATATAGAACTTCCCTCTTCCCTACAGGCTACAACTATAGATACTGTAATTATTACAGTACTACCGTTATTCTATTATTACCTATAGTCAATTACTAGGTTATTACGTACTGCATTACACACACACACACTCAGGCATACTATACATGGTTGATGCCTGCGGGCGATCGAGCTTTCACTTTTACAGTTTTACTACTACTGTTGTTTTACATCATTGCCATCTGTGACGCATCATCTTACGTACACTGATCATTTACTAATCTGCATCATATCTATATTCTGCACTATTGACTCTTCCTAATATATACTACTGCTACTACATATGTCCCTCCTCCAACTTCATATTCAACTCTTCAATTTGGTTTCTCGTTTTTTTTTTTTCACTCTTTAATTGATTGAGATTGATTATTGATTATTGATTATTGATTATTGATTGTTGATTGAATCTCTTTCCCATTTAGGTCTTACTTCTTACTTTTTCTTTTTTCTTCCTTCCTTTAATTAATTTTCTCTCCATTTATCACCACCAAAGACCAAATTCGATCCTGCTGCGTGCACACCTATTATTCCTACATACCCTTTGGAGTCTGGCCTCCCATTCCCATTTTATTATTCCAGTAACACTTTCATCTTCGTCTTCATCATCTCCATTCCGATCAAAATATATTTTTGCATACATATATGCATTGATCACTGATTCATCCATCAATTTCGATTTAATATATATATAGATATATGGAACAAGGGTTTGATCAGAAATTCTTGATTCTCAACTCCTTCGATGATCAAGCTTTGTCCATCGCTTCCACAGAGAAGAGGATCTTGAGCGAGATGGATTTCTTTGCAGATCAGAAGAAGACTACCGGTGAGGATCGTGCATCCACCATCGAAGCCGAGAAAGAAAATGAACCACAAAAAAGGCTTCAGCTCGACATAAATGTTTGTATTTTGTTCTTTATCCCTTCATCGATCTATATCTGCAAGTTGTCCTATAGTCCTAGTGCCTTTTCTCTAATTAGAAAATTTTCTTTCTATTTTCAGACGGGATTGAATCTTTCAACAACCTCCGCGGATAATAAAGAACCTGTACCAGAAGGAGGCAGTCGACCCAACTCAACTACTAATGAAGTAATAAGAACAATATATAAATTTAACAGCCCTGTTAATGATCATGACATGTATTGATTTCCTGCATATTATCGTTCATCCCGATTGTATTATTGTATGTTGTGACTTATAATAGCATATATGGATCGCGCAGTGTAATGTTCTCAAGGCAGAAATCCAGCGGATGAACACAGAAAACGAGCGCCTGAGAGCTGTCCTGAATCAAATTAACGACAGATATCACTCCTTGAAGATCCATATCATGTCCCTCCTACACAATCAGCAGATTCCGAAACAAGAATCAAACAGATCCGATAACCTTTGCGATCAGGTTGGAAACCGCGATCCAATCCCTAATTAATCGATTTGATTTTGTTGGTATTGTAATACCAAGACTCCTCTTTTTTATGCTTCTGGCCTGAATCTTGTGTTGGTTATAGATTATTATTACTGCGGCGGCGGCAGAAGACAGTAATCGACAGTCCATGATTCCAGAACACTTAAGAAACGGCGGTCAACGTGGCCGCGGCAATCAAGGTAACTGCTCAAGCTCGCCGCTTTGCATAAAAGAAATTTCAACAGCCTTGCAGAAAAATTCAACAACGACAGACGGACGCGAGGGCCCGGAAAAGAACAGTTTCCGCGAATGGATTCCGTCCAAATTGCCCAATCAAACTCATTCCTCGAACGAATTTACAGACAGAACCATCAAAAAAGCCCGTGTCTCAGTCCGCGCCCGTTCAGAGGCGCCCATCGTAAGTCAAATAAAGTAAGAATATCAATCGCGTGAACTATTATTGACTTAATCTAATCGGAACTCTAATTTAACAGATTTCCGACGGATGCCAATGGCGGAAATACGGGCAAAAAATGGCTAAAGGAAACCCTTGCCCTCGCGCTTACTACCGCTGCACAATGGCGATGGGCTGTCCGGTGCGTAAACAAGTCCAAAGGTGCGCCGACGACCGGACAGTACTTGTGACCACCTACGAAGGGCGGCACAACCACCCGCTCCCGCCGGCGGCCATGGCAATGGCGTCGACAACCTCGGCCGCCGCGACGACGCTACTTTCGGGATCAATGACCAGCGCCGGGGCCGGCACCAGCAACGTTCATCATCTGATGCCGCCTTATTCCCAAAACCTGACGACAATTTCCGCCTCGTCGCCGTTTCCTACTGTAACATTGGATCTCACCAACTCCGGCGAAAGCCTTTCTGAGAACCCGCAGCATGGACAGCAATTTGCAGTCCCCAATGTGTGCGGCGGCGGCAGCTCGCATGAAATTCTGAGTGCTATTGCCGCAGACCCTAATTTCAGCGCGGCGCTGGCTGCCGCAATCGGGTCGATCATTGGCCATGCTCGCCAGAATATTAATGGCGTTGAAGATTCTTCACCCGAAAATGGTAAGGATCTTAGTTTGGGGAAGTATGGGTGAGATCGTTCTGTCTATATACTTCACTCCATTGATAATTTATATGCCATTTACATAACATTATTCTTACTGCTTTTTAAAAATTTGAAATAATTTTTACATTTTTAGATTTTATCTATTTCTACTTCTAAATTAATTATTACTCCATCATTACACTTTATTTTTTGAGTAATTATTTATTAGTTTCAATGATAATGATGCTCTAATTATTTAATTAAGTAATGTCTCGAGTACAAAACCCTTTTAGGAGATGTCATCAATCCACTAAACTAGTACCACCTTAAGGTTAATATTGAGCATCTAAGGCCATGTTTAGAAAATAACTAGAGTTTGAAATTTGAAATTAGGGTGAAAAATAATAGTTTTAAGTTAAGATAGTTTTGAGTAATGTTGTTTGGTGTTGGAGTTCATAATTAGAGTTTGTTAGAGTTTGGGAATTATTAGCTGTTAACTGATTCTTGAGTAATAATTTGGTAATTTCGAGCCTAACTTCACTAAAATCTAAAATGTTATTTGCAGCGGTGTATATATATATATATATATATATATATATAACTGATTGAACATTGTTTTAATTTGTTTTATCTTTTTAAATAAGCTAATTTATCTTAATTTCCCTTAAAAAATAGTTGATTGGTTACTGAAATAGGTGTTTACTATATGAAGTAGTATAAGTTTTTCTTTTTTTCCCCAAACACAACCTAAGAAGCCCAAAAATTTCCTTAGTTCACTCAATTTTTTTTAGTAATTATCTAATTTTAATACGTATGCATAACGAGCTTGATTTAGTATAGGCATAATTTCAATTTCTATAGTGATTATTCGTATTCCCCACCTTTATTCTGAGTATGTTACATGTTGATCTTGATCATAGAATAGTAATAATCATATAAATTCATCACAAGTTTGAATGTGAATACGGGGTTTATGTTAAGGCAGTGGATTTAGTTTGGTGTTAACTATATTAATTTTGATGCGATGAATAACAACGAAAATTTTCGGTAATTAAAAACTGATGAAGGGATTTTATGTGTAAATAAATGTGTATTTACGGTTAGCGATTTAGTAGATTTAGTACATTTAATTATATTTACTGTAAATATATGTATATGAATGATATTGTTATAAGCGGGTCACTGTCCAAAGAAAAATAAATAAATGATAAAATAGCCAAATATCCTAAAAACTCCGAATATCCATATAGTCTAAGATACCAATTGTGCATTTCAAAAGCGTATCTAAAAATAAATAAATAAAAATGAAAAAAAATTATATTTATTTCAACTTCATTAAACAAAATTGGACAGTCTTAAAGTTAAACTACAGAAAAAAGTTAGGGCAACTTATAAAAATGACAAAATTTAGTGAAAATGTTTTCAAAAGACATTGGAGAAAATTGTAATTATTGATGAGAATCATAGTATCATACGACTCTTATATATACTTATGTTTAAACACACACATATGGAGTTCGTCAGTTTTCTATTCTTTTATACACATCCACATTTTTTTCGGGATCGAAAAATAGGACAATCTTATTGTTCTGCAATATTTGAGTATAAGCACACTTCATTTACACCAAAACCGAAAAGGGAAAAAAATAATAAAGATAAAAGTTTACATTAAAGCATAGTCCACCAAAATTTACATAAACCCATATATGAAGTTCTAGAAAAGAAAATGTCAATTACGTACAGTTTAGATTGAAGAATTGAAATGATCAAATATATTTAATGTTGCATATATACAGTTCTACATATACTTAATCATATATATTCATGAGTTATAATGTAATATAATCCCTTAAACAGAATACTAATAGTATCAAATTTTGGCATGGGCTCCCACCACCCATACAGGCTGTTCAGCAAAAAAAATAGTATCAAATTTTTGAACCGTTTGCAACTTTAATTTATGTTTGATCATTTCATTTTTTCACTCAAACTATAAACAAAGTTCTAGAATAAAAAATAAAAAATTATGAAGTTTTATTCTTCAAGTAATAAAATTTGCTCTCCCAAAAAAAAAGTAATAAAATTTGATGGCAGATGTCAAACTAATGAATCGAAACACAAGAATGAGCAAAAAAGTCAATGCAAATGTTCATTGAATATATTCTATAACAAATACTTATAATGTCTTAATAACGTGCAGGTTCAAAGATTTGCGTGAGTCAATGCAAGGAAATTTTCAATTATTAAAAAACAATTGATTTTGTCCATTTTATATAATGTTGCTAGAAGAGGACAAAAGACTTTCAATTTACATATCATATATTTTCAACGAAAAATTCCTTCAAATATTCATTTCTAACCCTCCCTTTTCCAATGGTGTATAACAATTGCAATAATGACAGATCAGAGGGACATCTCTTTTAATTTTTGATACAGTCTAAATTGAGACACACGAAATAATATATCATGACAATGAAAATTGTTCAAAGCTATCAAAATCCTTTCTGAAAAGGCAAAACTTTAAGAACGCATTTGAAGAATTTAACATTTGTTGTTAGAATTTTCTAAGAATATATATTTATAAAAAAAAAAAAAAAAAAGCTTAGTGGAAATATTGATAATAGTACTAAAATTGATGCGAAAGTTTTAGAAGATGAGAGAAAGAGAATAGACGGAGTGAAACATTTGAAATAACAGACATAATAAATTAAAGATAATTGAAATCCACGCATGTTTTGGTCCAAATTAACATTTACTTTGCAACTTAATGAATTTAACAAAGTACACTACAATAATCTTTTGTTCTAGCAACAAATTTTTTTGGGTAAAGTTCGGTCACTAAAGAGGTTAGCGACCGAAATTCGTTAGCTACTACAATTTTAAAGATCGAATCCACATTTTTTCTAGTGGTAGCATACATTATATAATTTAGGGTAAAGATAATAGACACTCGTAGAATTATGTGGTTTGAAGATCACCAAATATTGATATTGCAATGCAGATGGCTATGGAATGATCCAATGATGTCAAATTTAGGAGAAATATGTAATGAAGCTCTCTTCCTATCCCTTTATCCCAAAAGAGGGAAGGAGACATCGTCATCTTGATGAAATTACAAATTATGTTTGATTGGTTGAAAAAGAAACACATATCATAAAGCAGAAAACACTAACATTGGAGACTGATGTTTACACTTTGTCTAATTCAAACTATCTTTTGTAGCATTTGAAAAATAAAAAGTTGATGTAGAGTGACTAGCAACTTTATTAATAAATAATTATTACAAACTACAGCATATCACTGAATATCGTGTTTAAAAAATAATAATAATAATAATAATTTATGCTTACATTAAGAATATTATTATTGAGTTATGCTATTTATCTTCGAATTTATGTAATAATATTATGATAATTGATAATCCACACAACTATTATCAAAATGTCCTAGAAAGAGTGCATGGAAGCATATCTTATCACCCCATAAGTTTTATTTCCACCTACACCACATATTTTGTGTCGATTAAATTTTTTTTATTGACATAAATTTCTTTTTTAGGGGGAAAAAAAAAACAAAACAAACAAACAAACTATATGGATAATGTGCAGACTGCAGAGTGCAGCAATAGTAAACATCAACTAAATTTTATATTGAGAAGATATATGGACCAAATATATTATGAAAAGGACCAATAGTAGTAGACAAAGCCCAAGGGTTTGTTCTTGTTAGGCGATTTTCTTTTGGACTTTAGCTATTTATTACGCCTCAGTTTTGTATATGGGTAAGTGAAGTGGCCAGTGGGTACTGTAAATATTTTTTTTTTTGCATGGACAGCCATAATAGGCTAGAGAATGTTAAAACTATTACAAGTTATCAAAAGCAAAGCAAAACAAAGAAAAACAGGATAACAAAAAAGCAAAAGTTACAGGCAAGAATATATACATCTAAAACCGTGGATACCAAGTCATTGTCGAACCAGCTGCAATGAGGGACTTTATCGAGTCCGGGGGAAAAGCCCAGGTCGTAAAAAACGCCTCACTATCCACGCCCAAATGTGCAAGGTGATCGGCCACCATGTTTCCTTCTCGGCAGATGTGTTCAAAGTGGCATTGCTGGAACGAGATCCTCAAGTCATCAATCTGAAGAAGATGAGCAGCTAATGCATGAGTATGATTCCTTGGTGATTTAATCAATTGAACTGCTGCCATCGAATCACACAGACATAAGATATCTTTAAGCCCTAATTCTGAAGCAAGATGAAGACCAGCTAAGACTCCTGTGACCTCAGCATGCAAGACGGAGGCATCCCCAATGTAGCCCGTGACAGCTCCCACCCATTGGCCAGATTGCTCCCTCAAGACGGCTCCGAAACCTGCTCGAGCGCGGTCATTAAGTCTGGAGCCATCCGAGTGTAAAAACACTCCTTTCCATCCTCCCATGTTCCAAGAGATCAGGCGAGGGACTGCATGCCGCCCTGATTTAATCTTGTTCCTTCCCAACTCTGTCTGCCAATGTGATATTTGGCGGATCATAGAATATGTATTTGCTGTTGTTCCCTAGAAAATTCTACGACATCGCTCCCTCCATATCATCCAAATACTGACAATGAACAAATCTCCAAAGGCTTTAGACATAGCACACAACCAGAATCTAATGCTTTGAGTGTCCATAGTATCAAGATCCTGAGGGATTGAAATGTTAACTGCCCTCCAAACCTGTTGTGCCCAAGTACAATAGAACAAGCAATGCGACCAATTTTCCCTTTCAACGCCACATATAGTACATAAAGGACTGGTGGCAAGCTTTCGATGATGCCTCAATTGATTACATGGCAAGGCAGCCCAACTTAACAACCATAGAAATAGACAAATTCTTTCAGGAAATGCATGATTCCAAATCCACTTCCATCCAATGGACCTCGATCTCTCACCCATGAGGTATTGGTATCCTGTCGCAGAGGAATAGGTTCCATCGAGATTATGCTTCCACCTCCAGCCATCCTTCAATCCTATATGTAATCTAGGCGGAACCTGGTTTAAAATTTCCAGTCTAAGAGTTGCTGGGATGGATGAACATATGGGTGATAAATCCCAACCATGAAAATTCACAATGTCTTTTATCCTTAGATCTAGATCACATGTTTCAACAAATGGCATCTGAGGTCCTAAAGCTCGACCATTAAGCCATTCTGTGAACCACAGTGAAGCTTCACCACTGGCTATATGAAACTCATAACCACCAGACAAACGCAAGAGAGCTCGCCTAATACTTCGCCATGTGAAGGATCCAGTCGTAGGGAGAGAAGCCAGGTCTTGCCTCATATGGCAATATTTCCGTCTGAATTCCTTGACCCACATCTTGTCTCGGCCTTGGAACAAATCGTGTCCCAGTTTCCCAAGGAGCGCAATGTTACATAGTCTAGCTTTGTGAAGCCCCAACCCACCATCTCGCCTCGTAGCAGCCACTGCATCCCATTTAACAAGATTCAAACCCCTACCATTCCTATCCTTCCATACCAATGTTCTAATGCGGCAATCAATATTTTTGCAAATAGATTCCGGGAGCCAACCTATTTGCATACTATATGATGGAATCGCTGCTAGAACATGTCTGGCTAAGGTCACTCTACCAGCTTTGTTAAGAAGCCGCATAGCCCAACATGACATCTTATTGTCCATGCGCTCAAGAATAAAATCATAAGACTTAGCCTGGACTCTCCCATGGTGCACTGGGAATCCCAAATACCTGCCCAAATGATTCGTGAAAGGTATATCCATTACATCAGTAGCCCATACCTTCTCTGCCGAATTGACACCTTTGGAAGCAAAACATCTTGACTTCATATTATTAACCTTAAGACCAGACTCAATAGCAAATCTATGAAGTGTTGCTGCTGCTGAGTCCAAGCTATGTTCATTCAACACCATTGTGAGGATTAAATCATCTGCAAAAAACAAGTGCGAAATCCCATCACTATTTGAACTTACCCGAACAGGATCCCATCTTTTCGCTGCAACCTCACAACATATAGCTGTAGAGAGACGTTCCATTACAATATTAAACATGTAGGGAGAGAGTGGATCTCCTTGGCGTAATCCACGTTCAGGCCGAAATTCTTCTAAAGCTTCCCCATTCCAGAGGAGTGAAAAGATTGGTGACGTAACACATGTCATAATAATCCTAGACATAGCATATGGCAGGTTCATTTGTTTCAAGCACTCATCCAAAAATGACCATCGAACATTGTCATAGGACTTTTCCAAGTCGATCTTTATGACAATGGCTTTCACATTGGAATTAGCCCTGGAAATATCATGAACTAGTTCCTGTAAAAGAATCGCATTATCCACCGTGCCCCGGCCTGGGATGAAACCTGATTGTAACGGGGAAATATACCTTTCCATCACAGGCCTCAGCCGATTAACTATTACTTTTGATATGAACTTATACGCAACATTACAGAGGGTAATGGGCCGGAATTGACTAAAGTTGGAAGGCACAGGTACCTTTGGGATTAGACAAATATAAGATTTTGCTAACTGAGGATCGAATGCTCCTGTCTGAAATGCAGCCCGAACCATGTGTATAATATCATTACCAACTTCAGGCCAAAATTTATTATAGAATGCTGCCGGGAAGCCGTCCGGTCCAGGGGCAGCCAGTGGCCGAGATTGCTTTCGGGCAAGTTCCACCTCCTCCTTCTGGACATCATTGTGCTGTATGTCCAGGTCTTGTTGTATTAGGGGGGATAATGGCGGAAGAGTATCCACCATTGGAGTAGCATTATTATCCGAGAAACGTCTATAAAAATATTGCCTGGCTGACAATTTGAGGACGGCCAGATCTGAACACCAGGAGCCATCCTCCAAAAATAATCCATGTATCTTCTTGCGATGATGATGCATTTTCGCCTGTGCGTGGAAAAATTTTGAATTTCTATCCCCCAATTTTATCCAATCCTCACGTGCCCTTTGAAACCAATACACCTCCTCCTGTTCAAGGATTTGTTGGTAGTCCTTTTGTAGTTTTCTTTCCAATGACAAGTGCCAGACCGAGTCCACACATGTAAGAAAGGTATCAAGCCCCGCTAATCGTCGAAGGATTTTCTTCTTTTTATTTCTGAGCTTTCTGATATCATGCTGACAGTGTTGCATAGAGAGTGATTGCAGATGATGAAGTTTATCTCCCAAAGAACCTGGCAATGCCCATGCATCCTTCACCAGATCTTTATAGCTCAAATTCGAAGCCCATATGGCTTCCCACCGAAATGGTTTAGTCGGGGTTGAAGCAAGAGGCGCCGCACAGGACATGAGGAGTGGTGCGTGGTCTGAATTTGTCCGTGGTAAAGTGACAATATGGCCATCAGGGAATTGAGTAAACCAAGCGAGATTTGCAATACCTCGATCCAGCCGTTTTTTAATACATTGAGCTTGATTTGCCTGACGAAACCATGTGAAAGGTGACCCTTCCGTACGGACACTGAAGAGTTCGCACATGGTTAAACATGCTCTAAACTCATCAGCTCTTTTATGAATGTAAACCCCACCAAGAACTTCCGAAGGTGCAAGTACTTCATTCCAGTCGCCCATAAGTAGCCATGGACCATTCACACGCTCTGCCAACTGTTGTAGATATTCCCAATTTGCTTTCCTCCTCTGATAGTTGGGATGGCAATATACAGCCGTGCAATACCATGCGATTTCCCCAGACTGTAGTGAGAAGGTTAGGAAACGTTCATTCGTCTCAAAGATATTACATGCAATGGTTAAACTCGACTGACCGAGTACCCAGAGGCCACCCGCTCGGCCAAGCGACTCCTGGAGGAAGAGTGGGATATACCCTAAACTGTATACAAAATTTCTTACCCTATCAAACATGCCTTGCGGTTCAAAAACAAAAACCAAGGATGGTTTATAACATCTTATGAATTCAGAGAAGCAGCGCCTAGCCCGGAGGTTCATAAAGCCCCTAACATTCCATGCCAAGATAGAGAATCCTATGAATTGTGACATATATAACAGATGGAAAAATTGGAAACCCTAAACTCATGGCCTGGTTTGGAAACCCAGGGAAATCACGTTATGAAGGCCTCGAGGCCTCCACATCGATCTCCTGGCCTTTCGAAAGCAAGGAAGCATGTACGTCCTCCTCATCATGTTTCTGAGAAGGCTCGAAGCCACTTCCAGAAGCAGTCGAACACCCTGTAGAAGCAGCCTGCAATGCCTGCTTCAGAGATTGATTTTCATGGGGCAAGGCTGAGTCTTCTATGTCTTCCATCCGAAATCTCTTGGGCCCATTAGAGTGCTTAGCCCGAAGTACTGCCTTTCCTCGTTCCAGATTTGGTTTAGGCCCAACAATATTATCCGTGTTATCTGTAACCCTACCTGGGCCATATTTCTGCTCCAGCTGCGATTTAAATTTAAAAATACAACCCTGGCCTATGTCTGGCCCATAATGCCCAACATTTGCTTCAACGGGACGAGTAATGACATCCTTCTTCCGGGGTTTGCGGCGTTGTACTATCATCCACTCACCAATTCCATCACTAGAATCCTCCAGATTTTCCCCAACAACCGATCCACCGTTTGATTTGTCCTTATCATTCCCCAACTTCCTTTCCTCCTCTAAATTCAAAGCACGCGTCCCTGGAGCAGGCGTGGCAGAAGCAGCTTCCGCCACCTTGTTGACAGACACCTGTGGGGATGACATCCCAGCATTGACGTCCGGATCCGGCTGGACCTCCGGCTGCCGACCACCAACCTGGCAGCGATCTTGCTTGTGGCCATACCGCCCTTAATTCATGCATACAACATGTAAACTTTCATAGGCAACTTTGATAATTTTTCCTTCCACCTCAACATGCCCAAGAAGAGGCTCATCAAGGTTAAGCTCTATACAGACCCGGCCGTACCTTCCACGAGATATAGCTAATGTACTCTTATCAAATTTGAAGGGGACTCCTATAGCCGAAGCAACCACTCGAAGACCACTTTCCTTGTAGAATGCAGGCTTTAGACCATGAAATTGAACCCACGTATGAATGGTGTTCAACTTAGTATATTCAGGGTCGAAATCCGGTGTCCATTTCATCACCGCCAAGAAGTGATCAAAGATTAACCAGGGCCCTTCCGTTAAAACTTTCTCACGATCCTCCGGTAGTTGAAACTTCACCAAAAAACAACCATGACCTACGTCTAGGAGATCAAATTTTCCATTAACCTTCCAAACCCTTATTAGAGCATTCCGCATTGCAAGAAAGCCGACAGAAAGCCCTAGTCCCTTAATCACCAAAGTATCATTCCAGGGACCATAAAATTCCGTCAACACCGATGGATCAAAACTGATTTTGGGGCAGCATCTGTGTGGACCAGATTTATCAATGGTAGCTAGCTTGGCTTTAATCAGATCAACCGGTTCCTCAAAAGAAATCGCTGACGCATCTGAGCCACCCATAAAGGCATCACGATAGGATGTAAAGGAAACATCACCTTCTTCTCGACTGAAGCCGGGGGCCGACCAGGAGGAAAATTTGCAGAGGGAAACTTCGCCATCGCTCTCAAGTTTCTTATAATTGGAACGAATTGGGTACTGTAAATATTTGTTACGTTTTCTTTTTATTTCAGTTGTTTAAGCAGTTATATCCAATTTATATTCCTAGAAAATGAAAAATAAAAGAAGAGAGGAGAAAGAGAGAAGAATAAGTTTGATAGTTTTGTAAAAAAATACGTTTTCATGAGCACGTCTCGTCCTCTCATTTCCTTTTTTTTTTTAACAGCATATACATCATCATTCTCTCATTGATAGTTTTGTAAAAAAAAAAAAAAAAAAAAAAAAAAAAAAAAAAAAAAAAAGGAGAGGAAATAAATATTTTTATTTTGTTTTCTTCCCCTCCCCACCCTTAAGAATAGATTTCAAATCCCCACCTTTAATACATTTATTTCTTTATTTATTTTTACTAAACTTAGGTGGATTTCTTCAAATTCTACAAAAGTGAAGAATTTCAAATTATTTACTCAAATCCTCTTCCAAAGCAAAATCCATCAGTCAAAATGCACCCTTAATGATTTTATCCTCTCAATTCCTTTGCTTTCCATCCTTACAAAGCTTACAAACAAGGGAATTTTCCTATGAATCATTTCTTTTCTTCGACACGTACAAAGCTTTAATATCTTTCAGAAAGGAAATCCTTCTAAAATTCAAATGAAGGCAAGGCCCATATATGTATATGTATGTTCCTAAATACGACAGCTTGATCCTTCTTTGATCTGGCGGCAATCTCCATATATAAACATGTCAAAATAATCATATATCCTTAACAAGACAAATTGTTGATTAATCCAATCCTCCTATTTTCAGCCCAAATAATCCACTGGAATCTCCAAAGTATAAACCAGAACGAATATATATATATATATATATATATATATATATATATATATCTTTCCATAGATTGTACTACCAAATTCCAAATTTGTCATCTTCTGAAGTCTCTTTATCGAAAGAGGCTGTGAGACCAAGTCTCAAATCTGGATTATCCTCGGACTCTTCAATATATCACTAGCTCTAATTACTTCACAGTGTCATAAATTTTTATAAACCTGACTTGGTGTAAATTCTGTCTGAATATGTCATTTGTGTGCAATAGTGGAGATTATTGTTCTTCCATGTTTGTCAGAAAAGGGTTAGGGACCAATTCTGTTTTCATTCAGAAAACCATATTATTTTCTATGTGAACTCTGCTTCCCTTTTCTGTATTTCTGTATATAACTCAAATTCGATTCTTTCTTGGTTTTCGGACACACATATATGGGACTCACAATCTGTTTCCATAATCCACTATCGGCTAAACACATTTGTTACCTCCCAACAACTTCATAAATAATAGAACAATATATGTGGTCATTTTTTTATAAAAATAAATAAGTAAAGTTCTTCAATACTCATGCAGCATGGGCTCTCACCACCCTTCAAGCAAAAGTTGTACTTTTATATCAAAAGAATTACACATACAAATGCAAACCCAATCAATTAATAGCAATGTGATTTTTTTTTTTTTTTTTGCTGGATAGCCTAGCCTATACAAGTTAGGAAATGGATGGTGGGAGTCCATGCCACAGAAATTATAAATGGACGAAGGAGAGGGATCACTGCAAAAATTTTCATGGATGGCGATGAAAGGAGTTCATCACCTCGTACGTCGCCTAGCGCAGGAAATGACAAACAAGGCGACGACATTTGTTTTTTTTTTTTTTCGTCACCTTCCCTCAAATTTCTTATAGTGGATAGGAGGCGGGTGGGAAGTCGAACCCCCAACTAGAAGGTTAGAAGTTATAAGACTTGACAACTTAGTCAAGTTCTCATCTCCAGTAGTGTGATTCTTTTTTATAAATAAGACAATCAAATAAAGTTCTACAAATTCAAAAATTAAAATATAAACTAAATTCACACATAGGATAGAGTAATAGTTATTTCTAATATGTTGAGGATTGGGGTTTAGGATTTAGGTTTGTACTCACCTAGTGACAAAATCTTCATTAACTTTTCGAATTTATCACTAGGGGTCAAATTTCCACCCGATCATTATCCTTCGCATTTTTTTTTTAATAATATGTGTGGCACGAACTTTTTTAAACAAAATGGATTGCGTCTCATTTAAAAAATTATAATATATATATATATATATATATATATATGTTAAACAAGAGACATTTAAACGATGAGGCCTTCCACCCAGAATCTGACGTGCATGAGACAACACGTACTTAACATAATAGGGAATATAATATAGATTCAAAACTAGATAAGCATCCAAAAAAATGGTAGCAAAATTTCCACCTTGCATGGTTGATAGCCACTCCTTTGCATTCCAAAAAGACCATTTAATTCGTAGTAACGAACCTATGTATCAAATATCACATCAAACTTCCCAATTTGAAGTACGCCATGTAAATATTGATGATTTGGCACACACAACCACAACTACAAGCATGGTCAGAAACCTACAAGTTGTTGTTTGAATATTTATTATCTAATTAATCTCCCAAAGAATGTCACAAACCCCAAACCAGTGAACCACAGGCTTTCCCAATCCCCCAAGAAAGGTGGGTATTTTAGCCTATCCGTTGGGTTAGCTATTTCATTACACAGATACATTCACGCATTTATACATTCATACAATAATAAAATTAACTAAAATTATAGTACTATATTAATGCTATTTTGTCTCATAGTGACTACTTGTGTGGTTGGCACTGTCCAGCAGATAAAATTGGATGACCTATTTCATATGGCAGCAGTTGTGGCTGAATGATGGCTGATGATCAGATCCTCACATACAAGACAAGCTAAGTCCAGACCAGAAATTAGTTATACATACATTGGGGTTTGGTCTGGAAATTAGTTATTTATTATTATAATACAATAAAATGGGCTGAACTGGAAAGGCAGAGAATGAATTGTGTGAAACCACTAAACTTGTCCTTTTGTTAAAAGTAAGCGAAGATAACTGCTGATCACATCCTTACAAAAACCTAGATGGAAGCAAAGTATGAAAAATATTCCACAAAAGGAATTAAATCCATGTAGGATACACAATGGCAAAAGCTAATTCCAATCCCCGTAACTTTTCTTGGAAGATCATCATGTGGAATTTAATAGAAAAAAGGGCTAATATCATATGTTGAAGAATGGGTTCCAGAATGATGAAGTTATTGTTGCAAGTAAAGCTATAGGATAATGATGAAGTTATAGTTGCAAGGAAAGGTATATGTATTTACATAGTTGTTAAGATCCCGATCCTGATCTTAGGATCTTACGATTTTACGATCACAACTCTCTAAAACGATCCCGATCCTCGTAGGATCTTAAAATTAGTAAGATCCCGATCCTGATAGTAAAATGTTACGATCTTATGGTCATACTCCCTCAAACGTTTCTACGATCTTACGATCATACCTTCTTAAACGCATAAAATTTTTGTAGTATTTTATGATTTGGGATCAAAGTAATTTTTTTAATTTAATTTTAAACTTACAAACTTGTATTCCTTATGTATGATGTGTAAAAACATAATATGTATGTATGTGAAAATATTTTTTATGTTTAATTTTGATGTTTTTATACTGTATTGTATTAATTAACTTGCAAGATTCATAAACATATGAAATAATGTTTTTTCTTGTTAGTATGCATAATTGAGTTTATCCATTATTGCAATTTCATAAGATCTTAGGATCCCGATTCGATCCTACGATCCCGATCTTGCAAAGAGAAAAACGATCTCATATAGAATCCCGATCTTAACAACCTTGTGTATTTATGTACATATGATGTAGGAGTGTCAATTGAGCCATGGATCCAAAGTCATGTATGTAAGAGGAAATTTGACAATTTATGGAAGGATTACATATAAATTAATTTTTTAACATGACCCATTTGGATTCTTATGATTTTAATTTAATTTGGGAAAAAATAATATATATATATATATATATATATATATATATATATATATATATATATATATAGTGATGTTGATGAGTATAGGGAATAAATTAGGGTGGCGGTCCTCTTTAATTTAACAGGCGGCATGAAAAGCCGTCGGATTTAATTTTATAGTGTACGCCGGCTTATATATTGACTATTGTTATGCATCAATTAATATATTATATTTGATAATAATGAACTAGTAATCGAATTTACAACGACTAAACTTTGTTAGCCACGGAAAACCTATAAATCAAATTCAACAACGAATATTTCTCTCATAGCTGATCATAAATAAATCGATCACTGATGTATACTTAAGTCAAATTAAATAGTATAAAAGTATAATAATAATTTTTTTAAAAAAAAAAATCAAAATTTACCCATACAGGTTACGTTGTTCATGAATGCGAGTAGTAGGGCCCTTATGGAAGAGCTATTGGGTAAAAAATGTGTATATAATGTAGGAAAAATGGACAAATAGGTCCATTTTCTTTTTCAAAAATCCAAATCAGATTTCTATTTTATTATTAAAACAGTCCTCTACAATGCTAATTATGTCCAAATCAGTCCCTTGTTCACTAACTATACTCTAATTGCTGACGTGGCAAGAGTTTTAATTTAAACCTGACACGTGTGCATAATATTAGTCATTTTTCTTTTATCTTTTGCCAATTCAGTTCTAAACTTTTGTTTTGTTCTATTTAGTCTTCTACCCCAATCACTCATTTTTATATTAATTGGCCTCCAACTTTTCAAATTATTTCATTTTAGGCCCAAAACCTTAAATTTTTTATTATTACTAATCCATATATCAAATAAATGTCCAACATACTTCTGTAAATAAAATTAAATACCAAACTTCATACATTGGGTTTGGCCGCCTTGTTACCGGGTCTTCGAAGTTCCGGATTTTACGGACTCTCTCTAACACCCGACCTTAACCGACGGTTCATTGGTTCTGGTTTCCTTCAGTAACAATCAGCATAATCATACTTTGTGGACAATAAAATTCAGGCTATTTTTTTAATATTTTTAATAATACTTTTTAATAATTTTTTCAATAAACCATGGCTTCCTGTATCCATAACCTTCCAAAAATTCAAGTTAAATCATTTACTCAAACATTGCTACATCCTAAGGTAGGACGTAAGTAAGATTGTGTTCATTGTTGTTGAAGGAAACCAAAACCAATGAACCATCGGTTGCGGTCGGGTGGTTAGAGAGTCCGTAAAATTCCGGTACTTGGAAGACCCGATAACAAAGCAGTCAAACCCAATGTATGTGGTTTGGTGTTTAATTTTATTTATGGAAGTATGTTGGGCATTTATTTGATAAATGAATTAGTAATAATAAAAAATTAAGGTTCTTGACCTAAAATGAAATAATTTGAAAGGTTTGAGGCCAATTAATATAAAAATGACTGATTTGGGTAGATGACTAAATAGAACAAAACAAAAGTTTATGACTGAATTGACAAAAGATAAAAGAGAAAGAACTAATATTATGCCCACGTGTCAAGTTTAAATTAAAACTATTGTCACATCAGCAATTAGAGTATAATTAGTGAATAAGGGACTGATTTGGACATAATTAGCATTTGTAGAGGACTGTTTTGGTAATAAAATAGAAAAATGACTGATTTGAATTTTTGGAAAAGAAAAAGGACCTATTTGGCATTTTTTCCATATAATGTATATGTATATTTTCCTCTGTATATAAGCGACGATGTATTAGTATAGCATTTATCTGTAAGCGTCATAGACATACATATACTTACTTTTAAAATATAAATAAATAAAAATTAGTACGTACATAGGCGTGCTCTATGCACAGTGTTCATATTATACTATAGTATTTAATTTTGATTTTTTTTTTAACGAAGTAATAAATTATGCCCATCTTTTAACTTTTTACTCTTTCCACATAGATAATGGAGGTTGTTACTGTACTATTTAGCTACGTACTTTGATTAATAAGTATCCAGGTAAGTTCTTAATTTTTTTTTTTGGAGGAGCCATTGAAGGCCTGGAAAGGGTGGTGGGAGCCCATGCCACACAATTACAAAGGAGAAATAAAGGGAGGGATCGGGGGCCGGTGGGAATCGAACTTCCAACCTTCCGTTGGAAGCCAATGGACTTAACCGCTTGGGCTAGGTCCTCATCCCAGGTAAGTTCTTAATTAAGTAGTAGTAGTAACTTTTAATCATGTGAAAGCGCGAGGGGCGGCGACGTGGCGGTGGCGGTGGCGGTGATCCAAAATTAAAGAATGCGTAGAGAGTGGTAATTCATGATTGCATTGCAGGTTACACAAATTAAATGAGAGAAAATTGAGAAGCCAATTCCATAAATACTATCACAACTTCATACTAATGGATTGCATCATTAAAAATACTACAGTACAGCCTAGACCCCTAACCCCCATATACATATAACATACTCCACATGTCTGTGTATATGGATAGTGACGTGTCATAAGCATCACCGCCTGCAGGCGCCTGCCCTTTACTTTAAGCATAAGCACACCCACTATTTCTACTCACAATATTCATTCACCTTCACCTCACCTCCATCATTTATTTATTTATTAATCCCTGCGTCCCACTTAATCTGTCCCAAAACTTTTGGGCACGGTATTTTATGTGGGAATTGTTAGTATTTGATGTAGGGGTAGATTAGTGTTTAAATTAGGGGTAAATTAGGAATTTGTGTAATGTGATGGTAATGAGTTTGAATTTTTAATTGATTTATTTATGTGTGATGTGATAGTTGTGAGTTGAATTTATTAATGATATTTATTTATTTATGTGATGTGATGGAGTAAGTTTAGTGATTAATATTTTAATTATTTTCTAAAATGGAATGTGACAAAAGTGTTGGGACAACCAAAAAAGTGAGACATAAATAATGGGACGGAGGGAGTATTATTATTATTATTATTATTATTATTATTATTATTATTATTATTATTATTATTATTATTATTATTATTATTATTATTCTTCTTTTCTATGCATATATAATTAAATCTTAATTTTCTCATCAAAAAAATTAAATCTTAATTCCTGTCATTACTCAAGTCTTTTTTCTTTCTTTCTTTTTTTTTTTTTTTTTTTTCTTTCGTTGTACATTAATTTTGGTTTTAGGTTTTCTAACTTGGGATGCTCCATATATAATGAATTTGTTGCATTTCATGCCTTAAGTTATGGATATATTTGATCATATATCTCTAATTTGCATTTTTTTTTTAACATAAGAGTATAAGACGCATTTTTTTGGTAAACCAATAATGGCGAGTTTAGTGGATTAACCTCTCTCAAACTACAGCAGTCACAATATTCAAATCTGAGATTTTGCTTAAATAGTTAGAACTCATTACAACTCAAACTAATTAATGTTGGTGAACAGCTTAATTATTTGTGAATATCACTAATGTATTTTTATTTTTGAAAAATGAAATAAACCTAATCTATATATTTTCATTTTATAGTACTCCCTCCATTCTTGAAAGATTATAATATTGGTAAATTTTGTATTGTTCACACAAGTGCTTTGACTTAAAGTTTTATCATATTTATACAAGTTAAAACATAGTCAAATGGGATCTTGTTAGATTTGTCTCATCGAATAGTTTTTAAATATGAAACTTTTAGAATTTTTACTTGTACCGAATTTGGGTTATTAATGGTTCAAAATGTGCATTGGACTGCGTGCACTGTGGATCCGTTACAATTTTTGAAAACGGAGGAAGTATATTGTAAAATACTATGATTTTTCATTGTGATATATAGTGAAAACTCCAATATTTTGGTAATGCCTTTAAAAAAAAAAGGAGTATGTATTTATAGTTAGATCGAAATTCGGTTAAATCTATTTTTATTTATGTGTGTTCTTGTTCATCTCTATATGCGTTTTTTTTTATAACATCCTGACTATTAATTAATTAATTATTACTGTTTCATATTGAAATACTTGATAAAATAATTATTCTATACGTAGAAACACTATATGTATAGATATGCTAAAATATTCTACTATTAATTAATCAATAAGAAGTTGATTAGTTAATACAAGTGTAAATTGTTCATTATTTTTCTAACATAACAGATATTTGTAAATAATATAATAAATAAAGTACAAAGAATTACCAGTATTTACTAAATGAAAAAAAAAAATGAACAGTTGAAATAACAGCTGAAAGCAACTTACCAAATGCCCTTCTGAACAACATGGTATAAAGGGATATAAATAGAGATCTTCAAATTATTGAATTCTTCCACCAAACAAGTGATGAATCCAGTAAATAAGCATATAATTTCGACAACTCATTATTTATTAATTTGATAACCGTTTAAGTCATCATAAGTTCAAATTTAAAATAAATGAAAACCTAAATATTTAAGTCACTAAAATACTCAAGGTAAGCTGAAATCCCGTAAATAGATTTATTTTATTATTATTATTTTTTTTTTTGGAGGAGCCTGAAGGCCTGAGAAAAGTTGGTGGGAGCTCATACCACACAATTACAAATAAAGGGAGGGATAGGGGGCCGATGGGGAATCAAACCTTCAACCTTCCGTTGGATGTTAAGGAACTTAACCCCTTGAGCTAAGTCCTCATCCCCAAACAGATTTATTTTAAGTGCATAATATCCATATACAGAATATTTTGTGTAAGATTCATTTTAAAATATACTCCCTCCGTCATCAAATGTTATTAACATTCCATGTTATCACGCAATCCAATGCAAATATTTAACGATTAATATCTCAAATTGTATAAAAGTAAAACTTATAATAATTTAATATTCTAAAACTATGTGATTAGACGAATCTAACAAGATCTTACTCGACTATGTTTTATCCCTACCTCCTTTATCACTGAGCGATCATTTAGGGGCCTTAGCTGGTGATCCGGGCTGTTTCCCTCTCGACGCAAGCCCCTCCTCGGGCGGATTCCTCCTTTTGGACCCGAACCTGGGTGATCTATCCATGACCAGGATGAAGCTTGGGTGAAACTAAGTGGTCCGAACCGACTGATGTTGAAGAATCAGCAGATGAGTGGCCACTCCCAGGGCAACTGTTCATGGTCATTGTTGGTCCCAGATTACGTGAAATCTTGAATTTAGCGCGGTCGTCGAGCAGTGGTTAAAACGACGTGTGAACGATAGTGAGTGTGTGAAACAGAGTGTGTGCAACAGAAAGTAAGAACATAAGATTTGGTAACCCAGTTCGGCCTTCGGCCTACATCTGGGGGATTCCAATCCAGGATCTAAACTAACACTAAAAAATCTTAGACCTAAAAGATTACACAATCAAAACAGGTTCTGTTACCAAGACTTCCTCGCTGGTAGACTGATCGTCGTCTGGACTCCCCCACAACCACGATCACTGGACAGCTCGTCCAATCCTGTTTCTCCGATTGTTTGAATCCTCAGATCTTGAAACTCCGGTGTAGCAGATGGCCTGAATCAATCCTTCAGATCTCCTTTGAGTTCCTTCGCAAGGCAACTCCAAAACGTTGAATGAAAAGATTCTTTCAACAAGAAAACTTGTTGAATCGGTGTAACACTGACCTCAATGAACAAAAATGATCTCTCGAAATGTAGAGCACTCATCAAGGATTTTCCTAACTCTCTCAAGAAAATAGAACAATCAAGTCTAGAGAGAAAAACCGACTAAGTGTGTGTAAATGTGTGTAAAGTGAAGATTACAACTCAATAAACTCAAATCTCCATACACAGAGTCTAAACACAGGTATATATACTCAGAGATACAAATTAGACTCGTGTGGGTCGGTTAGACACGTGCACAGAAACAGAAACTGTCGCACATGACTGACTGTAACTGCTTCGGTCGTTCTGTCGTGGTTTCAACAACCATGGAACTACTGCATCTGCACAAGAGCACGTTAATAACAACAATCTCCCCCACTCTTGTGGAGATGATAATTCCATCACCAAAATGGTGTTGAAACTATCTAAGTCCAAAGAGTATAAGAGATCATATCAGAGCAAAAATACATGTGATTCACAAATAGGATGTCAAAGAATAATCAAAATGAATCAGAACAGCATCCATCAAACATTCAGAGTAGAATCACAGTGCAGATATAAAAACATCAGAGCAGATTAAAAACAAGTAGTTCAGCAGTTATCAGAATTACCTAACTATTACAGACCAATAATAGTTCAAATCCAAAAGTAATCCAGTTCAGAAAAATCCAGTAAAAAACAGTCATAAAAAATAATTATCAAACATCCATCAACATTGTCCAGCAATAAAACATCCCAAAAACAATAACCAAAGTTTTGAAATATCGTTACCCAGTTGTCATGACTACCAGTCAGTACCATCCAACACCATCCATCTCCCCCATGATGGAATATCACTCTTCATCATCAAGAGCAACATCCTCATCATCTGCCTGCAAATCAGAAGCATCAAAAGACAAAGGAAGCATATGAAGAATTTTGAGATTCTCCCTTTTTATAGCCATTGCTTCCTGGCTCCAGGTGGTCAGCCTTTCGTTTTGACAAAGGATCCGCTGCTTCAGTTGGTGTACAAGTGCAGGACCAGTTAGAGGAGGGCCATTTTTGATGTCATTATGCATGTCCATCAAGTTTGGTGGTGGTTTGTACTCCTTCAAAGCAACCAAATGCTTTTCCTTGATCTTCACACCAATGGATAGGAGGAATTCGGTGATGAGAGCTGGATAGGGTAGATTGGTCGTCTTCTTGATTCTCCTAGAGGTGTACCCTAGCATTTGCTTAAGAAGAAAATATCCAAAATTGATTAGACCCATATGTTTGTCCACACAAAGTATGAATTTACCCATCATAGAGCTGACTTGAGACTGATTAGTCGTCGGAAGGATGTTGGCACTACAGAACTGGTACAGGCAATAAAACTTCAATGTTAACTCCTTAACACTGAATTTGTTGCGTCCAAAGCTTTTAACTTTCTGGTTAGAAATCTCCAGTGCAGTAGTGAGAGTATCTTCGGGCATCAGATCCAAACAGTCACTCATATCATCGTTGGGGGGTAGCTTCAACAACTTCAGAATCACAGCAGGAGTTAGTTCATGAAATTGACCGCGAATGTAAATTTTACCAAACCAAGCAGAACGAGGAGTGAGGATCTCAGGATGTAAATTCGCATAAAACTCGCGAACATGACTTGGTGAGTAGTGTGTGAGACCCTTAGCCCAAAACGTCAAATGTCTCTCTTGCAAAAGATCCGAGAAACCTAGAACATCATAATGATTATGCTTGAAAATCTCTTCAGGCTTAAACTCCTTCCCTTTAAGAACTTCCTTCGAAAATGTCCTCATGTCTCGCGTGTAGAACTTAAGACTATAAGCATCTTCGGCTTTCAAAGCAGGAGGGGGTGGCCTTGGTTCCATGCGTGGTTTCTTTGCAGTTGTGGCTACTGGTGCTGGAGTGGGTGTAGGAGTGGGCTCCTTTCGCTTTCTGGTTGATTTCCTCCGTGGTTCTAGCGTAGTTGCAACAGCAGTAGAACCTCCAGTTTGCTGTGAAGCAGTGACTTCATCGATTTCCTCTTGGTTCATATCATGTAAACCTTGATTTTGCAGAGGATAAAGTGGTGGAGTTTGATGCTCAGCATTGATTTCTCGAACAACTTGGTCAAAAATGAGGGGTCAATAGTGATTTCAGCATTAGGGTTAGAAAGGGGATGATTTTGGGTTTCTGGTGCATTTTCAGTAGGTTGATGCTCAGAAGTTGCAACAGCAACAGGAGGAGGAAGATAAAGAACAGGGGGTAGAACAGAAATAGGTTGGGCATCCAGTGGTGATCCAGACGGCGAGCTCGTCGCGGAGGAGGTGGCGGAGTGAGGAGCGTCGGGGTCGTTAGTGGTTGCCATTTTTAAATTCTCTGCAAAGCTCAAATTCGAAAAAAAAATGAGAGGGAAAATTTGAAATGAAATGGAGAGTAATAGGACCTTAAATGGAGAGAGTGGCCGGAAGGGGAAGAGTTTTGCAACTCGGTGTGGTGACGTGCGACGTGATTGATGAGGTTGCAGCAGTTACAGGCCAGCTGCAGGGGTGCTGTGACATCATCAAAACTGCCGAGTGCAATAATGATGTTTCGGATAAAAATTTTCTCCATTTGGGCTTATGTTGGGCCTGCAAAAATGTTACTCAAATACAAAAAACAGTCAGGCCCGAGTTGAAAGCATTTTAATTATGATAAGAAAGACCCAAGGTACTTCTTAGGCCTTCAAATTTTTCTCCATCTAATGATTTTGTAAGGATGTCCGCCCGTTGTTCCAACGACGCTATATGCTCAATCCTGCAAACATTATCCTCTACAAGATCTCTAATAAAATGATAACGAATATCAATATGCTTACTCCTACTATGTAAAACAGGATTTTTAGAGATATTTATTGCACTAGTATTATCACAGAAAACTAAAAAATTATCCTTATGAATACCGTAGTCCTCGAGTAGTTGCTTCATCCAAAGAAGTTGTGAACAGCAACATGTGGCAGCAATATACTCTGCCTCGGCTGTTGATAGAGCTACGATGTTTTGCTTTCTGGAATACCAGCTTACTAGATTATTCCTAAGTAGAAGCAGCCGCCAGTGGTAGATCTCCTGTCGTCGCAACAACCAGCCCAGTCCGAGTCTGTAAATCCAATCAGATCAAGTGATGACCTTTTTGAAAACCAAATACCCATATTCAAAGTTCCCTTCACATATCTCATGATCCGCTTAACCGCCTTCATATGAGACTCTTTAGGATCGGATTGGAACCTTGCACATACACCTACACTAAATGAAATATCTGGTCTTGTTGCAGTGAGGTACAGTAGACTTCCAATCATACTCCTATAAGTCTTTTGATCCACTGACTTTCCAGTTTCGTCCTTGCTCAGCTTCTCCTGTTGTCCTAGCGGTGTTCTGACTACCTTAGAATCATCCATGTCAAACTTCTTCAACATGTTTCTAGCATACTTCTCTTGACACAGAAAAATACCATCATCCTCTTGCTTAACCTGTAATCCCAAAAAGTAGTGTAATTCACCCATCATGGACATCTCAAACTCTGATTTCATAGCTTCAATGAATTCCTTTCTGAGTTTGGCTGAAGTTGATCCAAAAATAATGTCGTCAACATATTCTTGGGCAACTGTTAAGTGGTCGTCCTGACGCTTTACGAACAACGTCTTATCTGCATTTCCTCTCTTAAAACCATTTTCGACTAAATACCTCGACAACCTTTCATACCACGCTCGTGGTGCCTGCTTCAATCCGTATAAGGCTCCTTTGACACGATAAACATGATTTGGATACTTCGGGTCTTTAAATCCAATCGGTTGTGCAACATAGATCTCTTCCTTGATTTTGCCATTAAGGAAGGCTGTTTTAATATCCATTTGGTACAACTTCAAATTCAAAGAGCACGCTAATGCAAGTAGTATTCTTACGGCTTCCATCCTTGCCACGGGAGCAAATGTTTCGCCATAATCCAAACCTTCAATTTGAGTGTAGCCTTGTGCAACAAGCCTTGCCTTATTCCTTATGATGTTGCCTTTCTCATCCGTCTTGTTTCTGTAAACCCATTTCGTTCCAATAATGTTGGTGTTCTGCGGTGGTTCTGTCAACTCCCAGACAACATTCCTCTCAAATTGCAGTAGCTCGTCTTGCATTGCAGTAATCCAGTACTCATCTTTCAACGCCTCAGATGTATTCTTTGGCTCAACCATAGAAACAAAACAATTATAGCTTGCTAGATCCTTGAAATTAATCTCTTTATGCCTAGTCTGTCTCTGACCTTGTGGATCTCCAATAATATCCTGAGTTGAATGATGTTTATGCACTCTAGAACCTTTTCTCTTGTTCTGAACTTCAGACGGTGGTTCTGCTGTCGTCTCAACGACTGTATCAGTATCTGCTTCTCTTTCAGGTACATCTGGACTGATCTGTTTTTCCTTACTAACAGTCTCCTCTACATCATTAGTAGACTCATGATTGTGATTTAAAGGCAATTCATCATCAACTAACCTGTTTTCTAAAAGATCAAGATCTTCAAAGAGAACATTAGTAGATTCTATAACCTTCTTATCACTAGTAAGATAAACACGATATGCTTTAGAATTATTAGAATAACCAATGAAATATCCATCCAAAGATTTATAATCAAACTTATGCAATTGATTTCTATCATTCAAAACATGGCATTTACAACCAAAAATATGAAAGTATTTTACCGTGGGAGTTTTACCGTTCCAAAGTTTTATATGGTGTACAGTTGGAGTGTGGTCGCAACAACACTCGGTTGATGATGTGACAGGCAGTATTAATAGCTTCCGCCCAAAATCTTTTGCTCATTGAACTGGTGTGAAGCATTGATCTGGCCATCTCTTGCAATGTTCGGTTCTTCCTTTCAGCAACACCATTTTGCTGTGGTGTTTTGGGGGCTGAGTACTCATGAGTGATTCCATTGTCGTCACAATAACGATCGAACGACTGATTCTCGAATTCCTTGCCATGATCAGTTCGGATTCGTGCAATCTTCCTTTGCTTCTCATTCATGAGTCTTTTACTCAGGGCCTCAAAGTACTCAAAAGTCTCATCTTTTGACCTAAGAAAGAAAACCCAACAATATCAAGAGAAATCATCAACACATACTAAAATGTACCTTTTACCATTTAAGCTCTCCACTTCGGTTGGACCCATAAGATCCATATGTATCAGGTCGAGGCATTCTTTTGTTTTGATCTCATCAGTCTTCTTATGTCTCGATCTGGTTTGCTTTCCTTTGGTGCAATCTCTGCAGATGGTTTCATCGTTCTTCTGTAGTTGCGGCAACCCGCGAACATCATTCGAGTTACTCAACTTGTGTAATGACTGAAAGTTAAGGTGACCAAGCCTCTTATGCCATAGAGTAGTCTGGTCATCTCTGGTCAGTAGAATCCGTGGAATGTCATCCTTCAAGATGTAGCAATTATTCTTGCTACGGCCTCCCATCATAACAATCTCATTTCGATCATTATATACTATGCATCTATGTTTAGTAAACCTAACCTCTAGATCTTCATCACAAAGTTGACTAATAGAGATAAGGTTAGTAGTAAGACCATTTACATAGAATATTCTAGAGAGTTTAGAAAGAGTAACATCCTTAGATTTACCATAACCCGCAATTTTGCTTCTTGTACCATCACCATACATAACGGCTCCACAATCTTTCTCAGTAAAGTTGTCTAAGACATCTTTTCTTCCCGTCATATGCCTTGAACATCCCGAATCAAAATACCATTTTTCTTTTCGATGTTGTTCCTGCACCGAAAGAACTACAAAACAAGCAGAATCTTTATTATTATTAGTTTTACCTTTAGGTATCCATGCCTTCTGCATTTTGAATTTCTTTCGAAGCTCTTGATCAGGCCGTACAACTGGTGTTCCATTCATAAGATCTCTTAGAATCCGCATGCATGTCTCAGCTGTGTGTCCAGACAGATTGCAGTACAGGCAGTCCTTCTGTCGTCTGGACGATTCTCCGACTATCAGCTCAGGTGGTGAATCAGTAGTTGAAGTAAGGAAACCTCCACTTGTAAACTTTGTTTTGCTAGGAGTGCTTTGCTTCTTATAGCCTAAGCCTGTTTGATCACCAATACGTATTCCCATAGACAAAACTTCATCAAGTTCATTTTTACCTTTAAATACCTTTTGGAGTTCATTGTTCTTGGCTTTGAGTTCATCAAACTCTTTCTCCATGTCATGGATTCTGTCTTTAAGAGTATTGTTCGCCTTTTGCAGGTCTTCATTCTTTTCAACCTCAAGATCATAAGCAATTCCGACGTCTGCCAGTTGTCCTAACAACTTCTTATTTTCCCGAACAGCAACTTCAAAATCCTCTTTGAGTTCATTGTAATCAGCAAGTAATTGGTCGTACTCATCATCGCTTTCACCTGAATCAGAATCACAATTGTTAGGTGAAAAACATATTGACTTGACAATACCTTTTATAGTAGGACTTGTTTCTCTTAGAGTGAATGCAACGACTTCATCAGAATCTGAATTCTGTCCTTCAGTGGTTCTTTCATCGTCATGATCACTTAGAGTAGCCTGCAGTGCCTTCTTTTCTCGCATTTCCTTTCTTTTGGCTGTGGCACATTCAGATCGAACATGTCCTTGGCCTCCACATTCATAGCAAATCACCGAGGCAAACTTGTCCGGCTTGTCATAGTCCTTCTTCTTGTTGTTGAAACGATCAACTTTGCTGCTATCATTTCTTTTGAAGTCTCTGCGAGGGTGGTCTGTCCGTCGTCGGAACATCGTTGGAACTGCGACCTTGCCGTTTGTAGAATTTCTTTGTACGTCTGTCTTGCAACATCTTTGCCACTTTTCTGGAAATATAAGATACATCGTCTTCAGAGGAGTTTCCAGAATCTTCTTCTTCCACATTGAGAGCAATACTCCTTGATGATTCTTCTTCAAGATGGTTCATCTCGTATGTTTGAAGAATTCCCACTAAGCCATCCAAAGTAATGGTGTTCAACTTATCCAATTCTTCCAATGTAGCAACCTTAGGAGCATACTTCTTGGTGAGAGTCCTCAACATCTTTCTAACTAATTTTTGATTATCATAAATCAAACCCAAAGAATAGGCTTGATTCACAACGTCTTTGAATCTTCCATAATAGACCGAAATAGACTCATCTTTCTTCATCTTCGAATTCTCGAACATGGTCTCAACTCGCTGTAATTTGGTAGCTCGAACATACTCCGAACCCTCATACATAACCTCTAGAGTCCTCCATGCGTCATGAGCCAGTGTGTGGTTTGTGACTAGCTGGAACTGCGTTTCATCCATGGCGCTAAAAATCGCATTTAGGGCCGTATAATTCCCTTTCTTGGCGTCTTTTTCAGCTTGAGTGTATTCAGCCTTGGTTGCTGGTCGACTACCAGGTGGTTCTGTAGAACCTTCAGCTGTAGCTCGTGGTCGAGTGGGTGGTTGCCAGGCTGTCTCGACTGCGTCCCAAACTTCATCTCCAAGTGCCATAAGGTGGATCTTCATCCGAGTTCGCCAATATCTGTAATTCGTGCCATCGAATAAGGGTGGTCTAGACAATGAAGCACCTTCTTTACTCATCTTGACAAGATTTTCAGATCGCCTCTACTATATCAGAGTCTGCCGCTCTGATACCAAGTGTTGGTCCCAGATTACGTGAAATCTTGAATTTAGCGCGGTCGTCGAGCAGTGGTTAAAACGACGTGTGAACGATAGTGAGTGTGTGAAACAGAGTGTGTGCAGCAGAAAGTAAGAACACAAGATTTGGTAACCCAGTTCGGCCTTCGGCCTACATCTGGGGGATTCCAATCCAGGATCTAAACTAACACTCAAAAATCTTAGACCTAAAAGATTACACAATCAAAACAGGTTCTGTTACCAAGACTTCCTCGCTGGTAGACTGATCGTCGTCTGGACTCCCCCACAACCACGATCACTGGACAGCTCGTCCAATCCTGTTTCTCGATTGTTTGAATCCTCAGATCTTGAAACTCCGGTGTAGCAGATGGCCTGAATCAATCCTTCAGATCTCCTTTGAGTTCCTTCGCAAGGCAACTCCAAAACTTTGAATGAAAAGATTCTTTCAACAAGAAAACTTGCTGAATCGGTGTAACACAGACCTCAATGAACAAAAATGATCTCTCGAAATGTAGAACACTCATCAAGGATTTTCCTAACTCTCTCAAGAAAATAGAACAATCAAGTCTAGAGAGAAAAACCGACTAAGTGTGTGTAAATGTGTGTAAAGTGAAGATTAACACTCAATAAAATCAAATCTCCATACACAGAGTCTAAACACAGGTATATATATACTCAGAGATACAAATTAGACTCGTGTGAGTCGGTTAGACACGCGCACAGAAACAGAAACTGTCGCACATGACTGACTGTAACTGCTTCGGTCGTTCTGTCGTGGTTTCAACAACCATGGAACTACTGCATCTGCACAAGAGCACGTTAATAACAACAGTCATTATGGGGGAATGGATTTGAAACATCAAAATGAATTAATTCGATGAGAATACAAGAAATTATCAAATAAAAGAAAAAAAACCAATTGGAGGAATTTCTGATACAAGCATTCAATTAGTTCGCACTTGTTTAGTATTGAATTGGACGCGTCTTATGTAGCTATGTTAAAAAGTCGAATCAAAGTTACTCAATAAATAGTGTTTACTATGCCAACGTTAATACGATTAAATGACAAAGGGAGTATCAGTTAGAATATAGTAGTACTTAGTATAAAAAATCAAATAATTACCTCTATATAATCTTACTAAAACTAAAATACGTAACAAAAAAATTCAAAAATATATCCAAAAAAAAGAAAGAAAACTTTAAAATGCATCACTTCGGAATTCCTTGTAAAGTTTTTTTTTTTTTTAAAAACAGTGACCCTTAAGTGTCGGTAAATGTGTGTGGAAGCCCAAATCACACAAATTACAAAGGAAATAAAGGGAGGGATAAGGAGTCGGGTGGGAATCGAATCCCCAACATATGGTTGGGAGACGAGCCAACCTGAGAATTCCTTGCAAAGTTAACCAACTAAACCGGAGTGATATAAATAGGGCTTGTTAATTACTACTCCCTCCGTGCCATTAAAAGTGGCCACTATTCCTTTTTGGGGTGTCCCATTAAAAGTGGCCACTTTCCCTTTTAAGTAAATTAAATTAACATAAACATGATTAAAAACCCCACAATAATGACAATTGTACTTTCTGCACAAAGTCCCCTATATATGTTTAATCATTAATATCTCAAAATGGGTATAAATAAAAATTATATAAAATATATATTCTAAAACTATACGATTAGACGATTCCAACAAGATCACACTTGACTATTTTTGTCTTTCTACATCATTACGATAACATTAAGTCAAAGTTAAATAATAAATATGGTTAAAAGTCAAATGTAACCATTATAAATCAGATGGATGAATTAGTCAAATTTACTCACATCACTTTAACTACTAAATCACACTACTTAAATTGCCGTGCCCAAAAGAAAGGGGATACTTATATTGGGAAGGAGGGAGTACTATAAATGTTAACGGTCGTTAGGTGACCCCACAGCCTACCTTTATTTCCGCCCCGCCTTTACACACCACAGCACAGCTAGCTTGTGTATTTATTCAGAGAACTTTTACCTTTTCTTATAGTAGTATTGGTTAGTTTGTTGCAACGTTACCTCACCTCCCCCTTTACTTTTTTCTCCCCATTACTTCCTCAAGTCACAATATTTTAATTCATATTACTCTAATTAATTAATTAATTAATTAGATGGATGGGAGGTTCATGAAATGTTTGGCAAGTACTCCTAGTAATTAATTTGAGGAGGAGCTCTAAGCTATTGTCTTAACAACAAAAATAAAATTAGTACAAATAGAGAGGGTAGTACTAGTGGGGAATGGTTTGGGTGCAGCAACAACACCTACCGCCACCTGCTTTGGTGATGCTAGAGGCCCAAAAAAATAATGTTAAAATAATAAATGATTAGCGTTTAAGAAAAAATGATGGATAATATCACATCACATATGCTATCGTAAACATCACTTCAAAGGCATATAGACATCACTTTTTAATTAATGCTCGGACATCACTCCAAACAATACAATTTATTATTTTTAACTGAATATTATATTGTGCATAACTATTAGCAACATCATTTATGAATGCTTACCAATCATTCTGTAGGTACAGACCATTTGTATGACTGTACAGAAACCGGATTGGTACTAGTGTATTGGCTTGGGTGAAATATATCAATATATATATTTGTAATTAAAGTGTTAAGTTTAGTAAGACGAGGGCTGTGGAAATGCTGGGCAGCTCACCATGAAAACGTTTGGGCAACCACTTGACTTGCCGACTGTCGTGTCGTCATGTGTATTCGATGATAGATCCCCCACCCAATTGCACCTTAATTGCTTTTAATTAATTTAATTCAATTCAATTTAATTTCACGAGCCCCTAATTGAGGTAATACTACATTCAATGACTTTAACCAATGGTAGTACATAATATATACTAATACTCCCTCCGTTTTTATTTAACTTCTCCACTTCTTCATTGCACGCAATCCAATACACGTTTTTTATCATTAATAACTCTAATTATATACAAGTAAAAATTGTAAAAATTTGATATTATAAAACTACGCGATTAGATGAATCTAATAATATCTCAATTGACTATGTTTTATCTTACATAACTATGCTAAAAAGTTGAATCAAAGTTACTTAATGAATAGTACCAACTATGCAAAGGGTAAAGATATAAAAAAACGGAGGGAGTATAATATAGTAAAATTTTATGACAAACAAAACATGTGACAAGTTCTCACCCTACGTGGCTCCTCCACAAGCCTCTCGTATCGTATGTAGTATTTCATCTCTCTTGTACACTTGACACTCTCCACCCAGCTGGAATTTTTCTTTTTCTTTTTTTTTTCTTTCTACTTTTTATTTTATTTTGTTTTTAGTCCAGCATTAATTTATACTCTATTCTTGTTTATTCATGGCGTTTATTTCTGTGTGGTTCGTGATCTCATAGTGCTCGTCTGAAATTTTCAAGGATTCATTATTATATACTGAGAACTCGAGAAAGTGTTTGTGAACAACTAAAATTAGAATATCCAATTTCGGGGATGTTAAATGGAAGTTTGTAAACATTTTGTTACAATTTGAAAACAAATAATAATAATAATAATAATAATAATAATAATAATAATAATAATAATAATAATGGGCTTTTAATTCTAACATGACATGTCATGCATTTGTTTGGAGGGAGTACAATATGATATAATAATCACTAGTTATCTATCATCGTCATCGTATAAATGGTTGTTGTTGCCGAATTTATTTTCATTATATATAATCTACCGAAATATCTTTCCTTCAGTATAATTGTAGTGCATAATTATTGTTGAAATTGTAAGACAATGGGAGTATATTTTATAGTAGTACTAATAATCAACAATATTGGCTGGCACACTAAATTCCAGCAACAAGGATGGGCACGTCCTGGTAAGGCTTCAGTAGTGCAACCGTATATATTGGTCGAATACTACTATATATGCTTTGTAGTAGTATTAAATAAAAATTAGAAAGTGTGTGTTAATCATCAATCATGGGTGCTGTCATGACACATATCTCTGACGAAAGGTGCCTAAAATTCTGACCAGTATTTTAATAAAATTTACTAGTGTAGCTGATCATTAAAGTCTTTCTCCCCTCCATCATTAATTTAAGTAGTAATTACCAGCCTCTCAATAATAACTGCGCCATAAATAAATCAACCAATCAAATTTTCCAATTTTCCCTTTCCCCATAAATGATAGTAGGAGTATTATACTACATCCACAATATGCATTTAGGTTCGACCGGCCATCCGATGCAATCACTCCACCCTTCCGAATGTCACCAAATTCACCATATTTAACTAATTGCCCTCTTCATTTTTACTACTAAATGAATACTACTGTAGTGCACAAAATTCAATTGTTGTTTTTAAACAAATAAATAAGTAATTATTTGAAGTCAAAATTGGATTATAGTAAGATTAGTAAGTTGACCAAAGAGCAACAGCGGCCTCGGTAATTGTACCTCAGCAAAATCCGAAATGAGGGAATTGCTTGTCCAGACAGCAACCGCAAAGGTAAAGGCAAAGGCAAAGCCAAAGAAAAAAAGCAAAGGGCCGCCGCAATGTTTTAAAAAGCGGCCATCCTATTGGCTATTGGCTGTCCGCTGTCCTTTCGGAATTGCTAATCTTTTACCTATATGCGTAAATGGCGCCATAGCGGCGCTAACTGGCACGTGCTCACGTGCCCTCATGTGGACGGCAATCGGCACGCGCCCACCCTCCACCGTCGGCCAACCCAGCCCCCCCCACTCCCCTTCCGCCACGTGGCCACGCTCCATCTCATGCTTTGCCTGTTGTTGCCCTTTACCTCACATTTTCCAATTTTTTTAAATTGCAAAAAAAAGCTCCCCCCCCCCCCCCCCCCAAGAGTTGCAAGCAAGAGATTCTTGAGCAAGGAATAAAGACACCTCCATAAATACAGGTTAAAAGCGTAACTGTTCACTTATACTACAGCTAACTACCTCGCCACTCACCTTTCGGCTTTCCACTATATATATAATATCTCCGGAAATACCATTCCCCAATTCTCCTCCACACCCAAAAAAATTGTCACAGCAAGAAAAAAGATTGAGTCTTTGAGATGGAGTGGAAAAGGGGGCCTATGATCGGCCGGGGCTCCTCCGCCGCCGTTTCGCTGGCGACGACCTCCGCTGGTATGATCTTTGCTGTGAAGTCGGCCGGTGCTGTTTCATCCAGCTTGTTGCAGGAGGAGGAATTTGTGATTTCTCAGCTCAATTCCCCTTTTGTGGTCCAGTGTTTGGGCTCTGAGGTTACTCGCGAGGGGGATGCGGAGGTGTTCAATTTGTTCTTGGAGTATGTCCCCGGCGGCACGCTTTCCGATCTGGTGAGGAGCCAGGGCGGCGCCCTGGACGAAATTGAGATTCGATTCTACGCGCACCAGCTGGTTCAGGGATTGAATTACCTTCACCGGAAGGGATTGGCGCACCTCGACATCAAGGGGCAAAATATTTTGATTGGGGATGAAGGGTTGAAGATCGCTGATTTCGGCTGCGCGAAATGGATGTGCGAGGGGGCGTCCAAGGCGGGCGGTTTTGCCGGGACGCCGGCGTACATGGCGCCGGAAGTGGCGCGCGGCGAGGAACAGGGGTTTCCCGCCGATGTATGGGCTTTGGGGTGCACGGTTATTGAAATGGCCACGGGATCGAATCCGTGGCCGGAGATGAAGGATCCGGCAGCGGCGCTTTACAGAGTGGGGTACTCCGGAGACCTGCCGGAATTTCCTAACTGGCTCTCCGACGGTGCCAGGGATTTTCTTGGGAAGTGCTTGGTGAGGGAGGCGGAGCAGCGGTGGACGGCGGCGGAGCTGCTGCAGCACCCATTTTTGGCGAATTGCGGCGAAATTAAGGAGGTTGCAAGAAAATCGCCGACGAGTGTGCTGGATAAATGCTTTTGGGATACGATGGAGGGCTCGGATTCGGATTCTTCTTTGCAGAATCCGACTGATGTGGTTTCACCTTCAGATTCTCCGGCGGATAGGATCGTCGGTCTGTTGCATAATCTGAATTTTCCGGATTGGGGCGAGGAGGAAGAATGGGTGACCGTTAGGCGCGACGATAGGGAAGAATATTCTTACATTGAGGATTTGAATTTTGAAAATTCGATTGCTTCATCAATTGTGATTGAAGATTCATTATTGAATAGCTTTAGTGATGAGATTTGTGTTGGTATTGATAGTGTTGGAAAATTTTCGTCCCTCGGCGGTGGGGATGATTCTGTATCAAGAAATGTGGTGGAATATTATTTTTCTCAATTGAAACGACTTTTACTACAAGCTTTTAGTCATTTTCTATTGTCCTTCGATGGCATTATTCCTTTTCATGCTTCGAATCTAATGGAAGTAACTAATTCACTATATAACTAATTCACTATTTGATTTTTGAAATTGGGAAATGGGAAAAAGGGGTCACGGATTATTTACGGGCCGGGACAATTGAAGGGAGCTAGGAAAGTTTAAATCTTGAATTGAAATACCAAACTGTCTTGTACAATAGAGTACGAAAAGTTCAAATAAATTTATTTGACTTTTATGAACTATTGGTAGAGTGTCAACCCTAAAATTATGACATATTGAATCACGTGGACCAAATACAATTGATAAAAAGCAACCGACTATTGATCTAGAAGTTGAATTTAAAGTGACAGCTTGAATGTCATCAAATACACAACTAACTTTAGGAGATTAATTACATGAATAACTAGGATTTGTGATTAAATAAATAATACTAATAATCATGCCACTTACACACAGGTAAACACGCCAGTTGCAGTGAGGATTTATTGAATTTTCTCTACCTTACAACCATTCATTAATACGGAGTACTTGATTTTGCTACTTACCCATCTAATGAAGTGGTATCAAACACAATGATATATGTACAGCACTAATATTCAACTTGAACAAATATATGAAGATGAGCACAATGGGTGGCAGTGAAGAGATCAAATACGATCAGAGTTGACTGCTCTGATTATATGGTGTGAACACTTGTGAATAATTGAATACTAAAAGAGTTGACAATTCCATTATTGGTATAAAGAAAAAGTAAAAACATTCCAAGTCAACCAACTCATTTATCCACTTGCTCAAACCAGAACAAGATTACAAACAGAAATGTCCAGCCCCAGTAGTGCTTGTGTAAGCCAACCACTCCACTTTGTTTATGAAAAAATAATGAAGTCAACTACTAAATTCTCTAACCTGGTCAACTAAAAAACAAGTGAAACCATCACCAGAGAAAGCTCACATTCATTGTCCTTTAAATTAGGGGTTAGTGCAGTATGGAAGCCAAGTTGGATCATCAGCCAATAAACTTGACACAAAAAAGCAGTCATGAACAAGGCATATGTGGAGAGTGGTAATATATGTAAGGCATTTTATTAGTGTGGTTTGAGGTGTAAGGTGGGGACATGCATATGCAGACAGCAAGAGAAGAAAAAAAAAAAGATATACATTGTGTAAGGTGGAGATGTTATGACTTATGACGAGGCACCGACCGCCCCTTTTGTCCTTGCTGACTTGCTGTTCCTCTCTACATCTCTACTCTGATATTTTTCAGTGCTCACAACAACCACAACAGTCCAAAATATGTAAATCAGCACCCAAGATTTTAGTCTCAGAAAAGTCATAAACAGAATGATGGACAACACAAGCATAATGAAACACTAGTTGTTATATAAAATACACCAAATTCTAGGCCATCTATCCTAATCCAAACCGGCCAGCCAGCAAAGTTATTCTATTGTATAAAGAGTAGGTATTCCAAACCAAAGTGCTCACCTAAAACAAGAAAGGATGCTTATCCAGGGCCGTTCCAGGCCAAAGCATCCTGCATCTTTTGATGGTTGAGAGCAGATACACCAATATTCCATTCCACAACTTTATTTAGCAAATAAAACATAGTAGTGGGTGGAGCCAAACCTGAAGTTCAACGCTCTTTAGCTCAGGACATATTTTTCTGGAGAATCCTATGCGCATATGATTGAAAGCACCAACATTCCTTCTCTAGATGGGAGATCCACTGACTTCAGCAATGACTTCATTATCTCATCATGATATACTGACCAATACACACAGCCACATTTGGTGCGCATAAATGAATCTTCTCTTTTGCTATCTTCTATGATGTGGTCTTCATTTTGATGGAAATAACCAAGTATTACTATATCATAAGCGAGAAGGTTAGGGATTATGAGACAGCATTAGCAGCATGATTAACTCCACATTTTTATTTTACAAAAGAATACAACTGCACACCCAATTACATACCATGTGGCATCTATGGAAGAAAACATGCTAGGGAAATAAGCTCATGGAATAAGAACAAATATTTTACAATTATATGGCAATTTCTTCAAAAGTCGACAGAGAACAGACATTGCAATCACAGTACAAGAATAGCAGACTCAAGCTCCACATGAAACACAAAAAAAAGTAGAGTTGGAAAAATGGTTAATAGAATCACTGATCCATTTATGGGCATGTTTATAGAGAATATGATGCACAACCATGAAGTTGATGCTGCAAGGGATTGTTATGGCAAGCACTCAACAAGAACTTTGTGTATGATCTGTATACCATCTGGATTCTGCCAAAAGTAAACAAAAAGCATAACTCACACTTATTCCAATGCACTGTCAATCAAGATAACAGAAAGCAAAATCAATATGGTACATACTCCATACACAGCTCCCGCAAGTTAAGAGAAATATGAACATCAAAATGATTACTACTAGACGTTAACTGCATAGAACACACTGTAAAAAGCCTTCCAATTACCATAGATAGGGCAAATGGAAAGAGAAGTAATTGGAAACTCACTAGGAAACTGAAGCATAACATTGGGCAATATTCTAAACCCAACACCCATTCTATATAAAAAGTCTCCAGATCTTACTCCTCCAATGGACTGGTGTACCCCTTCCATTTTGTCTCTAAGCAGAATATCCTGTGAATTACCTTCATTGTCCAGATCATTCTAGATATCCACACCCATGGACACAACTGCCAATCTCACTCCTTCCCAGGGGTTTCATACCATCTTGTTTTATAACATCCACTCATACACTAAATTTCACAGATCTAAGGAGCTTGACAAAATCACATATCTTTATCTTTGTGGGTTGGATACAATATGCAAAATTAAATAATGAGAAACCATGCAAGCAACAAATTTTTTGGGCAATGATTAAGAAGGCGGAAAGTCTTCTTTGAGATAAGATTCAAAACAAAATAAAATCCTCATCAGTCTCCCCTGCATGCTTGTCTTCACTACACTAGAATTACATACAGGGTTTATTATGTTCTCAAGCTAAATGTCAGATATTATATCTATTGCTGTTGGTTTAGTCGTCGTCTTCTTCCACAGCTTTACTTTTGCCCTTTTCCTTGGTGATGGCATCATCTGTCTTTTGATCCATCTTCTTTATTGCTTCCAAATGCTTCCTCAGCATCTGGACCTCTTTAATGTAATAATGGATTCTGTCGATCATCAACCCCAGGAACAGAGCAAAACCTGCAATCACAAATTCCAATTCCCCTCTCCAGTTTCATACTAAGCATAACATATGGCTGATTTATCATCCACAAGAAGAATCATTTATATCTCTCAACACATGATTATTGATTTTTATTTGAGAATCAGATACGTCCTATACATTAAACCGAACGAATATAATTATCATTTCAATATAATCCTACGATTCATCGGATCAAATATTGCGAGCTAGGGCCAAACGATTGGACAAGTAAGCGATCATGGAAGGAAGGAAAGTTTACCCAACAGTGAAGCTTGCAAAAGCTGGCTTGCCTGGACAACCTGGTCGGTAGGATTAAGAGCGGCGCCAGTTTCATCCGTTCGTTTTTGAATGTTGGTGACGTTTAACAGAAGGGACACCATAATCACAAACAAGGTCCCCCCCGCGGTGGACGCCACCACAGGACCCCTCCCTTGCTTCGTTCGGTCCAGTAACAACAGAATTGGCTTTCTCAACGGCGTCCTAAAAAGAAGCAGCAAAATCACCGCCACTTCTCCGAAAACAAGAAAGTAAAGGGGCTGAATCATCTTATCGGAAGTTATTTCAGACGGATTTAGCTCAAGATTTCTGACGAAATTGTGGAAGAGAGCAGAGATTTGATCAGAGCAAAGATGGGAGATTCGAAATTGGGGAAACGAAAATTAACTCTAGACGAAGGAAAGAACCTAGGGAGGAAGATGAATCACAACCGGCCAGTGCGTGGGGTCCCTATTATATGAAGGGTTAGATTTACTCGGGTGTTGGACTCCGGGACTCCATAAAATCGAACATAGGCAGAAAAGTCCTGCACACCGATTCTCTTCAATATACAAATAGAAATAGGTATTCAAAGTTCTAGAAGTGAAGAGTTGGTGCTTCGGCCCAATTTTCGTAAAATCCAGAGCCCAACAAATGCTTTTGATTTTTGAATGATATTCGGACGTGGTTGGCGCAAACAGCGGCGCGGCCGCCGTGACGGTGCTGGCAGTCGTTTCAAACTCAGCTCCACCATGTGTACAATTCTCATTCGCAGATGATTGAAGAGACTAGGGTATTTCTTTCTTGTTTCTTTTAAACTGTAATTATCAAAATTGTGTATTTGTGTTGTTCTTCTTGTTTGAATTTAGTCGTGATGTCAACTTGCTACCAGATATCACATTTCTTGATAAGCCTTTTCAGCACCGTTCTTTTGGAGAGGTTACTCACATTTGATTTATTTGGTTGGTTTTTCTGTCAGCAGGCGATACGTGTCCAGTGTCTGGACATAGTACTTTGGATGTGGATTGATTAAGTTATTCAAACGGTGGCAATCGAATTTGCTCACGTGTATGTGTATAGAAACCAGCATTATTTGGATCCTCTGTATATTTTGATGTAACTGGTGACCAATGTCTGCCCTACTGTTTTGTCGGAGGGTGTATGAGACTCTGAGTCATTGTTTTAACCTTCATGGAAGGGTTCTAGAACTAAATCTTTAATCTCAATTTAGAGGTAGTAACAAAGCCAGATCATTTCAATCTTTCACCTTAATGAAAAGTATATCACTCAATCGTTATTTAACATTGAGATTAAAGATTTAGTTCTAGAACCCTTCCATTAAGGTTAAAACACTTAATGCGCAATTGAGTACTAGATCAACATTCATCACAATCTGGGTTAAGAAATTAGCATTAAGCCTGCCAGCTTTGAATGTTGAGCATTAACGATTGAGGGCTAGAACCTCCACACTTAATGTTAGAAGAATCTAAAGCTTTTAGCAAATGGCAACTAGTATTAGTTAATTATTCTCAAGCATGTTAAATATGAATTGTATGCTTGATTCTGTATGGCGTGTGATTTAATGGCTTTGGTAAAAAGTTGTGTGAAGAAGAAGCAATGCCAATTGATCATTAATTTCTATCACACTTTGTTTCATTCTCTATTGTTTTATGATTCATGTGTCTTGTTAAACATCTGGCGTTAGATTTTCTCATTGCAATTCATGTGATAGTATGCGTGAGTGGAACATTCCTTGTTTATGATTATATAAAAAAAATGTTGCAAGTGTTTTCTGCACTGAAAACATAAGTACTACCATATAATACTCTCAATTGATTCCTAGATATATGCCCTGTTAATAACCTAGAGGGAATTCATTTCCCAAATGTATGCATTGAAGGAGAGTTTCTATTCACTCTGGCATCTTATTGTCATATCCTCCATGATCTGGAAAAATGAATTTTACACTTTGGTTTATATAATGATATTAATAAAGGTTTCATCTAGCAACAACTGGTAAGTTATATAAACATTGATTGATAATGTTTGCTTCTCTCAGTAAGCAGCTCAACATATTGACATTTTGTCAGCAAGGGCCCATGAATCATTCCTGGTGAGATTGGACATTTGACTTGTCCTATGGTTGTCCACTACATCATATTGGATGAAATGCAATCAAAAGAAGAAGAAGAGACCCCCAGATTTTAGGTGGCGTTGATGGCTGTTGTGTCTATTCTGTGGAATCTGTGTAATATATCTCTACCTTATCTGTATGACGTGAATTTAACATCTTTATTTCACATTTTCTTTTCTAAATACTGTTGCATTTTCAGTTGTTAATCATTCTCACTAGCCTTTGGTAGTGAGATCATAACGGAGTTGGGGTTTCCTCTGCCACGTGTAAACGAGGAAGTGTTTTTATTGCTTGTTTAAGTTAATGCCAGTGCAGTTCAGTTTCACCCTGAGCAGCACAGTGATAAGAGCTTTTTGACATGTTCTGAAAAAAAAAAATACTAATAGAAAAGAACTAGAAGGATCTCAGATTTTCAGTGAATACTAAAGTCATGATGGAAATGAACTCTGTTTTTTGTAGTCTCTTTGTACTTTTCTCTTATCAATTCTAGGTTGCTCTTTTGGAAATGTTTTTTAAGAGGTCAATCTTTATGTTCTACAAGATTTTTGTATCCCAATCTGGTCATTTCAAAGGTAGTGCCAATTTTTAAGAAGTATGTATGAATTTAAACATTTCATAAACTAGTACTATCAGTTTTATACTACATTAGTTTGTGTCTTTGTGAGGTGGTATTAACTATTAATACAACCTGAACTTTTATGTTGTCACATGGTAAAATTTTACATTTGTTCTTATTGTCTGTTATGTATGCAGGATTGGTGCAAGGTCAAGGATTTATAACATCAAGGTACCAAGAGTGTGGGTGAAATCAGTAGAATAAAATGTGTAAACATTGTAAACAATCAATTGTTTTGTTTTACCCTAAAAGATGCTATAGTAATAATCAAGCAGCAAATTTCTAGTTTTGTTACACCCTCTAGTTTTCATGTAGTGAAGACTGGTGACCATTTGGCTGATGCCTTTTAACAGAACACAATTCTATGTACTTTTTCAATTAATAGCTTAATATTGCGATATGACATTTTTAGGGGATAAATTGTATGCTTTTTGCTCGTAGGTGAATTTCATTATTATTTCATTATTATATATCCTCTTCAAAATCAATCAGGACGTTGCTTGTCTCGAATGCCAATGAACATATGGTAACTGCTTTAGACATATGTTTGAACGGGTGTCCATTACTCGGTTACATTATATACATGATTCTCGCTGTTATTGCTTTGCAAGTTGATGTGGAAAAATTGTTGATTCGTTGTTGAGCAGTAACATTTTCTTATGTTTCTGATTGCATGAGATTTTAGATGATTTCTCAACATTAATGTAGGACAAGTTTTTTCATGGGTTCCAGATCCATTGATTGATTTTAGCCGTCAACGTTCTCTTATGTTTTCTCAACATCACTGTTTGTTCGTTTTAATAGTTCTGGATTCTCAGTTAATTCTACTACAATGATGCAGGATTTGAACATCCAATGGATACATGTTTGTTTGTTTGTTTTTTTCTCATCGAAATGGATGATCAGATGTCTATTTTCCTGATACAGGATCTGGTTTTACTTGGATTGTTTTTCTTGAAGGTAAGTCTTATGGCAGCTGTTTGGAACTTTGGATGTTGCAAAAGGTCGGTTAATAAGGTATGTGCCTTGTTGCCCTTGTGTACTCTCAATCTATGTATACAAAAGAAGTTGGAATGCTTCAGACAGAGAATTGTATGGAAAATATGAAATGATGGAATTAACTGCTGTAGCATCGAGACATCGATGGTTTCCTGTATCATATGTTAGAAGATTTAAAAGATATGAGAATAACTATTGAGAGGTTTGTGATTTTATTTCATTTTAACTTTAGTTTTTCTCCTATGTATTCTACATCTATATAGTACTATATAGTATATGTATGCTGCCATGTGGGTGGCTCTTGGTCTTGGATGTCTCAGTATCTAACATCGGATAGGTCAGAACTCAGAAGTCACATATCCATCAGAGAATGTTGTTGCGATGTGATTAGCAGGCAGGTACAAATTCGATCCTTTGAAACATTCTTATGCATATAATCATTTGTTTCTTGGTATTGGGGTAAAAACCTTATGACTATGAGTTTATTACTAGAATTTATCACGAATACACTGACTTTTTTCAATTTCTTCGACAAATGGAAAAATAGCAGAAAACATAAATACTACTTCTATATAGGTATGAAAAACGCTGAACAACTGAGGGCACTTACAAGTTACAATTTGACTGAATTACACCCAACACAGGAAAATGGCAAAAGGGCTTTCTTAATTAAAGTTCGATAATTTTCTTAAAGTTCGTAGAAGTATAGTATTTCTGGCGATTAGAACTTAAAAGAGAGGAATCGAAGAGCTAAGCATATGGCCATGCTTGTTCATGGCCGGAACCCACCCCACCCTCCACCTGCCCCACCGCCAAATCCACCACCTAAGCCTCCTCCACCTCCACCTCCCCCACCACCTCCAAAGCCGCCAAATGGCCCCCCACCGAAACCACCTCCATAACCTGCACCACCGCCAAATCCACCGCCCAACCCTCCTCCTCCACCTCCACCACCCCCACCACCTCCAAGGCCGCCAAAGGGGCCCCCACCAAAACCACCACCATAACCTGCACCGCCGCCAAGGCCGCCTAGACCTCCACCCCCTCCATAGCCACCTCCACCGCCGAATCCAGGGAAGAAGAGTTGCTTGTGATCACGGAAAGTGTCGCCTGAGCCGGGAACATTCCTGGAGGTGGCGGTGCAGATGAGTGCACCCAGAAGAACAATGAGGGCCAATTTCAAGGTCGTCATTGTTTGTGTAATGCCTCACACCAGCAGTGTGATTTAGTTATGTTCAGCTGATGAGTATTGTGAATAATGTTTGTGATGCTGGGATGAGTTGGAAGGGAGGAAATGCGGGTGGGATTTTATAGGGGACTGACTATGGGAATGGAAAGGAAAAGTGGTTAGGGCCCGTTTTGATTGGCTTTTAAAAAAAGCTGAAGCCAAAAGCTGAAGCAGAAGTAAAAGCCAAAAGCAGAAGCAAGTAACTTTTGTGTTTGGATGGAATATTTGAAAAGCAGTTTTTTTTCAAAAGTGTGTTTGGATATGTAAAAGTGAAAAGTGCTTTTGAAATTTGTAAATTACCAAAAAGGATATGTTATTTATATATAATAGTATATATTTATAGTGTAATTAAAATAAATTAATAGGGGCATTTATGACTCTGCACACATTACTAGGTGCTTTTGGCTTCTGCTTTTCGGAGAAGCACCCCCTGGGCTGCTTCTCCCAAAAGTACTTTTGCAGCTTTTCGAGGTGCTTTTGTTTTTTCTAAAAAGCCAAAACAAATATTCTTTTTTCTTCAAAAGTGCTTTTGGCAGAAGCAAAAGCTAAAAACACTTGAAAAAAGCCATTCCAAACAGGCTCTTAGTAAAGAGGGCATAATTAATTAATCCATGAGAGAGAAATATAATGGCCTTTTATTGAGAGTACAGTGGCGCATCGTCTCATCCATAAACTGCATTCTTGTCGAGACTACTACCAGTACCACTTGACTAGTTGACTCAGTTAATTACCTGACCAATTCTTCTTCTTATTCTTCTTCTTCGTTGTTGTTTTTTTTTTTTTTTTTTTTTTTTTTTTTTTTTTTCCTTTTGAAAATGCCTTTTGCCAATTTTGCCATTCCTATAATTATAAAGTATTGCAAAATTTAAAAAAAAAAATAAAATGTTCACATATTCACACACATACGTTCATGCATGCATGCATATATATTGGTATGAAGATCTATTCATGTACATTATATATGGACATTAAGATAGATTTGGCACATGAAATGCAAAGCAAACGACGAGGATACAAGTGGTCTGGGTTGGGAAATCAAGATAAAAATACCTTAAAAATATGTATACGTAAAAATTATATAATATATACATATATTATAAATAAATATAGATCAATATTTTTTTTGCTTAACAGTCTATACAGGCTAGAAAAGATGTGGTGACAGCCCATGCCACACAATTATAAAGGACAAAGGGGAGAGATAGGGGATCAGGAGGGAATACAACCTTCAACTTGAAGGTTGAGAGCAGGAGCTGACCACTAGGGTCAAGTCCCAATCCCAACATATATAGACCAATATTGAGATGATGGATTAAAGAAAACCCAATTTAAGAAGTAGTAATATGGTTGGATTATATGTATGGAAGAATTAATATTTTTCAACTTTCAAAATGGGAATCTATCCAACCAATGGTTACTATAACTACTAGAAAATTTTCAACATCGGTCACTAAAATTGTGGTAGTTAATAAATTTCGATTGCTAAAATTATGGTTGCTGACGAATTCTGGTTGCAGATTCGTTCGCTAACCCTTTTAGTGACTTAATTTTACCAAACTTTTTCGATCTTTAAAACAGAAAATCTTGTAGTATATGCTTGGATTAGATGTATGAAAGAAGTAATACTTCATCCGTTCATTTTTAAATACCACGGACTCACATTTCACGCAATCGAATACATATTTTTAATCCTTTTTTTTTACAATCACATTTTTAATCCTTAATAACTCAAATTGCATACAAGTAAAAATTATGAAAATGTGATAATTTAAATCTATGAGATTAGACGAATCAAACAAGATCCTACTTGATTATATTTTATTTTATATAGTTGTATTAAAATGTGGAATCAAAGTTACTTAACAAACAGTTACAAAACTCAAAATGTACATTTAAAAAGGAACGGGGTAGTATTTTTCAACTTTCGGAGAACTAATGTATCATTCCGCATTCAAATTATGCCTCCAAATACAGTAGCTCGGTTAGTGCATCTGCAGCAAAACTTGATGGATCACACAAATCAAATAAAGGCGCCCAAACAGGTGCGAAGAATGTGTCTCTCTCTCAATTTTCACTGTGATCGTTTCATGAATGTTTACTTGCAGAAGAAATGGTTGATCAATCCAAGTACCAACTCTGCTTTTCATTTAATTAAAGTAGATCATATTTCCAGGACAATGCCCTCGTTTCAGCTAGCGATATCCTTCGCATTTGGATGGAGGAAGAGGAAAAGAAAATGCCAAATTCCTCATAAACCTTGTCATCCATTTCACATATTACAAATTGACGACTTTAATTTAAGACATTCTGAACAGTATTTTCACGTATAATATAAAGTACTAATAAATATTGAACTTCTTCAACTCAAGGACCTCCTCTACTTATTATCACGGGACAGATCAAACACGGCCCTGTTGGAGGAGCCTTCTCCACCTCTTGTCAATTAACCCATTGGTGGCGGCGGCGGCGAAGCAGTCTGACTCTGAATATTATTATCCTCACCCGGATGTACGCGATACTTATTTAAGTAAACGGTTAAGGGCTCAACATAGTTGTGGAACCCTAATGATCTCATGGCTCCAATAAAGTCCTGGGATGTTATTGTTTTTCGATACTCTTCTTTGCACCTGTCTTTAGCCTTGGCAGTCACATAACTAATGAACTCAGAGACGCATTCTTGTATCGCCTCTTTTGCATCATCTGCGATTTTGGAATTTGGTGGGAGGGCTGTCTGGACCGTCTTTACCACTGCCGAAATCGGAATGTACTGCCTAGTATCATGCAATGCTGCTTCCTCATTTTCGATGAAGTTTTCCATCTCGACATTGCCCGGACAATTAGGTGATGCTGCACCGAATACACAAAAAATTAAAAAATATAAAAAAATCATGTATGTTAATTGCATTAGACATTTATTAAACATTGCATGAGATGTTATTGTCGAAGGAAACTTTCAATACATATTTTCAAAGAGATTTAATTTGTCTAAAAAACTTAAAAAAACAAAATTGAGAAGGAAAAAATTTTCACCGAATTGGGTTGCATTGGTTGCAACATCTGTAGGAATTTTACCACCCCATGATGAATACTTGTTTATCAATTAAAATTTAGGAATATATTGAACCGATTTAGTTTTGATACCAGTATTTCTTATGGCAAATTTGAAGGTAATTTATAGATAAAAATTCAATGTGGCAGTCTCTTGTATCTAGAAATATAGGAGTAATTAATTTATGAAAATTAATAACACAATAAACAAATATGATAAAAGATCTGAGAGGATTTACTATAGATATGCTTTTAAAAAAAGTACTTCGTATTTTGATAATCTTCTTTTGTTTTACTAAATAGCCTGTACTAGGAAATAGGTGGTGGGAATCCATGCTCCACAAATTACAAATGGACAAAGGGGAGGGATTGAACTCCAAACTTGAAGGTTGGAAGTTAGGGGACTTGATTACTTGACCAAATCCATATCCCCGTATTTTGATATTGGAATAATGTGAGTGAAATTTATTTTAAATTTTCATTAATTATTTTTAAAGTTTTTTTTGGTAAACATTGACACTCATGTATCGGTAAAAATGTATGGGAGCCCCAGCCACATAAATTACAAATGGGGATAAAGGGGAGGGATAGGGGCCGGGTGAGAATCAAGCCCCAGCCATAAGGTTGGAAGTCATATAAAAAGAAAATCCTAGATAGTGTGCTATTAATATTTTTTTTCCTTTGTATTAAAGTGTATTATCATGTGAATATAATAAGATAAGTTATTATGTATTAAAAAAATGTCAGTATAACTTATAGAAATAAAAAAGAAAATCCTAATTAGTGTGGTATAAATATTATTTTCTTTTGTATTAAAGTGTTGTATCGTGTGAATATAATAATTATAAGTTAAAATGTATTAAAAAATAAGTATAATTATTTTTTATTATAGCAATAAAAAGGAAATCATAATTAGTGTGGTTTTAATATTTTTTTTTTCATTTGTATAAGTTATAATGTATGTATAATGTGATAGTATTTATTGGTTATTTTAATAAATAGTAATATGAGGTAACTAATTAATGATTTGACACATTAATTGTAAATGGTAAGTAACAATATTCATGATCATAGTTTTTAAGATACTCCATATGTTCCAATAAAATTGATTATTGTTTCATATGATACGAAGTGAAATATACTTACTTTTCACTTGTTTTGCGGTTAATATATCAAAAAGCATATAAGTAAATGTTAGTATATAAAATATATATTATAAAATTACATGATTACACAATCTAATGAGAACTTACTTTCAATAACATTGAGTAAAAATTGAACAATAAATGTAAAAAGTCAAACACCACAAATAATAGAATAGATGAAGTACATGTGACCGTTTTATAAATCATTAGTAACATAATAATTATATTTGATAATAATTTCATAAAAAAAAAGCTATTGTGTAAAGAAAAATCAAGGATAGTTTGAGCGATGCTCTAACTCTTTAAGTACATCTTGAATTCTAAATTTATAAAGACAAAAAATTACTTTGAGAGAGATTTGCCCATTAAGATCACTCATACTTATCTAGGGTTATTCTTGGGCCTTATAGAAGCCTAAGATAAGAGATAGTGACTTATTAAGAATAAAGTAGAAAGTACGTACAAGTAAAATTTAAAAATTCTCCCATTTGCTTATTGTATATATTAAGTAGAATCCATAAATAACTTTCCAAAAATCTATTTGAACATTCTATATATAAAGATTTTCATTTGAAAATTGGAGTTTGAGTCATTCATCAATCTATTCTTTTCTTTATATCATAATTGTAATTTGTATTGTGATGACCCAGTTTTAAAGAATAACATATCAAAACAAAATTCAGTCCAAATAAAAAAAAAGACTAATTTTACAAATGAAACAACTATCTACAAAGAATGAAAATTAGTTAAACTAAAGTTATTTTAAAAAATGCAACCATTACACATGTAGTCAAATACAAGAGAAATTATGAACTACAAAAGTTTATTGGTAAAACAATAAAATAATACAACCCAGTGCAAGAAAAATAAAACAAACATTAGCCAATCAAAAAAAGGATGAAGATTACCAATGATAATTATTATTTTTTTGAGGGGCAACTTCCTTCACTCTCGTTCACCCAAAAAAACTTCCTTCACTCTCCATCTCTAAGTCTTCAAGCTTCTCTTGTGCATAAAATTTAGAATGAAAATTTATTTTTGATTTCATTCTTACAATGAATTAGTGTGCGAGTTCATGCACTTTTTATAGGGAAAAAAGTAACAGCATATCTTTTTTCCAAAAAGGAATAAAGCATTCGAAACGCGTGGTGTTGGCAACATAAAATATTCGTGTTTTTTCTCTTTCTGTAAAAAGGAAAATAATAATTAAAACACGCGGTATTACCAATAGTACAATATATTTGTCTTTTAATTTTATTAGACAGATGCAAAGTTTAAAAGATATTCAATACATATTTTAAAAAGTAATTAAAAATCTAGAGGTATTCAATATATAGTCTAAAAAGTCTTTAAAAATTGAGGTATTCAACAAGATTTTAATATTTATAGATTTGAATAGATTCTCTTAAAAAATATAACTATACAAAATCTCTCCAAATAATCAAAGATTTCTAAGGATTCTATGCAAGTCAATCAAACTCTACATGGAGTCAATGAACTTTCTAAATCCACCGACTTTTTAAACTCCATTAAAGTTTGAATCGACGACATCCCCCAACGTACTTCCTAATTGATGCATTTGCACAGAGTTATTATTGTTTATTGAGTACCTTTGAACACTTTTTTTTTTCTTTCGTGAAGTAGCCTTAGAAGGCGTGCAAGGGATGTGAGAGTTTAAGCCACACAAATTATAATGGGATAAATGGAAGAAATATAGGTCGGGTGGGGAATCTTCAACAATAAAGTTGGCAGGTCAAGTCGACATTCCCAACTTTGACCAAATAATTTAGTACAATTATACTCCCTCCGTCCCACCCCAAGTGTCTTGTTACTGTTGGGCACATGAATTAAGGTGGATTTGATTTGTGAGTATAAGGTGGGGTCCACATAGTTGTTGGAGGGGAAAATTATTTATATTTATAGAAAGAAGACATTTGTAATGGGACATCCCAAAATAGTAAGTAGGACATTTGGAATGTGACGGAGGGAGTATAAGAAAAAAAAATATAGTGTATATACCTCCTAATTTTTTTGTGCAATTATATAATTACATAGTTTTATAATATTAGATTTTTATAATAATTTTTACTTGCATACAATTTACCTTATTAATAGTTAAAAATATATTTTGGATTATTTGAAAATATTAATTGAGCAGTTACTAAAAAAATGGATACAACATCATATGATGCAGACCTACTAGGCAAGTACAACGATAAAACATGGTTCATGTACTTGCATACTACTGGGTGTTGGCGTCCCGTAGGTGCTGACATATTTAAAAGTGATGGGTATGTGTATATTAAATGATATGAGTATAAAAAGTGATGGATGGAGGTTATGAACCAAAAACTAATAAAAAAATAAACTACTGTCTATACATCATTTTATAAGGCTTATACATCACTTTACAAAGGGCTACACATCATTTTTATCGCTGCCTGCACCTGCTGGCAATTATTATGCCATTACAGAAACCGGATTGTATTATTATCATTATGTAACCTTTTAAATCACATTGACAAGGTCAAGTTACAACAACCTAACACCCGCATATAATGCATTATTGTGCCATTAATTAATGGTTGACTTAACTGCGAGTGTACAATTAATTAGTGCAACTAGAACCATTTTTTATGACGAAGACGACGGGATGAACAAGTCCAAAAGCTTTGACATATATCGATATGATGACAACGAAAACTACTTACATCCATTTCCTAATATTGACTCTAATAGTAGTAGTTAATGAATGTAAGTAGTAATTTTTTTTTACGACTTCGGGGTTCTCATCAAGCATAAGAAGATGGTTCCACATTTTACAAAGTAGGAAATGTGGTTGAGTTTGTCCCGATCGACTAAGAGAGCTGCAAAGGATCTGGGGTTCTTTACTAAGTGAGTTTTTCCACTCAATATAGTGTTAGAGGTCATATACTGTATATTTCTCCACTGTTGTACTTTCTCACTTTCTCACTTTCTTCTTTTTTTTTTTTTTTTTTTTTTTTTTAACTTTCCGTTTTGGTCACTATAAGAAAAAACCCAATTATCGACCACCATAGTCCGGGTCGGATTTACTGACCCCAAAATGGGGGTCGGTAATATGTAGCCGTTTTTTGGACCCGAGGCATTCGACAACCAAAACACCGACCACAATTAATGTGGTTAGGGGTGAAAGTGGGGCGGATAATATCCGCCCGATCCGACGCCGTATTCGATTATATTCGAATCCGAATTCGAATTTTTATATCCGGCGGATACGGGACAGGATATGGGATTGTAAATATCCGCCCGTATTCGAAAAATCCGAATATAATGCGGATATTATCCGTATTTTCTATCCGAATATCCAAAAATTTATATATTTTTATTTGTATAATATAGTATATTATATTAACTATAAAAAAAATAAGTAATACTATATGTATAAATATAATCAAAAGCTTGAAAGCCATATGTAATTTATTAAATCAAATCATATCAATCAACTCAATTAGGTTTTTGCTTCACTTTAGTATATAACATCTTGTAGTGATGTTATTTAGATGTTTTGAACGAAATAACTAATGATCTTGGAAAAGTTAAAAATTTAGTTTAGCTTACATAGTAGTATATTCCGATTTCACTTAAAAAATTATAAAAAAAATTTTAATTTTAGTAATTATAAGATTATCCGAGTTAAAATCCGAATCCATCTCGTATCCGTTTTCCGAAATATTCGAATTCGTATTTGTATCCGGCCTATTCGTATCCGATTCCATATTCGAAAAAAAATATGGGATAGGATACGGGATGGGTACTATCCGCCCGTATCTGTCCCGTTTTCACCCCTAAATGTGGTCGGTGTTACTGACCCCATTACCGACCCCATTTGGGGTCGGTAACCATTACCGACCCCAATTTGGGGTATGTAGTTGTTTTCAATTTTTTTTTTTATTTTTATTGTTTTTCCCATTATTTTATTATTTATTTTATATTTTTATTAAATATTTATTTGATTATTTATATAATTTAATTAATTATTTATTTAAGCCAATTAATTATTTATTAATTTTATAATTTAATTATTTATTATTTATTAATTTAATTATTAAATTCTATAATTTATTTAATTAATTTTATTTTTAATTTTTTGACTCATAGTATTTTTTATTAAAAATAAATTTATGTTATTATTCATATTTATTTTAATTTTTGAATTATTTTATTATTTTATTTAATTCATTGATTTCAATTTTTTTGATTTAATTAATTTTATTTAATTAATAAATTCTTTATTATTTAATTAATATAATTTTAATTTATATTTTGTATTTTAATTTAATTTACTACAAGAAAAAGTCAACTTAATGACCAAAACTTGCGATCGAACATATTGGGTCGCTATTGCTGATCGAATTAGCGACCGAATTATTCATTAATTATTAAATTTAATAATACATATGTTATTTTTTAATTTTTATTTATGGAATTTAAATTTTTTTTATAAAGTTTCTAATTTGATTAATATTTAGTCATATTGATTTCTATTTTCTTAATTTTAGTTAGTGTTTTAATTAATTTTACCCATTTAATTTAATTTTATATTTTATTTAATTAATTAATTATTCTATTATTTATTTAATTAATATTAATTTTTATATTAATAATTAAATTATTAATTTACATATTTATATATAAAAATATTATATATATTTAACAAATTGCATAAGATAATATGAAAAGTTGTGTATCCGGATGACACGCGCGCGGGTGAGAAACCCACTTCACCTGGGTTCGAATCCCCTCTTCAGCATTTGTGGAGGAATTAATATATATATGACACGTGGCGGCTTCCCATTGGTGGTGCAAAGGGTAGCCCAGCTGGTTAGAGTGTGGCTAGGTGATGCTGAGGTTGTGGGTTCGAGCTCTCCTGACTTCATTTTATTTCATATTAGAGATTTACCGACCCCATTTGGTACCGACCCCATTTGGGGTCGGTAACTTCGGGTCCCCGAGGTCCCTAGACCTCGCTTACCGACCCCAATGTTGGTCGGTAATGTGGTCGGTAATTTTAGCGACCCACATGGAGTCGGTAATGGGGTCGGTAATCTCCTGACCCCCAGAATCTTTGGTCGGCGTCAGATTACCTACCATCATATTACCGACCCGCGTTTGGGGTCGGTAATCCCCAAAACGACCCGTAAAACCTAGTTACCGACCCCATTTTGGGGTCGGTAAAATGAAATTTTCTTGTAGTAATACTTGCGTAGTTGCGTATGACCTTGCAACCAAAAAATAAAAATTGATTAAATCGATTTTGTATAGCATGGGCTCAAATGATTTTTTTTTCGACGCTCGAGCATTACTCGTAGAAACACTAATTCAAATTGTAGAACTATCTAATAATTAAAATATTAGTAACTAATATTAAATACAAAATCGTAATTTAAAACAGTAATAATTATAACTACATATAATCATTTCATAATTTTTTTTTTACTGGGAGCATCACCACATATTAGATACCAATATATGATTGATTGATTCATTAGTGATTGGAATCAGACTTGATAAGGATGTTAATTTCCTGACAAAGCTAGGGTCATGTGAAAGACGATAGAACATTTTGATGCCACAATTCATTCCCCATCATATATTATTGCTACTCAGCTAAATAAAGTAGACACTGATAACTAAAAAGTTTAAATTTATACTAATAAATTGAGGAAGGGGATGGGTGTAGAAGTATATTACGAATTTACACCCTACCCACTTTGTTTAATTTGCTTGTTACTCTGATTCTAGGACCTGTATTGAGATGCTTGTTCCATGGGACCTTTTCCAGTACCGGCTTGCCCCGCTTTTATAGCAAGTTAGAGCTAGATTTGCAGGACTCCTTTGAGAGTTGTATGATTTATCATGTGCTTCGTCCGGAGAATAGTGTCACTGATGAGTTGGCTAAGCATCTTTGGAGGCTTTTTATATCACAGGAACCTTCCCCCTGATTTTGTTCGTGAGAATTTTTGACAGCGAATGCATCCGGTGTGTGATTTCCAAGAAGTTAGTTTAATTTACTTTCGTTTGTTCTTCTTCTTCTTCTTCTTTTTTTTTTCTTCGTTTCCTTTGGACTTGTTTTTGTTTTTTCGTTTTTTGTTCTTGGGTTTCGTCTACGCTGCCCAGCCCATTTATTAAATTCTATATAAAAATGAATGGAAGGTATTAGGTTCTTTACCAACTATATTTAGCATAAAGGATAATGAAACGCTAATGTTTTTTTTTTTTTTTTAAAAAATGAAGGGCCGAAGCCATTTTATTCAAGCACTTGCAAGGTTTGATACAGGCCAAAACGGTCGAAACTAATAGCATCAATTACAAAATCCGGGGCCTAACAAAGTGTTGGACATTTCCTATCCAAGGATTTCCTTTAATGAGGCAGTCGGCTGCCTTGTTGCATTCTCTCGGGATAGCTTCGAAATGAACTTCCCAACCCCAGTTGGCCATGGTGTGAATCTGAGATAGCCAGTGAATGAAACGCTAATGTTTAAGCAAGGTATTAGGTTCATTTTTTTAAAAAAAATAAATATAGAAAAATGCTTGAAAAATGTCAACCTACTACCAATAAACTCACTCATACCTCATAAATAAATCACACTAATAAATGCAAACATGTCAACCGGCTGTAAGCCTGGTCTATTTGTTCAAATATGTAATTTGATTTTAAATATTTTAAAAGCCTAATTAAGCTAATTAAAAATCAAGTTAAACTTCTTTCCGGTATAGCTTAGTATTTTAAAAATATATTTCCTCTGTTTTCGTGAAAGTACAATATTTACATATTACGTAGTTTAATGCACATTTTTAACGATTAATAACTCAAATCATGTATAAGTAAAAATTATAAAAAGTTGATATTCTAAAACTACAGGATGAGACGAGTCCAACAAGATCTCAGTTGACTTGTTATTCTTTGTATAACTATAATAAAAATTTGAATTAAAATTAAACAATGAACAGTAAGAAAAAAGGTAAATTTTGCAATATCATGAAAACAGAGGAAGTATTTAAGATGAAATTAATAAACACTTTGCACATAAAATAATAATACGAGATATTCATATCCAATAAGCATATTAATAATAAGTAATAGGCTTTAATATGACGACTTAGAGGGTGTTTGGATTAGCGATATAAAATAGATTATTTGATTATTGTGTTTTTAAAACGCAAATAATCAGGTTTACAGCACCTTTTTTTAGCGGTTAAACTGATTATTTGCGTTTTGAAAACGCAATAAGCAGATAATCAATTTTCTTGCAGCTTATCCAAACACCCTCTTAATAGGCTTTAAATCTTGTACTTCTACAACCTTACCCAATTAGTCCAGTTAGTTGAATATGCATTTAAAATTATCTTCTGGTTAGAAAATAAACCTAGCCTCAATTAAGTAGGCTAAGCTACTACTCCCTCCGTTTTTTTTTAACTTCACACATCCTGCACTGCACGCAATCCAATGCAAATCTTCAATCATCAATATCTCATATTATATATAAGTAAAAATTATAAAAATTTGATATTCCAAAACTGCGTGATTAGGCGAATCTAACAAGATCTCACTTGACTATGTTTTATCTTATATAACTATATGAAAAAATTGAATTAAAGTTACTCAATGAATAGTATCTACTATGCTAATGGTGAACTTAAAAAAAACGGAGGGAGTATAAGCTCGTGTAGGATAGCTTGACCTATTCCTACCCAGTTAAGTTCCACTATATGCAAAAATATCTTTACAGTTTTTTTTTTCCTTGCTTAACCGTCTGTTATACAATGTTTACAGTATTTAATTTAATAAAATTGTAATAACATACTCCTCCATTTTTAAAAGCCAAATAAAATGCCTATATTCTTCGATCCCATTAAGAAAACAAAAAAATATATATATTAAAAATATAAAAATATAAAAGTTTATGGAGATCGCATCTCCTAACCCCTTCAATATTAATGGCCGGATATGTGGAGTATATCTATGTAACTTTTCATGGTGGGGGAATTGGAGAAGTCAATATACATAAAGATCATTGAGCGGGTCGCGACTCGCGACTAATAAACAATTCTTGTTTGACTCTAAAATGACTATTGAAAAGAACTCTACCTATTAAAAGTTGGGTTGAATATTAAAATGTTCTACTACATTTGCTTCTTCTCCATGATTAAAGAGAACTTCAGTTATCTTGTTTTAGTACATTTGCTATAGTATTTTGATTCGATTTGATTAAAATTATTTGCAAATTAAAGAATACAGTATATATTTTTTTTTGTGGTTAACCGTACACTAAAAATGTTGATTCAAATATGCTCCTGAATTGTGAATATTTGTTCGGCTAAGTTGGATTCAAAATGGAAACTTGTTAAAATGTGTTTTATCCAAAAGCAAAATCAAGCATGTAAATAAAGGTAAAATGTCACCAAAATATTTTTCTTTAAAAGCGAGCAGAAATTTAAAACATAAAAATAAATAAACACCACTATAGAACCCGATCCACACACCTATAATTAATTCCAGTTGATGCATATAATTTCACTATGGAAAATGCATAGATGCGTGATATATCGATCATATACAGGATTGACAAACTGATGAACACATCACCACATTTCCGGAAAGAATGAATGTTTTGGAGGTAAGGGTTTAATAAATGTAATTATCGTTATAACAGTTGTGTACGTATTTGTGTGTATGGATAAACCGCAGAAATTAATCCCCGTGGAATAGCTAAGTACTAGTATATAGTATTTCACTACAGAAATTAAATAAACTGCATACGTTAATCACGAACAAAGTACGTAGGAGTGTATTTTCATTACAAACAGAACCAATCTACAAATTACAAAGGGACATTTGCCAATAGTGCATTACACGGCATGCAATATGATCAACACAAAGAACACCCCACACCACAGATAAATAGAAGTATAATTCAACGGCTCCAGTCCAGCCTCCAGGGGACTTTGCTTAGCTTTCTCAATCACCACTGATGTCGTACTAGTGACAAACTCACAATTCACAATTCACAATTCACAACCACGAGGTTTTATTTTATTTAATTGTTAAATGACCACACTTTTTTTTTTTTTTTTGTCTTTAATTTTTGCAAGTTTATGGCCTCCGCCATCCCCATCCTCCACCTGCGCCGCCGCCATATCCACCACCGAACCCACCGAGGCCACCACCACCTCCGCCTCCCCCACCACCGCCAAAGCCGCCAAAGGGACCCCCACCAAAACCACCACCATAACCGGCACCGCCACCGAAGCCGCCTAGGCCTAGGCCTCCACCCCCTCCATACCCACCGCCATACCCGCCGAATCCAGGGAAGAAGAAGGGTTTTTGGTCACGGAAAGTGTCGTGGGAATCGGGAATGTCTCGGGCGGCGGTGGTGGTGCAGACGAGTGCTGCACCAAGAAGAACAATGAAGAACAAATTGGTGTTGTTGCTCATTACTATGCTTAGCTTGATTATTATATGATTTAGAATATTAAGTAGTATATATATGTTGATGAAGATGGAATTATGAGTAGAGGGAAAGGGGGAATTATATAGAGGGGGAGGGGGACATAGTTGAGGATATAATATTATTAATATTAGCAGTATGATGAAATTAGGGTTTAATGGAATGGAGGATTGATGAATAAGCGGGCCATTGAGATAGGTGGCGGATCGGAGTTTTTAATGCACTACTGTCGTCTCGTCCATAATAACCATACGTACTCTTGTCTCTTGTAGGACAATGCAATGCAAGCAGATCGCAAGACTTACAAAGTCGTCGTTTGATAATATTATTCTTGCTGTTAGGTCCGTTTGCTTGGATAACCAATTAAGTAGTCCTGAAAACTAGTTCAAACACCTTTCGTGGACACGTTAAACAGTTTAAGAAATTAAGCAGCGGAAAGTAAATAAACTGTAAGAATAAAGAACTCAAGGTTTGTTGACCCAGTTCGGCACAAGCCTACATCTGGGGGATACCAATCCAGGAGACACTAATTGTTTTGACTTGATCCTCGATCTTAACAATAGTGATTTGTTTCGCCCAACTCCAATCACCAAGTGGACTGAATTGTCAAACCAAGACACTCCCCCTGTCTTGGTGAAGATCTCCCCGACCTTGCTTCAATCCCTTGAAGGCTCCTCCTTCAAGTTTGCCCTTGGTCGAAACCTGTTGGGGACTCTCCTACTTGAATCTTTCAATTAAGCTCTTGAGTTTGACCTCGAAAGCCTTGATTGAATCCGTCGACTTCAATCAAGCTCACAGTAACACTGTCGATCAATCCACCCGAGGAAGTGTTGATCGAATTTCTTCCTTCGAAATGATAAACTTACGAACACGGAAGGAATAAGATTTTCTCTTCACAATTGCTTTCGATTGCTCAAGGATGTAAGTAAAAATGATTCGTCGTACAGATGCATCCCTTGGCCGTCCTATTTGAAGAGAATCATCTTTCCTCCATTCTAAGGTAAGATATTCTTACCATAATAGCGCGGATCCTTAGAATGGAGTTGCCCTGATTATGAGATCTTTGTTTCCATTCTTCGTGTGCAAGATCCGGGCATGGGATCAGCTAACCGTTGAAGAAAATCCGTAAGCAGATTTACCAACATCTCTTCCTTTAAGTAGTTTGTCAACTGCTGATGTGGTTGGTCCAACAAAGTAGTTCGGACATCGGTTGTGAACACATTTGCTCAAAACTAGTTCCCAACAATCTCCCCCTTTTTGGCAGAATGTGGGCCAGTTTATGAGTTGGTTCAACCGATGTCTAAACAATAAACATAAGTACAGAAGTGAAGAGAAACTTCCCATTGAAACCCAACCACCGATTACAATGATTCCCCAAAACAAGACAAACTATACTAATGCTCCGTACAAGTGTGCCTATCAGAATTCTAGAAGCATTCACAACAAAACAAGCACATGGCAATAATCATAAAATAAAGCATGTAAGATCACAATTTAATTATTACAGACCATTGTGCGATAGTCCAACAGAAACAGTTCAAAAGAGTTCATAAAAGTAATGCAAAAAAAAATTTACCCATCAGCAGCCGAGGTGGTGCAGACTCCTTTCTTCAAGCGTCCAGAGGAACCGATCATCATCGGTTAGATTAACTTCACTCCCCCTCTGGCACACAATTTGCCCAAAAAGGGCATATCATTCTGATTCTTCAGAGGAATCCTCATCAGACTCACTGGACTCCTCATTTGGATTGGTATCAATGGGCTTATCATCATCCGACCAGACATCAGGAACCTGTCTGAACATCTTTTCAGCATGTTGAACTTGGAGGTGCACTGTAATACCCCAGATTTTTATCAACGTCCAAAGGAATAAAATTTATTCCGATCAATGTTGAAATATCTCCGAGAAGAAGAAAATAATTTATCACAATAAATTATTGCTCGGAAATAAAACGCCGATAAATTCAAATTCAAAATGGAATAAAAGAGGGAAAGGAAGCCCGAAGACATTCCATGAATTGAGTCAAGATAATTGGAATTAAATTCAAGAAGGAAAAGAATTTTAATTCCAAGAACCCGTGAAGTCGGAAGAAATTTAATGATACAATCGCAATCAATCAATCGATCAATAAGTCGCGCAACTTCGGGGACGAAGTTGATTCTTAAGGAGGGTAGATTGTAAGACCCGAGAAATCGCCATCGAAAATTTAAATCCAAAAATAAAGAATTGGATTTAAATTATTAAAACCGAAATAATTCCGAGAGAGCGGAATTTATTATTTATCGGAAGATAACAACTCGAAACGAGTTTATCGAATTGTCCCAACAATCACGGATAATTCCCACATTATGATTTTTATTTTTGTAGAGAAGGAATCTTAATATTAAAAAAAAAAAAAAAAAATTAAAAGTTACTGTAGCACGTGTCTACTGTAGCAGTACTGTAGCACTACTGTAGCACGTGCGGGTACTGTAGCAGCCGATCACTTGTCGGATTTTTGTCTCTTTAATGGCAAAAATACACCCCCAACACCCCATTATCATCCTTTCAAATCCCTTCTTCATCCCAAACTCTCCCAAAGCCAAAACACCTTTCCGGCGAACTTCCGACGAACTTCCGGCAACTTTCCGGCAACCAAATCCGACCAAGGAAGTGTGTAGATCAAGGATCACAGTGCTTAGATCTTTGGTAAGTAGTATCTTAGGTTCTCAATCTCGTTTTTCCTCTCAAATCCCCAATCTAACTCTTGAATCGTTGATTGCAAATACGTTCGTGGCCAAAGTCGGGAACTTTGCGTTTCGTAGATCCGTTCGTAGGTGTTTGGACGACTCAAGAACACAATCTTTGTAAGTTAACCTTACTATGGTTTTGGGTGACTTAAAATGCAACCAAACATAGAGATTCAACTCAAGAAAATTTATAAAAATCTGTCAACAAGAGAAACCCTCAACGCAGCGTTTTTGTATGAATTTTTCGAACCTCTAAAGCTGCTCAAACAACAAAACTCAAAACATGAAAAGTGTTGCTAAGGCTTTGGTCTAGCTTCTGTAAAAATTTCATAATTTTTCATGATGATTTGAAACCTGAAACCAACCCAAAACCGAAGAGTATTAAATCTGGATCTTAGAACTTTGGACAGATTTCACTCTCAATCTTGTTAGCCATTTTGACCTTGGATCTAGGCCGATCTAGGATTGGAGTTGAACATAAGAATTATAGATCTATGAGTTTGGAATACTACTGTAAGTTTTTAGAATTTTTCATTGAGATTTGAACCTCCAAACTCGAGCCGATCCAATCTGCGTTAGAACCAATGTCAAGAACCTTGACAGATTTCTTAACCGAACTTGATGAGCATATTTCTATTACTTCGAGTGTTCAAACCTGAAAACTCAAAACTAAGATTTTGATCCAAAGATCATAAGCTATATTGTATAAAAATTTCAGAAATTTTCATCAAGTTTTGATACCCCAAAACGTGTCGGACATATTCTGCGTTTTTAAGAATTTTCAAAGGATGACAGATTTCATAACCGATCTTGAGGAGCTTATTCCTATCATTTATAGTCCGAACTAATCTTCATGATCTAATCAAAAGTTGTTGGAAATCATGTCTAGTATGTCTCTGTAAAATTTCAGAATTTTTGGAGTCCATTTAGTATGTTAAAAAGTCGAATCTTTTAACGTTGTCGAATCTGAATCCTGACAGCTTTTTGATTCTGTACAAAACTCGATTTTTGACATGCTTCCCATCGTTTTTCCGAAAAACTTAAAACACGAAAGTTGTTCGTTGGGATGTTTTTGAGCTACTGTACAAATTTCAGAACAATCGCCTAAGAAATGGATTTTTAAACCAAAAAGGCGCAAACTGTGACGCCAAATGATTTTTAAATCGAAGAGATTTTGAAATTTCTAAACAAACGGTCGAGACGTTGAATTACGATATATCTATACTTTTGAAAAATCCCGTTACACCAAATAAAAACATTTTCTTTAAAAGAATTCTTTTGAAACATTGGGGATTTGTGACAAAGTTTGATATTATCAATATGGGCCAGACGGCTTGTGGACATAAGAGCCCAAGCGAACGGCTAGTGGACATAAGAGCCCTAGCGAATGGTCGACCAAACGGCTTGTGGACATAAGAGCCCAAGCGAACGGCCAGTGGACATAAGAGCCCTGGCGAATGGTTATTTATAAATATTGATTATGAGGATTGCGGTCACAAGAGCCCTGGTGAATGGTGAACTATAAAAGAAACGAAAAATATTTTGAGAAATGATAATTTTGAAATTGGCTGAGGCCGCCGGATCACCGGCTAAATGATACTTTTGAAATTGGCTGAGGCCGCCGGATCACCGGCTAAATGATACTTATGAAATTGGCTGAGGCCGCCGGATCACCGGCTAAATGATATATTGTTGAGATGATGGCGTAACGGGAAATATATTAAAAAGCTTAGATTTTATGAAATTGGCTGCGGCCGCCGGATTGCCGGCTAAATTAAATATTGTTGAAATGTTTTTATTAAATTTAATTAAAGGCTTTGAAACCCCTAACCCATGCTATGTGTTAACTTACTCAGCGCGTTTTTGCTGACCCAAACCATATATCTCCTTTTTCTTACAGAGTACGAAGAATATGCATCGTCATATGCATACATGGGAACATTAGGGGAAATCTTTATTTTAAATCCCTGCATTAATTACGACTTGCATGAACGGGCCTGTTTAACCCGTGTTTTGGCCATGTTGGCCCTATATACAAATTCCGCTGCACTATATATGCACAACTTATATTTCCGCTGCAACTTTGATGTATTATTTTTAAATTACTTATGAATGGGCTGTTTGAATGTTTTAAATTCTGAAAAACCATAGCCTTGCATCTCTTTAGTGAGCTCGGAGAAACCGTGTCTTGCTAGGGAGGTGTGGCGGTGGCATCCCGGCCTGGGTTACCAAAACCGGGGTGTTACATGCACTTGAGCTTCCAATGTTTTGAGGTGATTGATGTGGTCGATGAGGTCGTCACAGAGCATGGAAAAGGCATCCTTTGCAGGGATCCTTCCTCCTGGTCCAGCCAAGTCTGGCTTCTTCTTGGCAAAGTTAGCAGAGAGCTTGAAGTCGGCAATATCCTCAGGACGATTGTGTTTGCTACCATCAATGTGGAGATGCTTCAGGTACTCCGAGATGAGACCAGGAAAGGGAAGTGTGGTGTTATACTTCCTCTTGACTTTTCCAGCAAATCCCAACATTTGTTCAAGCACAAGTGCTCCATAATTGATCTCATACTTTTGGTCTATAACAAACAAGAGTTTACACATGCTTTTTGACACGACAGAGTGATTAGCAGTAGGCATGATATTATGAGCACATAATTTGTAAAGCATGGAAAATTTTTGTGTCAGAACACCTGCACTCAATCCCTTTCCCTGAAATCTTTTCCCTTCCACTCCAGTGAGTGTTTCAGCAATAGTGTTCATAGGGAATTTTGCACTTCGAGAGTAAACAGATTTCAGAGAAGTTCGGGGTACCTGGAGAAAGCGATTCAGGGCCCTGGCTTTGAGTTCAAACAGCTCTCCATGGGCATAGCCGAGTTTGAGCCAGGGGCTCTTGGTGTTGAGGACTTCTGAGCTCAGGTTTGCATAAAAATGCCTAACTAGCTGTCCTTTGTACTGCTTGATCTCCGTTCCCCAAAACAAAAGGGACCTCTCCTCCAGGTACTTGTGCCACCCCATCTCCTCATATCGTTCTGCAGCAAAGCGAATCTCAGGATGAACTTTCATCTTCTCCAAAACAGTTGAGAAGTAGTGCTTGGACACTTCATAATAGAAGTCAATGGAAATGGCGTTCCCAGCATCTATGATCTCAGGCTCATGGTCCTCGGATGAGGATTCAGCAATCTTCCTTTTCTTGGATCCAGAGGCTTTAGCAGAGGCTTCAGGTTCAGAACGAGTCCGCTTTTTGGGTTCAGACTTCTTGGGTGAACGCCTTGGAGGAGTACGCTCTCGTGTCTCTGGCTGGGTTACCTCTTCGTGCACAGTGTCTGGTTCAACATTGACCTCGACTCTTTCTTCAGACTCTTCTTCTTCGGAACTCTCTTCATCGGACTCTTCCTCTCCACTTTGAGTGTCTTGAGATCCTAACTCCTCGGACTGGTTGTCAGTGGGATTCTCCCCCTCAAGTGGTTCCTGGGCATCAATTTGAGGGTGCTCAGAGTCTCCTCCGGACTCATTATTCTGGTCGTCTTCAGAGTCAGATGAACTCTCATCTCCTTCTTTTTCCTCCTGTTCAACCTCAGCGTGAACAACTTCAGTGTGAACTGGTTCTTTGGTCGCTGCGACTTGCTCAACTTCCTTCCTCAGTGCATGTTTTCGTTCATAGCACAATCTCTTTCGTCATCGCTGATGTCAATCATTGATTCATCTCCAGAACTTTCATCAGCATCCTCTTGAACATAGTCTGAGTCCAGTTCTTCCTCGTCAAGTGGTTCAGTGACAGGTTCGGACTCCTTTGGTGGACCAGTTTTGGACACTGTGGTAGTGATCTGCAGGGGTTCTTCAGGGGTTGCTTCAACCGTGGTGACTGGTGCTGGGTTGGTCGGAACACTTGGCACAGTTACACCTTCTTTGCAGGAGGTTTCTTCTTTGGCTTTTCAGTGGACACCTTTGGTGCAACTTTTGGTGCAGGTTCAGAGGATTGGATGGGCACTCCTGTCTCTGTCGCATCGTCAGCGCCCAAGTTGGGGAGGTCAGCCAAGATTGCATCAATGGGTCCAAGTGCCATGGCTAGGTCAGCCTCAACACGTTCACTGATCGAGGCGTTCTTCCTTGCAACAGCCTTCTCACGGGTCTTTGAAGTGGAAACCCCTTTTCCTTTTGCTTTCTGTACCTCTGCTTCTTTTTGTTTCAAAGCTTTGGCTCCGGCTACTTCGGCTCGAATGTCGAGCGGATCCTGAACAGCTACAGTGGTACCCTTTTCTCCTGTAGTAGATAGAGATGAGGAGTGGAAAGGAAAAGCTACAAGAGATGGTGTCTCCGAGATGGTCTGTTCGATGATGGCTTTCTGAACAGCTTTGGCACGACCCTTAGCACTGGACTCCTCAGGGGATATAACTTTCTTGCTGCCTGCGGTTGATGAGGGAGTAGGGCCTTGAGATTTGGAGCTCTGGCTTCCTCTTGTCTTCACCATGGTTGCTGAAAAACACACTTTTGGCAAGAACAAGTGAGAGTGTATGTGTGGTTGGAAGAGAAAAGCCGAGAGATTTCTTTGAGAGAAGAGTAAATATGTGAGTGAGGAGAATCCGATCAAATAGAGAGGTAAGATAGCGGTTATGAGGAAACTTCCCTTAATTTGAATATGGAAGGTGAATCACGGTTCCCAAACATGGTCGTGATCACAAATTTGAATTTTGGTGGCTATCAATCGTTCCCGCCGGCTGTACGTCAGACGTGCCATGATGAGATGTCAAATCAAGGTAATTGATTCTTTCTTTGTTTGAATTTAAATGAGATGGTAACTTCCCAAGTAAGGAGATCCTGCTGAATATGCTTAATAAGATAGTTAGAAAACATAATTAAGGTAATAAAATATAAAATTACACAAAATATGGAAATTGCAAAATAAAAAACTTATTCCATAATTTTCGGGATTTTTATGTGATCGTGCATAGGCCGAGATCTCTCCTTAATTTTTTGAATCTCTCCCGATCAAGAGCCTTAGTGAAAATATTCGCATGTTGCTCAGTAGTTCCGACATGTTGTATGGACACTATTCCTTCTTCAACAAGATCCCTTATGAAGTGGTGCCTAAGGTCAATGTGCTTAGTCCTTCCATGTTGGACTGGATTCTTTGAGATGTTGATCGCACTCATATTGTCACATAGTATAGTGAGGACTTCTTGATCAATCCCATAATCTAGCATCTTTTGCTTAATCCATAGCAATTGTGCATAACAACTTCCAGCTGCAATGTATTCAGCTTCGGCAGTTGAGAGGGAGATGGAACTTTGTTTCTTGCTATACCAGCTAACTAAGTTAGTTCCAATATAGAAGCATCCTCCGGTGGTGCTTTTTCTGTCGTCAGCATCACCTGCCCAATCTGCATCACTATAACCAAGTAGTGAAAGATTAGATTCTTTAGAGTACCAAATACCAAGATCACTTGTTCCTGAAACATATTTAATCACTCGTTTGGCAGCTTTCAGGTGTGATTCCTTGGGATCGGCTTGGTAGCGAGCACAAACTCCCACTGCATAGCTTATGTCTGGTCGACTTGCAGCTAGGTATAGAAGGCTTCCAATGATGCTTCGATAGAGTTTCTGATCAACACTTTGACCACTGGGATCTTTGCTCAATTTATCATTCGTCCCTATAGGAGTTCGGACGGGTTTGCTGGACTCCATGCCAAACTTCTTAACAATGTTTCAGGCATACTTTGTTTGGCTTAGAAATATCCCATCTTTCTTTTGAGTAACCTGCAAACCAAGGAAATAAGTTAGTTCCCCTATCATGCTCATTTCGAACTCCTTACCCATTATTTCGATGAATTGGTCTTTGAGCACATGGTGTGTTGATCCAAAGACAATGTCATTGACGTAGACTTGAGCAATGAGGATTCTTTTGTTTTCTCTTTTGATAAAGAGAGTCTTGTCCAAGCTTCCTCTTTCGAATCCATGTTCAAGCAGGTACTTGGAAAGCCTTTCGTACCAAGCCCTAGGAGCTTGTTTCAATCCATAGAGTGCCTTGTTGAGCTTGTAGACATGTTGAGGATGACGGGGGTCTTCAAACCCTCTAGGCTGTTATACGTACACTTCCTCATTCAGCCATCCATTTAGGAAGGCACTTTTGACATCCATTTGATAAAGCTTGAATCCTAGCGAGCATGCGATGGACAGTAGGAGTCGGACTGCTTCAAGTCTTGCTACAAGCGCAAATGTTTCACTGAAGTCCACGCCTTCGACCTGGGTGTAGCCCTGAGCAACTAACCGAGCTTTGTTTATTGTAATATTCCCTTTTTCATCACTTTTGTTGCGGAAGATCCACTTGGTTCCAATTATGTTCTTGTCTTGAGGTCTTTCAACCAGGGTCCAGACTTCATTTCTTTCGAACTGGAGTAGTTCATCCTGCATGGCATTTATCCAGTGTTCATCTTGAAGGGCTTCTTCAACTTTGGAGGGTTCGATTTTTTAAGTATGGCAGTGCAAGCCAGCTAGTTCTTTGAAGTCGATCTTTTTCCCTCGAGTCTTTCTCCTCTCATTTACATCACCAATAATGTCTTCAGGGTCATGGTGCTTGTGAATGCGTCCATTTAGATCCTTTTGAGGTTCTGCTTCTCGTGACAAGGCGTCCATGGTCGGCGTTTGGACTCTTTTGGTGGACATGTCATCAGACGTGATTTGACCTGCACTGTTTTGATCATCCTGACCGCTGGGAGTTTCATCATCATAAGATGGAACATCCTCCTTGCTGGCCACATCTTCTATGGTCACATTTGTGGACTCCAGTACTTTCCTTGTTTTAGGAAGATATACTCTGTATGCATGACTTGTGGTAGAGTATCCCATAAATATTCCTTCATTACTTTTTTCTTGGAACTTCCCAACATGTTCCTTATCATTTAGAACAAAACACTTGCTACCAAAAATATGGAAATAAGTAATTGAGGTCTTTTTACCGTTCCAAATCTCATATGGAGTCATAAGAGAGTTTGGCCTTAAGTAGACTCGGTTTATGGTGTAGCATGCTGTGATAACGGCTTCGGCCCAAAGGAATTCAGCCACTTTCTTTGAATTGAGCATCACCCTAGACATTTCTTGTAGAGTTCGATTTCTTCTTTCGACTACTCCGTTTTGTTGAGGTGTTTTTAGTGCCGAATATTCATTCTTAATTCCATGTGTTGTACAGTATTCCTCAAAGAATTGATTTTCGAACTCTCGTACATGATCACTTCGAATTCGTTTCACCTTGGTGTCCCTTTCGGTCATGAGTCGATTGCACAGCTTCTCGAAAGCTTTGAACGTGTCGCCTTTTTCCCTGAGAAAATCTATCCAAGTGTACCTGGAGTAATCATCAATACATACAAAAATATATTTTTTACCTCCCAGACTTTCAACTTCCATTGGACCAATAAGATCCATGTGCAGTAGGTCAAGACACTTGGTCGATCCAGGGTGTTCGGACAATTTGTGTGAACTCCTGTGCTGTTTGTTTTTGGCACATTCGTTGCAAAGAACTGTATTTGATTTTTTGAATTGCGGAAGACCTTTGACTGCCCCGGTTCTGCTGAGTTTGATAAGATCTTTGAAATTGAGATGTCTGAGTTTTTCATGCCATAGTGTGATGTGATCTTTTCCTGCAGCTGCACCAAAATTGCAAGTTTGAACAAGATGATAGCAATTATTTTTAGAGCGCAAACCTCTCATGATGCATTCTTGATTTTGGTTGAGCACTTGACAATCTTTCTTGGTGAACTGCACCACGAGGTCCTCATCACACAGCTGACTGATGCTAATCAAGTTAGCTTGGAGTCCATCGACTAGGAAAACTGGAGACAATTCCCTCGAGCCATTGTTCTCAATGGTGCCTTGTCCAACTAGGGCACCCTTTTTCCCATCTCCAAAAACAACGAGTCCTCCATCAATTTCTTTGTAGTGTTTGAGCAGACTCCTTTCACCTGTCATGTGTTTGGAACAGCCACTGTCGAAGTACCATACTTTGTCCGCAACATTCTTCTTCTGTGAAAGAAAGGCAACCTGACATCTGTTCTGAATTTTAGGAACACATTCGCACTTGATGGAGATCAGCTTCATCTTGATTTTGTCATTTGGCCAGGTGATAGGTTTTCCTGTTTGTAGGTCTCTTACTAAGATTCCACAGTTCTTGGTTTTGTGGCCTTCAAGCTTGCAGTAGTCGCATCTGAGTGGGATTAGAGGAGGTGGTCTTCTTGTCCATTTGTTCCTTCCTTCATGATGAAATGTTTTCTTGATAGTTCGGTGTTCACTTAGCATTCCCCCGGACACAAACTTGCTTTTCTTTTCTCCTCTTGAGGTTGAGGCTTGATATCCCAAGCCTTGTTTGTTGCTGCTTGGCCTTCCCATAGCAATTACATCATCTAACTTGGCTTTTCCTTTGTTCAGTGCCGCCAGAGTGCTTTCTGCCTTGGCAAGTTTGTCTTGAACTTCGGTGAGTTCGGTGTGAAGAGCGTCTTTCTTTCCAAGCATACTATAGTACCATAGTTTATAGTCAACTTTTTCAACCTCCAGTTCCTTGTTTTCTTTTTAGAGCTCTGCATTTTTCTCACGTAGTTCGTTCACCAGTCCAGACAGTTATGTGGACACCTTTTCAAGTTCCTGATTTCTGCTTGTGAGACTCTGGAGTTGTTCCTTTAGACTTCCATTCTCAACATGTAATTCTACTGATTCAGCAATGGACATTTCCAGTTTCTCGAACGTTTCTTCATAGAGATCATTAAGTTTACTGATGCTTACATCTTGATCCCTAGCAAAAGAGCGATCCATGTTAGAGGAAACCATATTGACCGAGTTGGTACCAATACCTGCCTCGGGTTCATCATCACTGTCGGAATCCCATGTGCCGATGAAGGCTACTCCATAGTTTACACCATGTTCATTGGACTCTTTTTCATCTTCAGAATCACTGAACGTTACTTGATAGGATTTGCTAGACTCCTTTGGTCTGAGATTGGCACAGTCCTTTTTCATATGGCCTCTTCCCCCACATTCAAAACAGATGATCTCCTTGTCATCTTCAATCTTTGAAGATTTGGGTTTATTTCTGTCAAGTGACTTCGAGCCTTTCTGAGTGGACTTTGAGTTTGATGTCTCGGCATCCTTCTTCATGGATGAGTTGAATCTAGATCTTCGGTTCTTGATGATCTGATTTAGTCTTTTGGACAGCATGGCCAGTTCTTCTTCGTCACTATAGTCATCATGATCTTCCATGGACGAGTCATCCACATCCTTGGTCACGGATTTGAATGCCACTGGCTTACTTTTGGTCCTGGGACAGTAATCCATTTCCCATGATTGTAGGATTCCCATTAGTTCATCAACCTGCAATTTATCAAAGTCTTTGTATAGTTCAAGTGCGGCCACTTTTACATTGAACCTTTCCGGAAGCGTCCCAATGATTTTTCCTACAATATCCTGCTGAGAGTACACTTTACCAAGCTGAAGGGCTTGGTTGGTTAGATCACGAATGCGACCAATATATTGGCCAACTGACTCATTATCATCCATAGAAATCTTATGAAATTGAGCATCGAGAGTAATGATCCTAGATTTCTTTACCGGAGCCATACCCTCGTAGGTATTGGCTAAAGTAGTCCAGACATCGTATGCGACCTTACATCCAGCGATGAGTCTGTATTGATCCTTTGTGAGAGCATTGTGAATGGCATTCAGGGCTTTGGAGTTCTTTGAAGCGGCAAGCTCCTCGGTAGCAGTCCATTCACTCCTTGGTTTGATGGTTTTTACACCATCTTCTTCTTCAACTGGAGGATGGTATTGGTTTTCTACTGCATCCCAAGCCCCTTCATCTAGAGCAATGAGAAAAGCCTCCATTTGATCTTTCCAATATGCATAGTTGGATCCATCGAGCAATGGAGGTCTGGTTACTGATCCGCCTTGGTTTTCCATGCTTCTTTGTCTGGATCTCGCTTTCCAAAGCGTGTGGCTCTGATACCAATTGTTAGGTCCGTTTGCTTGGATAAATTAAGTAGTCCTGAAAACTAGTTCAAACACCTTTCGTGGACACGTTAAACAGTTTAAGAAATTAAGCAACGGAAAGTAAATAAACTGTAAGAATAAAGAACTCAAGGTTTGTTGACCCAGTTCAGCACAAGCCTACATCTGGGGGATACCAATCCAGGAGACACTAATTGTTTTGACTTGATCCTTGATCTTAACAATAGTGATTTGTTTCGCCCAACTCCAATCACCAAGTGGACTGAATTGTCAAACCAAGACACTCCCCCTGTCTTGGTGAAGATCTCCCCGACCTTGCTTCAATCCCTTGAATGCTCCTCCTTCAAGTTTGCCCTTGGTCGAAACCTGTTGGGGACTCTCCTACTTGAATCTTTCAATTAAGCTCTTGAGTTTGACGACTCCTCGAAAGCCTTGATTGAATCCGTCGACTTCAATCAAGCTCACAGTAACACTGTCGATCAATCCACCCGAGGAAGTGTTGATCGAATTTCTTCCTTCGAAATGATAAACTTACGAACACGGAAGGAATAAGATTTTCTCTTCACAATTGCTTTCGATTGCTCAAGGATGTAAGTAAAAATGATTCGTCGTACAGATGCATCCCTTGGCCGTCCTATTTGAAGAGAATCATCTTTCCTCCATTCTAAGGTAAGATATTCTTACCATAATAGCGCGGATCCTTAGAATGGAGTTGCCCTGATTATGAGATCTTTGTTTCCATTCTTCGTGTGCAAGATCCGGGCATGGGATCAGCTGACCTTTGGAGAAAATCCGTAAACAGATTTACCAACATCTCTTCCTTTAAGTAGTTTGTCAACTGCTGATGTGGTTGGTCCAACAAAGTAGTTCGGACATCGGTTGTGAACACATTTGCTCAAAACTAGTTCCCAACACTTGCCTCACCAATTTTTAATCCCTAATGGGCTCCTATCATGTAAATGAAATAATTCATTTCTTCAATGTCATGATGAGATTCTAGCTAGTAGTATATGTTATTGTCACAACAATATAATGGTATTTTGATCTAATAATTGCGTGGATTTTGTAACCAAAAATCTTTCCATCACAATTTTGTTCATTACGAATAATGTATTTATGCCTCAAACTCTCTATTCACAAATATGAAACTATATTCCGATGATATTTGCGACCAAAATTCCCGTTACAAAAGTATTCATCACAAATAGCGGATTTTTTTTTTTTTTTTTTTTTGGTAATGATAGTCGTCCCATTCTTTCTCCCGTTGGGTAGTCGCCCCCTTTTCCAAAAAACCTTCCAAGAGCGTAGCATACTCTTAGATGAATGCATGTTGGGGTTTTATGCTAAGAGAGTCATTATTGAAGTTTTGGTTTTGGGGCATTATATATGCTAAGATAGTTGCAAATCAGCACAAGTTCTTTAGGTACTACCTGAGTTTTTCCTAGCTCCCCATGATATATTAGAATTCATCATCTCACGACTGACATGTTGGGGTTTTATCCCCTGCCAAATATGACATCTATTTTACATGTTTTCACTTCCCCTTTTCCCCATTTGTGTGTATTTTAATTTTCTAAAAGTTTTGTTATTTTAAAAAAAAAATATCACTTTTTGTGAATAAAAAAATAAAAATTAATTATTTCAATTTTGTGTGGATTTGGTTTTCATCGTACGCTCGAACATCAATATAAAAAAAAACACTAATCAAAATATTAAATTTAAATTTAAATTATAAAACTAAGTATATATATATATATATTAAAGTAACATTAATTACAAATCATAATTTAAAAATGTAAGAATTATAAATACACATAAACATTTTCAAATAAAAAAATTACTAGCGGCACCACCATGGATCAAAGTAGGATAATGAATACCAATGATTGGTTCCTTAGTATTCACACTAAACTTGGTAAGAATGATATTTTTTCGACAATAGAGATTAAGATATATGATAGAACACTAGGATAGTAAAACTCATCCCCGATCACATCAGTCAACTCAATAAACTAGAAACCAATAACTAAAATAAAATTAATTAGGTTTATAAATTGAGGAACGGGATGAGTGTATACTTCATATATATAGATATGTATATATTACTTTCTCTGATACAAATATTTTTACGGACACACATTTCACGCAGTCCAATGCATATTTTAAACAATTAATAACGCAAATTCGGTACGAAAAAATTCAAAAAGTTCGATATTTAAAAACTACACGACGAGACGAATCTAACAAGATTCCACTTGCCTATATTTTAACTATAATAAAACTTTAAGTGAAAGTCTGTGTGTGAATAGTATCATATTATCAAATGTAACAAACATTTGAATATGAAGGTAGTATAAAGTGTTAGAATATATAATTATATGTATGAATAGGCCCATGGGGCTTTAAGCCCATTACACTTGTATATATTGATTGTACTGCTCACAGGAATACACACAAGGGTTTTACACACTTTCATGGTATCAGAGCCGCCACTCTTTTCTTTTCTCTAATCTGTCTCATTCTGTGAATTATGTCTGACACTTCTTCCCCAGATCGTTCCTCCCCATCTTTGGCGGACTCTTCTCGTCACCCCGCTCTATCTCTTTCCAACATAAAGAATCATGTTTCTGAGACTCTTGACTACACCAATTATCTACTGTGGCGAGAATTGTTCTTGCCTGTATTTCATGGCTACAATGTCTACTCTCATGTTGATGGATCCGTCGACCCTCCTGTCTCCACCGATCCTTCCTTTCCACAGTGGAAACAAGTAGACTCATTGGTTCTTTCTTGGATTCAAGCCACTGTTTCTAAAGATATTCTACGTCAGATCATTGAACCTGGTAAATCCATGACTGCTCGTTCTTGTTGGTCTAAAATTGAGAAAATATTTCGAGATCAAGTTGAATCACGCATTGTCTATCTTCGGCAAGAGTTTTATCATCTTGAAAAAGGATCTCTCACTTTGACGGAATATGTTGACAAACTAAAGGAGTTGTATGATTGTTTGGTTTCTATTGGGGATAATCTTACTCCCAAAGACATGATTATGCAAATTGTCATGGGTCTTGGTGCGGAATATAATTCCATTACATCTATCATTACTTCTCGTACTCCGCTTCCAAGTTTCGATGAGTGTCGTTCTATGTTGATGCTTGAGGATGCCAAATTGAATCGTCAACAGCAACGCACCACTGCCCCTTCTTCTACTGCTGTTTTTGTTGCTGGTGTATCTTCTCCTGTTCGTGGCCCTTTTAACTCTCGTGGTCGTGGTCGTGGTTCTTTTCGTGGGAATGGGGCTTGTCGTGGTTCATTTCCTCATGGGGGAGTTCTTAGTCGAGGTTCTTCTGGCACAATTATGTCTAGTCTCCCTAGACAACCCAATGGTTCTATTCTTGGCCCGGCACCTCATCAATCTTCTTCATCAGTTAACACATCTCGACGTTTGATTCAATGCTACAATTGTTATGGTTATGGGCACATTGCTCGTTCTTGTCCTTCCAATTTTCAAGGAGATTTGTCCAATAATCAGGCCTTTACGGCCTCTCCAGCACGAGATTTTTCTGACTCTACCTGGTACTTGGATAGTGGAGCCACATCTCACATGACGAATGATGAAGGTATTCTCCACACCTCTGCTCCTTACTTTGGACCTAATAAAATTATTGTTGGTAATGGTGCAAAGATTCCAATTAAATCTGTTGGTACATCTCTTCTTCCTACCTCCGCTCGTCCCTTAATCTTAAATGATATTCTTGTTTCTCCTTCCCTTGAAAAGAATTTGTTATCTGTTAAAAAGCTTGCTCGTGATAATAATTGTCTTGTTGAATTTAACTCCTCTGGTTTCTTGGTTAAGGATCCTCGCACTCGGCAGACCCTTCTCAAGTCCAATGATCCTGGCCCTCTGTATCCCATATTTTCAAATTTTTCGTCTCTTTATGCGTCCCATGCTGCTGCTTTCCCAGCTATCCATGATGCTTCCCGTGTTTGGCATTGTCGTCTTGGGCATCCTGGTCCACGTGTCCTGAATTCTCTTTTTGGGTCCAAATTTCAATTTAATAAGTGTGTATGCCATGCTTGTCAATTAGGGAAGCATGTTCGCTTGCCCTTTGACACATCTCTTTCTCACACACATGAACCTTTTGCTCTTGTTCATTCAGATGTTTGGGTTTCTCCAGTACTTTCCTCTAGTGGTTATAAATACTTTGTTACCTTTTTGGATGATTATACTCATTATTGCTGGATTTATCCTCTTAAACAAAAATGTGATGTTGTCTCTTGTTTCTCTCATTTTCTTGCTTATGTGCAAACCCAATTCCGTGTCACTATCCAACAATTTCAATGTGATCAAGGGGGGGAGTATAATAGTCGAGCCATGAATGATATCATGTCAACCCATGGCATCCACATTCGTTTTTCCACTACTAATGCCTCTCAACAAAATGGGAAAGCTGAACGTCTCAATCGCACTCTCTTAAACATGGTTCGTACTCTCTTATTGCATGCCTCCATGCCTTCACTATATTGGGTTGAAGCTTTGAACACTGCCACGTACTTACTCAACCGTCTTCCCACCCCTCTTCTCCGAAATAAAACGCCTTATGAAGCCCTTTTCCACACCTCTCCCTGTTATGATCACTTGCGTGTCTTTGGGTCCGCTTGTTATCCAAATTTGTCTCATTCTGCATCGCATAAATTAGCCCCTCGCTCTACTTTGTGTGTCTTTCTCGGCTATCCATCCCATCACAAAGGCTATCGTTGCCTTGATTTAACCACTAACACAGTCATTGTATCGCGACATGTTATCTTTGATGAGCAATCTTTCCCATTTCGGCATGTCCTTCCTCCAACTAAATCCTCTCCAACTCCTTTTCGGTACCCTAGTTCTCATGTTCCTTTCGGTTTGTCACCCTCTTCTCCTATCCTCCATTCTCCCCCTCTTCCACCACCTTCCCCACTGTCCCTTGCCCCATCAATTCCTTCTCCACACCCTTCTCCACTACAAGAGTCTGGTCCCCCATCTCCTATTCGACGCCATCCAATGATTACTCGTAGTCAAACTGGTACCCGTACCCTTAAACAGATTTTATCATTGGCTTGCACTGTTACTAACAATGATTTGCAGGAACCAAAGTCATATCGTGAGGCATGTAAGTCTGATGCTTGGCAACAGGCCATGAATGAAGAAATTGGTGCTCTTTCTCGCAATAATACCTGGCAATTGGTTCCTCGTCCTGATGGTGTAAACATTATTGGTTCGAAATGGGTTTATCGCATTAAACAAAAATCCGATGGTAGCTTAGACCGCTACAAGGCTCGGTTAGTGGCCCAGGGTTATTCTCAGCAGCCTGGTATTGATTTCAATGACACCTATAGTCCTGTCGTCCGTCCAACTACTATTCGCACTATTCTCTCTTTCGCTCTCTCGAAAGGTTGGCTTATAAGACAATTGGATGTTAAAAATGCGTTCCTGAATGGTGTACTCCAGGAGCCTGTTTATATATCTCAACCCCCAGGCTTTGTTGATCCTCAATTCCCTGATCATGTATGCAAATTGGAGCGAGCTTTATATGGTCTTAAACAGGCACCCCGCGCTTGGTTTCAACGGTTTGCTGGTTTTATTTCCCGTTATGGTTTTGTTGCTTCCAAGGCTGACTCTTCAATGTTTATTTATCGTCATGGGTCTGATATGGCTGTTCTCTTATTATACGTGGACGATATCATTTTAACAGCTTCTTCTGCGACACTGCTTTCCAAGGTTATTGGTCACTTGCATCATGAGTTTGCAATGACAGATCTTGGTGATTTGCACTATTTTTTGGGTATCTCTGTTCAACGCCACTCTAAGGGTTTCTTTTTATCTCAATCTAAATATATTAAGGAATTGCTTGCTCGTTGTGACTTGTCTTCTTGCAATTCCGCCTCTACTCCAGTGGATCATAAGTCTAAATTATCTTTGTCAGAAGGCGAGTTGTACTCTGATCCCACTACATATCGTAGTATTGTTGGTGCTCTCCAGTACATCACCTTCACCAGGCCTGATATCACGTATGCGGTTCAACAAGTGTGTTTGTTTATGCATGCCCCACGAGTTCCTCATTTCCAAGCTGTCAAACGAATTTTACGCTATCTATATGGCACTCTGGATCAAGGCCTTTGGATTCATTCTGGACCTATTGATCGTCTTGTAGCATATTCTGATGCAGATTGGGCTGGTTGCCCTGATACGCGTCGCTCCACATCTGGCTATTGTGTTTATCTCGGCCCTAATCTAGTTTCTTGGTCTTCCAAACGTCAGCACACTGTCTCTCGTTCAAGTGCTGAAGCTGAATATCGCGGTGTTGCTAATGCTACCTCTGAATTGTGCTGGCTACAATCTCTTCTCTTGGAACTTGGACTTCGCTTTTCCACTGCTTCAATCATCTTCTGTGACAATTCCAGTGCTGTCTTCATGTCTGCCAACCCGGTCTTGAACATGCGCACCAAACATGTTGAGATTGATATTCACTTTGTTCGTGAACGTGTCTCTCAAGGTTCCATTCGTGTTCTTCATGTCCCATCTTCTCAACAATTAGCGGACATAATGACCAAAGGCTTGCATCCTGTTCATTTCTATGAGTTTCGTTGCAATCTCAACGTTCGTCCTTCTCCCGTTGTGATTGAGGGGGGATGTTAGAATATATAATTATATGTATGAATAGGCCCATGGGGCTTTAAGCCCATTACACTTGTATATATTGATTGTACTGCTCACAGGAATACACACAAGGGTTTTACACACTTTCATAAAGTAGTAAAAGATTTAAATTGTACATATTAAGTAATGTGACGCTAACTGTTTAAACAAGGCCTCGAATGTTTTCTGTATGAAGGTAGAAATCTATTTACCCATGACTTCTAATGTTACCCTCCAATGTTATCCTTAATCTCTAAAAGGCCTAATAATCTATTTATTTACCAAAAAAATCTTTCTTTTTTTTTGGCGTATACCAAAAAAATCTGTCTTTTGTTAAAAGGAATGAAATTTAGCTACTAAACTATCGGTCGTTGAATTCCTATATATACATGATTTTTGGGGTATAACTGCCAAAATCATATTACCTTCCACTGACTTACTGACAAAATAAATAAATAAATAAAAATAGATCACTAATTAAATCACTAACTTTGTCTGATCAAAATTTGGGGTATAACTACCAAAACTTCCCTAATTATGAAATTTTTAGTGGTTGACTTTGAACAGGACGAATGGATAAGCTAATCCCACTTGACAACAAATACAGTTGATAAAATGTGATAAAAAATATATTGATGAGTTTTTGGGTGAGGAATAAAAAATACTCCCTCCGTCCCACCACACTTGTCCTGTTTGACTTTTTTACACTGTTCATTGTTCTGCTTTGACTCAACTTTATTGCAAGTATATATTTAGAGAAAAATAGTCAAGTTGGGTCTTGTTAGAATCGTATAATCATGTAGTTTTATAATATATATTTTGCATAATTTTTCATTGTATATATTTTGAGATATTAACAGTTCAAAAAATGCATTGGATTGTGTGCAAAAGTGAAACAAGACAAGTTAAATGGGACGGAGGGAGTAAGTATCTTGATGAGTTGGGAGTTGTGTTACTTGCAAGCGTCTAAATCACGTTAATAAATGCAAATATGTCAACCGGCTATACAACACAGGTTCCACCGTGCAAAAATATTTTTATACTAATATTAATACTCCTACATTTTTAAAAGGCAAATAAAATATTTATATTCTCCCATCTTAAAAAGGAAAAAATAGAAATCATTATCAATGAATATATAAAAATATAAAAATTTATGGAGATCGCATCTCCTAACCCCTTCAATAATGGCTGACTTGGCGTCGTATGTGATTACATCCCACGTTTTCATGGTCGGGGAATGGAGAAGTCAATATGAAGTATACATTAGGTTACAGTACAAAGAATGGATTGCAAAAAATTGATGCTAGAGAATCAAATTGCAAGAGAAAGAGAATTTAGTCAGAAGAAGAGAATTGATTCTCTTGTTTGATAAAAAAAAATGAACAGACAAGTAAAACATAGAATCAATTTTCTTGTTTGATTATTATAGATGGAAAATTTAAATATAAATTTTATTCCAAATTTTAGTCGTCTCATTTTTTATTTGTGAGCGGGTCGCGACAAATAAAGAATTCTCATTTGACTCTAGATTTCCCTTTTAATAGAATAAGTCTCGTAGTCAGGGGCGGATGCATTAACAGTGTAATGGTAGCACGGGATACCACTCAAATTGTTAAAATTATTATTTTAAGCTTAAAATAATTTAGATTTAACTTGATTTTGCTTTGTACAACCACTAAATTTTTATGGTGATACCACTATAATCAATTATAGCCTAGTATTTTTCAATAGTTTTTATATTTTGACTACAATCCTTAGTACCAGCATAATTTCTATCAATTTTGTGATACCATTGAAAAATAATTCTGGATCCGCCGCTGCTCGTGGTGGTCGTGGACATGACTATTGAAAAAACCTACGAATAGAAAAGTGGATTGAAAATTACCAATCCGGTTTCTGTAATCGCATAACAATTACCAGCAGGTGCAGGCAGCGCTAAAAATGATATTTAGCCCTTTGTAAAGTTATGTATAATAAAGTGATGTATAGATGGTAGTTTTTTTTATTAGTTTTTTTGTTCATAACCTCCATCCATCATTTTTTTATACTCACACATCATTTCCTATACACATATCCACCACTTTTAAATGTGACAGCACCTACATGCCGCCAGCACCCAAACTATTTCCGAAAATTACAATATGTTTTAATGTGGATTTACTAATTTGAGACATTATATTAAATTTTAACCACATACATTTGAGCTTTAAAGCTTTTGGTCTTAATTGATTCACCAATGAAGTATAGAAAATTTAATAGATGGTGACACAAAAATTGCCCAGTCAACTAGTCAAGGGTGACTTTGTGCATGGGCAAAAGACTTTAATTGAACGGTTGAATCATTCAATTTAGGAATTCTAAATTTGGACTCAAATATAAATATCTCATTCTCAATATTCCAGTTTGATTAAATATTATGAATATGAATAGTAGTTTACTTGAGTGGTTATGGTGTTGTTTGAACTTTTGTAAATTCAAATACTCCCCTGTTCCAGCATATCTATTCTGTTTGACTTTTGCACACAATCGAATGCACTTTTTTAACCATAAATATCTCAAAATATATACCACTACAAAGAGTCAAAGTTGAAAATGAACAATGTCAAAAAGTCAGGCATGACACGTATTTACTAAATAAGTGTCATGGATGAGGATTTTTCACTGTTTATTGAGTAATTTTGAACAAATTTTTAATACAATTAAATAAGAAAAATTATAGTCAAGTAAGATCTTGTTGGATTCGTCTAAAAACGTAGTTTTAAAATATCAAATTTTTATAATTTTTCACCAGTATACAGTTTGAGTTATTAAGGATCGAAAATGTATGCATGAGTGACATTTATATAGGAACTAATGTACTATTTTTAAAAAAAAAAAAATTCTTTGATGTGGAATAATTTGTTTTAAGAGTATAATCATTATATTCCGTAAGTTAATAACTTAAATAGATGATTTATTTTTTTATTGTAATTGTTTTTAAACTATACTTTCCGTTTGAATCAATTTATTATTAGCAAACCATATTTTGTTAACGGGAATTTCAATTATTTTCTTTAGTACATTTGCTTTAGGATTTAGGTTCGATTTGATTAAAACTATTTGCAAATTTAAAAGTATAATTTTGCTGGTCAACCATAAACTAAAAATTTTAATTCTAATATGCTCTGCAATTATAAATAGTTCGGTTAAGTTCTCAAAATGGATTTTTGCTTGTGAATATGCATCTGTTTTTTTTTTAAACAAAAAACAAAAAACATTGACACTCTAAACAGTTTCCTTTAAAGCGAGAAGAAATTTTAAAAATAAATAAATACTATAGCACCCTAAGTAGGGGTGAAAGCGGTACGATAAATATCCGACCGATCCGATGCCGTATCCAATTATATTCGAATCCGAATCCGTTTTCGACTATCCGGCCGGATATTTCAATATTCGTATCTGAATCCGAATTCGTATTTTAATATCCGCATTCGTATTCGTATCCAAAAATATCTAACCATATCCGAGAATATCCGACCGTATCCGAAAATTGATAGGATATTATCCGGATTTTAAATATGGATATCCGAATATATTAATATATTATTATTTAATAATTATAAAAAATGTAAAATTTTCAAAAAAGATTATAAAAAATTATCCGATAATCTGTATCCGATTGAATCCGTATCCGTCATATATCCGTCATGTATCCGTACCGTATCCGTAATCCGAAATATCCGAAACCGTATTCGTATCCGGCCCATCCGTATTCGATACCAAATTCGACCAAAAAATATGGATAATATCCGACCGTATCCATACCGTTTACATCCCTAACCCTAAGCCATACACCCATAAAAGAGAAAGAAAACCGGTATTTATAATTTCCGGCCCGGTTCAAATAATCCGAGTAGATCTACTTTTCTTCTTACTCGGAATTTCACAGCCTTATATCTACCCGGTCTTCTACACGTTTTCAATTACTACAAACCATGTTTAATAATGTCCGGCCCCGTTTCAAACTTAGTGAGTACAAGTACTTTTATTCTTACTCGGAATATGTTCGTAAAATTACCCGCGATTCGGAATTTGTATTTCCGAGGAGATCTACTCGGATATCTGGTTCCGAGTACATGTACTTGGGTTTGTACTCGGAAGTTTTCGAGTATTTCCACGGTCCTCGGTAATGGTACTCGAAAAAGGGGTCTTTTTCTTGTAGTGCATATAATTTCACTATGGAAAATAATGCACAGATGATTTATAGGATTAACAACTGATCTTTATGTGGATTTAGTATCTCACACACACAAGACACTTTACACTTTTGATATCTAAAAACGATAACCAAAAGCGGAGAGTTGTATAGCTAAAGCTTTCTTTATATTTCTCGCTTTACTTCGCTCTGAGAATTACAACAATCGAAATACCTATTTATAGAAATGAAAACATATAACAGACAACGAACATATGCTAAACTGTTCTTGCGGTGGCTTCAATACTTTCGGCGCCGTAGATGAGAAATCAACTCGGATGGCGCCGTACTATTACTTTGATGGCTTCAACAAATACGGCATTTGACGTTTATGCCGTTTTCCAACAAAACTCCCCCGTAAACTTCAAATGCTTCTTCCATCTATCATCCCTATCATTTTCTTGAACTTGTCGAGCAGTACCTTTGGCAATGGCTTTGTAAATATATCTGCCACTTGTTCTTGGCTTGCCACATGCATTAGTTCCACATTTCTGCTTTTCACATGATCTCGGATAAAGTGGAAACGAACATCAATGTGTTTGCTTCTTTCATGATTCACTGGATTCTTCGCCAATTCAATTGCAGATTTGTTGTCTATGCGAATCACTGTTCCGCTTGACTGCTTCATCTCCATCTTGCTCAACAGATTTCTAAGCCATACAGCATGACATACACACCAAGATGCTGCTACTTATTCAGCTTCACATGTTGAGAGCGTCACGATCGGTTGCTTCTTTGAAAGCCAAGTAAAGGCAGTATTTCCCATAAAGAATACATACCCTGCAGTACTTTTTCGATCATCAATATCTCCACACCAATCACTGTCAGAGTATCCAATCAGCTTGTAGTCTTCTGTCCTCGAGTAGAACAATCCATGTGACGCTGTTCCTTGAATGTACCTGAGGATTCTCTTTAACGCCTTCCAGTGTGAGTAAGTTGGCTTCTCCATGAACCGACTCACAACGCCAACACTTAGTGCAATATCTGGCCTTGTGCATGTGAGGTAGCGAAGGCTTCCAACCAAGCTTCTGTACCTTCCTGTATCAACTTGTTCTCCTTCATCAAACTTTGAAAGTTTTGCTCCAGGTTCCATAGGTGTTGATACGGGGTTGCACTTCTCCATCTTGAATTCTTTCAAGATCGTCTTCGCATATGTCTTCTGTGATACAAAGATGCCTCTTTCGGTTTGTCTAACTTCTAGACCAAGGAAGAACTTCATCAAGCCTAAATCAGTCATCTCAAACTCCTGTTTCATTCTTCTTTTGAAGTCTTCTATCATCTCATCACTGTTACCCATGAAAATGAGGTCATCAACATAAAGAGCAACAAACAAAATGTTACCTCCATTTTTCTTGATGTAGAGGGCATGCTCGTAGGGACATTGCTCAAACCCATTCTCCTTGAAATATGCATCAATGCGAGTATTCCATGCTCGCGGTGCTTGCTTTAGCCCGTAAAGCGCCTTCTTCAACTTCAACACCTTTGTTTCTCCTCCAAGTTTCAGATAACCTGGTGGTTGCTCAATGTAGACTTCTTCTTCAAGTACACCATTCAAGAACGCTGTCTTGACATCCATTTGGAATATTGGCCATTTGTACTGAGCAGCTTGAGAAATAAGTAGACGGATTGTCTCCATTCTTGCGACAGGGGCAAAGACTTCATCATAATCGATTCCTTCCTTTTGCTTGTATCCTTTTGCGACAAGCCGAGCTTTGTATCGTTCAATCTCCCCTTGTGCATTCATCTTTTTCTTATAGACCCATTTCACTCCAATGGCCTGACTTCCTTTGGGCAATTCAGTGAGCTCCCATGTGTTGTTGCGTTCGATTGCTTCAATTTCTTCATCCATGGCTGACTTCCATTTTTCATCTAGTACGGCATCTTCATACTTGATATTTTCAGAATCTGCCAACAAACATACAAGATGTACCTCTGTGGAGTCGTACAAATCTTGGAGACTTCTCATTCGGGGCTGTCGTGGCTCATCTTCTTCTTCTTTTTCTTCAACAATCTCAGGATCTGTTGATAGAACTGTCGGAACAATAGTTGACGATTCTGCAACTTTGTTGGTAACTTCCTTTGAATTATTCCAGTCCCATTCACTTGCTTCATTCACTCGCACATCTCGACTTACTATCACCTTCTTGCTTATCGGGTCATACAGCTTATACCCTTTTGTTAGTCCGTCATATCCGATAAAAACATATGCTTTGCTTTTATCTTCCAGCTTCATTCTTTTCTCCACAATTCTGGCATCGGACAATTCTTCTCCGTTCCGATTGAGTTGGTTTGCCACGGTCTGGACACGGGTGATGTAGTCAGACACATTTTCTGATTCTTTCATCTTCATGCTTTCAAGCTCTCCACGAAGGGTTTGGAGACGCACTTGCTTTACCCGGTCGGCTCCTTTGAATGATTTTTCAAGGATGTCCCACGCTTCTTTTGAGGTGGTGGCACCGGATATTTTTTCGAAGCCTGATTCGTCAACGGCTCGGAATAACATGTAAAGGGCTCCGCTATCTTTGGACCGCGCATCTTTCAATGCTTTTTGTTCTGCTGCAGTTAATTTCCCGGTATTTTCTGGTTCTACAAAACCATTTTGAACCACGTCCCATGCATCTTGAGCTCCGGGAAGGGCTTTCATTTGAATACTCCACTTCTCATAATTTGCTTTTGTAAGCTGCGGCAGTGACATTTGTCCCGTAATATTCGCCATTGGACCTGTATATATATTTGAATCTCCCAAAATAAATATGGATGATAGAGTTGTATTTAAAATCTAATGGGCCCCACTCCCTTTATTTTTATTTTTTTTTATTTTACTTGGCCTTGAGCTCTTGAAGACCAATTTGAATTGGTCTTCACGTCCTTTTCAAATAGAAGACAGCCCCACTCCCTTTAATTCAACACCTACCTCTTTAATTTTTAATGACTTACTCCTTTAAATGCCCACCGATACACTTGTGTATTGACCAAGTGTTTCAAAACTCCATTTTTCGAGAAACAAAGACAGTTTTGAGATTCCTGTGAGCAACGGCGCTGGCGATGGAGGTCGAGTGGCGCTGTTCCGACGGCACACGATGGTGGAGTTTCAGACGTCGGTGGCGGTTGATAGCACCTGAGCTTGCTGGATGGGAGAGCAACTTCTGCAGTGCGGAGGAGGTGGTGTGCAGGCAGCGGGTAGGCGGAGCTTGAGGCTGCTGGCTCGTTGAACGTGTGGGCTGTAGCTGGTGGTGGCAGCGGGCGGTGATCAACGGTGCGAGTTCGCCGGAAGAGGTTGCAGGCGGTGGACAGCAGCTCCACGGAGGGTAAATTTAATTCTTTTAATTTGAGTGTTTATACTCAATTTTTTTTTTCTGAGTTCGGATCACTCAGGCTCTGATACCAATTTGTGGATTTAGTATCTCACACACACAAGACACTTTACACTTTTGATATCTAAAAACGATAACCAAAAGCGGAGGGTTGTATAGCTAAAGCTTTCTTTATATTTCTCGCTTTACTTCGCTCTGAGAATTACAACAATCGAAATACCTATTTATAGAAATGAAAACATATAACAGACAACGAACATATGCTAAACTGTTCTTGCGGTGGCTTCAATACTTTCGGCGCCGTAGATGAGAAATCAACTCGGATGGCGCCGTACTATTACTTTGATGGCTTCAACAAATACGGCATTTGGCGTTTATGCCGTTTTCCAACACTTTACATGTGACGTTTTATATATTGAATGATTTGGAGTTTATAAGGGTTGAGTAAATATATATTGTCTTTATTAAAATTGTGTATGTATATGTATGGATAAATTTTGATATATAGAGTTGGCAACCCTATATATGGATTAGCTATAAGTAAGTATTTCATCGCTGCAGAAATAACATAAACTGAAGGAATTAATCACGAACACGAACAAACAAGGACTTCATTTCATGACAAACAGAACCAGTTGTGCATATTACAAAGAGACATTTTCCAATAGTGCATATTACATGACATGCAATATGATCGACACGAACACCCATACAACAGATATATATATATATATATATATATATATATATGATTCAACGGCTCCGATCCGATCCAGCCTCCAGGGGACTTTGCTTAGCATTCTCAATCACCACTGTCGTAGTAGTGACAAACTCACAACTGACAACCACGTTTTATTTTATTTAAATTATTAAATGACCACCCTTTTCTTTTCTTTAATTATTTTTTTTAAAGTTGAAAATAAATGTAAATTACGTACACAGTATACTACTACTACGACAGTAGACTAGAAAAGCCTGGAGCATTAGACCGGTATAGTAGACGGACGTTCATGGCCTCCGCCACCCCCATCCTCCACCTGCGCCGCCGCCGTACCCACCACCAAACCCGCCGAGGCCACCACCACCTCCGCCACCCCCACCACCTCCAAAACCGCCGAAGGGGCCCCCACCGAAACCACCACCATAACCGGCACCGCCACCGAAGCCGCCTAGGCCTAGGCCTCCACCCCCTCCATATCCGCCGCCATACCCACCGCCGAATCCAGGGAAGAAGAAGGGTTTTTGGTCACGGAAAGTGTCGTGGGAATCGGGAATGTCTCGGGCGGCGGAGGTGGTGCAGACGAGTGCTGCAGCACCAAGAAGAACAATGAGGAATAACTTGGTGTTGGTGCTCATTAGGATTAGGTTGATTATATGATTTAGAATATTAAGTATATGTTGATGATGATGGAATTACGAGTAGAGGGAAAGGGGGGTTTATATAAGGGGGAAAGAGGGGCATAGTTGAGGTTATTATAATATTAATATTAGTATTATGCGATGAAATTAGGGTTAAAGGAGGATTGATGAAGCGGGCCACTGAGATAGGTGGTGGAGTTTTTAATGCACTACTGTCGTCTCACGTCAATAACCATACGTACTCTTGTCTCTTGTCGGAAACGCTGCTAAAAGACTTGATTACAAAGTCGTCGTCTGATAAGATTATTGATTGCCTCACCAATTTTTAATCCCTAAGTATATCCCTTAATAATAATGCCTAATGAGTTCCTTTTGTTGATTATAAATCTATCCTAGTCGTATATTCCATTTATGAAAATATCGTTCCGCCAAATAGAAATAAATTTTGTTACTACATGCGATCCGAATATTTCCGTTGCCAAAATTTTCATCACAATTTGCGACGAAAAATTAAGCCATCACAAGTACTAGTAAAATTCTTGTAATGGATGTGTTATTTTGTATCCCATGTTAGCTAGTAAAGGTTGCGTCGTCGCTCCTTTTTCCAAAAAAATCTTCCACAACCGAAGCATACCCGTAGGTGTGCATTGGATGGGACTCCGATCTCTTTTGAGTAAGTCATTATTGGAGTTTTTTATATTGAAAAATTATGTTTCGTTAGATAAATAGTTAGTGGAGGAAAAATACTCAGAAAAAGTGTAATAGATTAATAATACTTGTATATTCAGAATGAGAGTAGAATTTTTTGCGATCACTATTCAAATTAATAAAATTGTTATTTTAATCTTAAAGCTTTTTATATTTGGCTGCTTGTTGGCGCACCTTGTGGCGACACCACTCTCTCCATTTTTAACCTAGCTTCTCTCGATGCGTGTTTTATGTTGTCGCTATTATCCCCCAATTTCAACCTAGCTAGCTTCCATCAATTTCTGTTACCACAAAAAAAAAAAAAAAAAAAAAAATTCTAGATCACCACAAGCTACGGTATATACCATGCATATATATATATATATATATATATATATAGAGGGTAGATTTGTTAAAGAATATATAGTAGATTTTACTCTAGGAACCATTTAAATAATTAATCCCATTTGGTACATGGTTTATACTCCCCTCTGTCTCAACTAAAATGTTATACTTACTATTTTTTTATGTCCCATCATTAATGTTTTGTTTTAAATATTTGAACCTTATCATATAATCACAAATCAATTATACAATTATTATTTTAAAATATCGATATTTTGAAAAAGCTTGATAAATTAGAGGAAAGAGATGTGTATATATGTTACGCATGGAAGGCCCCCATTCATTGAAAATGGTGGCATGCAGTTGATTGGGCCTTGTAATAATTGACTTCAGCTTTCAACAAATAGTAGCATTCAATTTCAGAATTAGTCAATAACGCCCTTTACGTTACAAACATGCATGCACTGCACTCCCCACTGGAGTACGACTAGCTATTAGTAGTATTTTATTTTATTACTATTACGTATATTTATTTGATGTGAACGGGAGTTGGGAGTGCCATTAAATACAAACGCTATTAATTACTCCCTCCGTCCCATTTAACTTGTCTTGTTTCACTTTTGCACACAATCCAATGCACTTTTTCAATTGTTAATATTTCAAAACATGTTCAATGAAAAATTATGTAAAATATATATTATAAAACTACATGATCATACGATTCTAACCAGACCCAACTTGACTATTTTTCTCTAAATATATACTTGAAATAAAGTCGAGTCAAAGCTGAACAATGAACAGTGTAAAAAAGTCAAACAGGACAAGTGTGGTGGGACGGAGGGAGTACTATATTGGACTCGTCGCCTAATTTTCATTAGAGCCCCACTAAATTCACCCTACCATTTTCTAAATCCACCCACCTCTATTTTCCTATACCCAAAACGTCCTTCAACAATTTAAAATAAGAAAAACATATACTCTTTTTTTTTGGGAAAAAAAAACATATACACTATTCTTACTAAATCCACCCCACCCCAAACACATCAAATTCACCCCAAATCCCTTTCAACACTTAAACCCTAACACCTAAAATCCTCAAACCCTAGTTTTTTCGACCCAAAATAATATCATCACCAAAAATCAAAAAACAAATGAAATAATTACCAAAAATTAAAGAAGAAGTGGTCTTGAACTCATTAACAAACCAATAGAAGAGGGAAAAATACTTTGCAATGTATAGATAATAATTTTTAATACTGAAATTTACCATTTTTTTCGCACAGCTGTTCGGACCTGGTCGTCCGTGCACAAAGCAAGGCGCGCGGCAAACCCGACCGTGCACAACGCACGGCCAACCCGGCCGTGCGCAAAGCACAACGCACGGCAAACTCCTGCCGTGCGCAAAGCACGACGCCGTGGCCACCCCTACCCCAGACTGCACGGCAAAGTGCGACCGTGCACCGTGCATGATGCACGGCGTGCCCGGCCGTGCATCCCTTTTAGTGCACGGCGTGCTTTGCCGTGCGCTCCTTTGTGTGCACGGCGTGCCTTGCCGTGCGCTCCTTTGAGTGCACGGCGCACCAGGACCGAACGCCCTGGTACCAGCAACCAAAAAAACTCACGATATTCAACATCAAATTCAACCCAAAACCTAATTTCATCCCCAAAAAAATATTATTAAACTCTTCCTAATCGCAATGTGGTATTAATATTATCATTTCTAACATTTAAAATCAAGATCTAATTCAAATGGGTGAATTTAATATTTTTGTAGCTTAATCTATTCATTTTTGTGTGAGAAGTGATGTATGGCTTTGTGCTTTCTTCTTCTTCTTCCTTGTACTTGTTTGAGTTTGGTTAAAAATGATGAAAAACAAGAATACAGTGAATGACCGAAGAGGAAGGAACGAACTGGAGTATATAACTTTTTTTTTTCAAACTTGAATGTAGAGTGAAGGTGGGGTGAGTGGTTGGAAGGGATAGTGGGGTGAATGTAGTAAATATTAGGATTAGATATTGTTTTGGGTATAGAATGGTATTTGGGTAATTGAGAGTAGGGTGAGTTTAGAATATGTTGACTTTTTAAAAATTTTTGTTGGGGTGGATTTAGTAAACGGTAGAGTGTAAATAGCCGAGCTCTTTTCATTAATGCTGTTAATTCTTTAAATTTTATTTATATATGTATATATTCATAACATAAATAATTCAATACATGTAAATCCTATCCCAGATTAGTACAATTTACTAGCTTTTTAAAAAAAAATGCAATTTACTAGGGACGTAGACTTGCTCAATTGGCTAAGTCAATGCATGTGTTACAACCTTATGGTTAAAGGTTCAATTCGATTTCCACATTCCCCTATTATTCTCCTTTATTCCTTTATAATTTGTGTGGTATGAACTCTTACCACCCATTTTTCTAGATTCGGCTTCGAAAAAAAAAAAAAGAAAAAGCTGGTACAATTTACTAACATAAAATCTCATCTATACAGAATTGACACCCTCAACTAATGATCACCCAAATATTTTCTTAGTGATATTTCTACATTTCATTACAGCTGAGCTGTAGAAAAAAAAACTCATATCGTCCCATAATTTTAAAAAATTTCCGAAACATTCCCACAAATATCGAATTAGACGAATCCGTCCAATAACTACCATAATTTCCGCCCAACCCGACAACCAGTGGCGGACCCAGGATTTTTCGGAAGGTAGGGCCGGAGTCTATTTTTTTTAATCTTAAGTAAAAAAAATTAAAAAAAAAATTGATAAAAAAAAGTAATAGAAATTTTTTTAAAAAAAATTTGAGGTGGGGCCGAGGCCCCACCGGGCCTACCCCTAGATCCGCCCCTGCCGACAACCCGTCTATGAACCCGATTTTTTGCTAATCATCGCCGAACCCGTCCCATAACTACCCTAATCATCGCCGAACCCATTCCTCCACTAGAATAGTTATGGGACGGGTTCGGCAAAAATTAGTGAAAAAACCGGGTTCGGGACGGATTCGTCTAATTCGATATTTGTGGGATGGTTTTTTTTCCTGTATGTGCATGTGCACAACGATCCAGTAAAAAAAAAAAAAAAAGGTTTCGAAGGAATTCATTTCGATTCGTAGTACTTATCACAAAAAGCAGGTCAGTCGTCATATATCATTCGTCTTCTAAGTTCTAACAATAATACTAGTACAAATTAAGGGACTTTGTTGGAAAATATAATACTATGTACCGAAGATAGGGTCGTAGATATATATATATATATATATGTGTAGAGATTAAAGTGACAAGGTGAAGTGACAATATGAAAACTGATGGTAGCTTATCATGTAATGTAGGGGAGTAAATATATATTTGATATAATGATTACAGTAGGAGAGAATATGGGTGCAGGGGATGAGAGTATAACAGACAGAATTTTATTGCTTTCATCATCACAATTTTATGCGTACATCTTCCTTTTATAGAGGTAAGTACATGGCTTAGTCACAATGATCATAACCTAAATTGTGGACAAGTGTATCACACTTGGGATTAATTTGTTAAACCATGGACATGAATTTATTAAAATTATGCCACGTAACACTCCCCCTTGCATGTCCATTACACGAAGAATATGCCTCGTTAAAACCTTACTAGGAAAAAACCTTATGGGAAAAAAAATCCTAGTGAAGGAAAAAAAGTACAATATTCTTGTGTTTATTTCTCCCCCTGATTTGGGAATCATTTCAAATCTCGAAGCCGTCGCATCCCAATTTTCTTCACGAGCTTCTCGAGTATCGTAGTTGGCAATGCCTTGGTTAATAGATCCGCTAAGTTCTCATCTGATCGAATTTGTTGCACATCAATTTCACCATTCTTTTGAAGATCATGAGTATAGAAGAATTTTGGTGAAATATGTTTAGTCCTATCTCCTTTTATATAACCCCCTTTCAATTGGGCTATACAAGCCGAATTATCTTCAAATAAAATAGTTGGGGGAATCTTTGTTTCAAAGATTAAACCACAATTTTTCAATATATGTTGGGTCATTGACCTCAACCAAAAGCATTCTCGACTAGCCTCATGGATTGCTAATATTTCGGCATGGTTTGATGAAGTAGCCGTTATTGTTTGTTTCATAGATCTCCATGAGATAGCAGTTCCTCCACACGTAAAGATATAGCCTGTCTGAGATTTGGCTTTGTGTGGGTCAGACAAATATCCTGCATCGGCAAAACCGATCAATTCATGTCGAGAATCTTTTGAGTAAAATAACCCAAGGTCAATTGTTCCCCGGAGATAGCGAAAGATGTGCTTTATGCCATTCCAATGTCGTCGAGTAGGGCAAGAACTAAATCTTGCAAGTAAATTAACAGCAAACGCGATATCAGGTCGTGTGCTATTAGCAAGATACATTAATGCACCAATTGCGCTTAAATATGGTATCTCTGGGCCAAGTTGTTCTTCATTTTCTTCTTTTGGCCTGAATGGATCCTTTATAGGATCAAGTGTCCGCACGACCATTGGATTACTTAACGGATGAGCATTATCCATTCGGAATTGTTTCAATATCTTTTGGGTATAAGTTGATTGATGAACAAATATACCCTTTTCTAAATGCTCAATTTGTAAGCCAAGGCAAAATTTTGTTTTTCCGAAGTCCTTTATTTCGAACTCCTTTTTCAGATATTCAACAGCCTTTTTCAGCTCTTCAGGAGTTCCAATTAAATTCAAATCATCAACATAAACTGCAATGATTACAAATTCTGACGCATTTTTCTTTATAAAGACACAGGGACATGCAGGGTCATTTATATAACCTTCTTTTATTAAGCTTTCGCTGAGGCGGTTGTACCACATTCGGCCTGATTGCTTGAGCCCATAAAGTGATTTTTGTAATTTAATGGAAAAAGTTTCTCTGGGTTTTAAGTTATAAGATTCAAGTAATTTAAACCCTTCAGGTATTTTCATATAGATATCTTTTTCCAATGAGCCATATAAGTAGGCAGTAACGACATCCATTAGTCTCATTTCAAGTTTTTCTCGTACTGCCAGGCTCATGAGGTACCTGAACGTTATCCCATCCATAACTGGGGAATATGTTTCCTCAAAATCAATTCCCGATCTTTGGGAAAATCCTTGGGCTACAAGCCTTGCTTTATATCTTGCAATTTCATTATTTTCATTTCTTTTTCTGACAAACACCCATCTATAACCAACTGGTTTTACATTTTCAGGTGTTTGGACTATTGGGCCGAATACTTTTCTTTTGTTCAGTGAATCCAATTCTGATTTAATTGCATCTTTCCATTTTGGCCAATCATCCCTTTGCCGACATTCATCAACTGATTTTGGTTCAGGATCCTCGTCATCTTTCATCATCTCAAGTGCTACATTGTATGCAAATGCTTGATCAACTTTGATTTCTTTTCGGTTCCAATATTTTCCAGAAGTGATATAATTGAAAGCAGTTTCAATAGTTTCATTTTCTTCTGGATTAGCATTTCCAGCATCAACTTCTTCAAAAGTTGAGTTTATTACCTCTTCAGGTTTTTCATCATCCACTTGCATAATTCTTTTCTTTCGTGGATTTTTATCTTTGGAACCTAGAGGTCTACCACGCTTATGTCGTGGAGCAGATTCATTAGCACTTGGAATTTGCCCATCAGGTACATTCATTTTAGCTGGTGCATTTGCTGCTGCAATATGAGATTTTGTAATTCTCGCAGCATCATTGAAAACATCAGGTAATTGATTTGCAATTCTTTGCAAATGCACAATTCTTTGAACTTCTAATTCACATTGTTTTGTACGAGGATCACTGATATCAAGTGGTATTTTCCATGAAATTTCCTTTTTCAGTTGATCACTTCCTCCCCCTAATGTCGGGAAATGTGATTCGTTAAAATGGCAATCTGCAAATCTCGCAGTAAAGAGATCACCCGTTGTTGGTTCAAGATATTTGATAATTGAGGGTGATTCATACCCGACATATATGCCCAATCTTCTTTGAGGTCCCATTTTTGTCCGTTGGGGTGGTGCTATTGGTATGTATACCGCACACCCAAAAATTCGTAAATGAGAAATATTGGGCTCTTTTCCGGTTATAATTTGAGTAGGGGAGTAGTTATGATAGCTTGTCGGCCTTATTTTTATTAGTGCTGTAGCATGTAATATAGCATGTCCCCAAGCAGAGACAGGGAGTTTAGACTTCATCAATAAAGGTCTTGCAATTAATTGCAGTCTTTTTATTAATGATTCAGCCAGGCCATTTTGCGTATGCACATACGGAACTGGATGTTCTACACTAATACCAATAGATGTGCAATAGTCATCGAATGCATGTGATGTATATTCTCCAGCATTGTCAAGGCGTATTTTCTTTATTGAATAATCAGGAAATTGTGCTCTCAATTTTATAATTTGCGCCAGTAGCCTAGTAAAGGCTAGATTGCGAGATGACAATAGACAGACATGGGACCATCTTGTTGATGCATCAATTAGTACCATAAAATATTTGAATGGTCCGCATGGTGGATCTATTGGTCCACATATATCGCCTTGAATTCTTTCAAAAAATGCAGGGGATTCAATTCCCACTTTAGCTAGAGATGGCCTGGTAATTAACTTTCCCTGATAGCAAGCAACACATATAAACTCATTTGGATTCAGAATCATTTTATTATTTAATTTATGGCCACTGGAATTTTCAATTATCCGCCTCAACATTACGCTGCCTGGATGTCCAAGCCTTTCATGCCAGGTTATAAATTCACTAGTAGCCTTTAAGCCTACTAGGTTATGTACTTCTCCGGCATGAATTTTTGTATAATATAATCCGGAGGTCAAAGATGGCAGCCTTTCATTGATAAATTTTTCACCATTGATTGTTTGGGTAAGTAAAATATATTCATTTCCTGCCTCTTTTAGAGTTTCCACGTGATATCCATTTTTTCGAATATCACCAAAACTTAGCAAGTTTCTTCGAGCCTTGCTTGAATATAGGGCATTTTCAACTGCCAATTTTGTCCCTTTAGGGAGGAATATAACTGCTCTTCCAGAGCCTTCAATACAATTTTCATTACCGCTTATAGTTTTTACTGCGTTCTTTCCCAATTTTAAATGGGAGAAAAAGCTTTTGCTTTTCAAAATACTGTGCGTTGTTGCACTGTCAATGAGGTAGATTTCATTTTTAGTTTGGTCATCCATTACTTTAACATTTCACAAGATAATAAAAACATCAGTCATATTATATAAACATAACCATTGCAAAATACATTATAAAACGGGGGATACAAAACGAGAGCAAAATACCAAAATACATCATAAGGCAAAATACAAAATATGCATCCATTCTTTTCATTTTTTCAGTTTGTGCCACCAATAAAATCATCAGCTTCCAAATGGGTAATATCGTCATTCAAAACATCATCAAACGTATCGTCGCGGGTTGCGTGATGTGTCTCGGGATCAGATCTTTCTTTTCTTTTCGAAGCCTGATATAATTCAGCTAAGTGGCTAGCTGTTCGGCAGACCCGGGCCCAATGACCTTTAATACCACAACGATCACACGGTTCATCATTGTTCTTGTCCTTTCGTGTATTGGATCTTGGCTGCGATTTATAATGCCTCCTATTGTCATTTCGGCGATTGGATTCAAATCGAGGCTTATTGCAATATCTGTTTCTTCCAAACGATTCGGGTCTACCATGGCCACGATCCCGATTTCTATCACGATAATTTTGATTACGTCGATACCCACGATCCCGCACTTGATTTTCTGTTTCAGTAGCATTTGTTTCAGGAAATGGAGCAGCACCAGTTGGCCTAGATTCATGATTTTTTTAGCAGCAATTCACTGTTTTGCTCGGCCAAAAGTAAGCATGTGATAAGTTCAGAATACTTTTGAAAACCTCGTTCCCGGTACTGCTGCTGTAGGACCATTTGTGAGGCATGGAATGTGGAGAAGGTTTTTTCCAACATATCAGATTCTGTAATTTTTTCTCCACAAAGAGTCAGTTGCGATGTGATTCGAAACATCGCCGAATTGTATTCTCGGACTGTTTTATAGTCCTGGAGCCTCAAATTATGCCATTCATTTCGGGCTTTTGGCAGCACCGTCATTTTTAAATGATCATATCTTTCTTTTAATTTCAGCCACAATTCAAGTGGGGATTCCAACGTCACATATTGAAGTTTCAACGATTCATCAATATGGTGGCGCAAAAAGATCATGGCTTTTGCCTTATCCTGGCTTGATGGTTTTTTATCGGGGGCAATAGTATCTTCCAGCTCCATAGATGCCAGGTGCATTTTTACATCCCGTGCCCAGGACATATAGTTGTCCCCAGAAACCAATAACGGGATAAATTCCTGTTTTGCAAGGTTAGTCATAATATTATTGAAAAGTAGGGATAAAAGTTATACCTAAATTTTGGCAGAACTCCGGCAGAGTCTCCTCGTGTTGATAACGTGTTGGAAAATATAATACTATGTACTGAAGATAGGGTCATAGATATATATATATATATATGTAGAGATTAAAGTGACAAGGTGAAGTGACAATATGAAAACTGATGGTGGCTTATCATGTAATGTAGGGGAGTAAATATATATTTGATATAATGATTACAGTAGGAGAGAATATGGGTGCAGGGGATGAGGAGTATAACAGACAGAATTTTATTGCTTTCATCATCACAATTTTATGCGTACATCTTCCTTTTATAGAGGTAAGTACATGGCTTAGTCACAATGATCATAACCTAAATTGTGGACAAGTGTATCACACTTGGGATTAATTTGTTAAACCATGGACATGCATTTATTAAAATTATGCCACGTAACAGACTTGTATTTTTTTTTTCTTTTGAACGTCAAGTTAAAAAATAGGTTTCCTGCATCGTTTTTCCTTGGCTTATTGTTTAATTGATTCCAAGTGCTTTTCAAATTGCTCAAATTCGTCTGACCTTCATTATTGTTAATAACGAATTTTAAATCACCCTTCTTAGTTTTCTAATAAACTTATGTGGATTTCAAATTCCTCAAAAAATGATAGATTTTTCAAATCATTTTTACAATCCCTCCTACAAGTTCAAATTCAAATTCCAATAATCCAAATGCAACCTTAATTTTTTACTAGTATCAAAATTAATCTCGTTTACCTAGTTGATTTTCTGAATTGATGCACAAGATGGATTTCAGAATATAAGCGAAAGGATAACTAACACTCCTTTAGGGGCATGTTGGAGTTTATTTTATTTTATTTTTCTGCACAACCTATACAAGTCAGAAAAATGAGAGGTCGTAAGAGCTCATACTATACAAAGCTCAATGAAATGTGTGAAGTTATACCATAACAGTACATACGGGAAGTTATACCATAACAGTGTTGGAATTTTTTTAAATCCGGAGAACAACACTTTTTGAGAATTTAAAGGTTGTGTATCTAAATCTCGTTCTCCATTTTCTGATACCAATTCTGTTATTCTGAATTGGGGAGAACTATTGAGTTTAGGAATTATGCTTCTCTAAAACTCGTCTCATTTTTTTTCATTAACATTACACGGCTATTTATAGCCGGAAGGAATACAAACATGACAATATAAAATACAACATTTTTCTTCTTGTTTGGTTGCTGGGGTAGAGAGCAGCGGCTGCTGCCGCTGCTTCTGCTGCCGGGGGCTGCCGGCTCCTCGCCGGCGACAATGGAGCTGTGGCGTGGCGGTGGTGTTGTGGCCTGGTGTAGGTGATGGTGGCCTGGCGGCAGGTGGTGGCAGTGGAGATGTCGGAGATGGCAGTGGTGGTGTTGGTGTTGATTGGTTGATTTTCTTTTCTAAAATACTATGTAGATTGTTGGGATTTTGAGGGCTTTGTGTTAATTGATTTGTTATGGAAATTGTGGTATTGGAGTTCAAATAGCTCATTTGGTTATTTAATTGATTTTTGGGTTCTTTCTTGTTTGGCCTCTCTTTGGTAATGGTTGGATGTAGTTCATTGATCTAATTATTAGAGTGTGAATTAATGTGGTGTTGGAGTATTGGGTGATGATTTTCATGTTCAAATGCTTATTGGAGTTTATAGATTCTATGTTCATTTGTGGAAATTAGTTTGCTAGCTTTATTCCTATGAGTTCTTAAGTGTTAAATTCAAGTTCCTATTGATTTTATATGTGTTCTCGTAATACAATGTGTATGGACTTTGAATTTGGTAATTATTGAACTTAGGACTCGATCTTGAATATTGGGATTGTTGTAATTACTTTATAAGTGAGGAATATTGAACATGTTAACTTTGCTTGAGTATAATGTGAATTTGTAAGTTAATTGAATTTTGAAAATGGTTTCTTTTGAATAGACATATTGTGATATTAATTTGGGATTCGGTATATGATTTTGCTTTATTCTTGGATGCTTGGACATTCTTGTTAGTTGAAATTTATGAAGCATGAGAAATTGTTGTAGTGTTGACTCTTGCACTTGTTAGTTATTATTCTTGAATATTTAGAATTGTATTTGGGTATTTGAACTTGTTCCTTGTTATTGGGAGTTGGTGGATTAAATGGTGCAGTGGTGGATGGTTTGCTTTGTGGGTTTGATGAAGGGGGTTGGTGGATGTTTGAATTGGAGATAGGAGGAAATGAATGTGTTGGAGTTATTAGAATTATTTAAATTCTCATGATAATATTTTTTATAGGGATCACTCATGAAGCCTTGGGATTTTGAAGACAAACAAAGGAAGCTTTGAAGATTTATAATAAAGGCAAGGGTTAGAATGGCATAATTGCATAAAGAGATAAGTGGAGATGTTAGACAATGTGAATTCAAATGATTAGGAATATTATTCCTAGGAATGCTTAAAACCTATTTCTAGATAACCTAGACGTATTTAAGTGTTCCACACGAATTGTATGATGTTTCTAGATAACCTAGACGTATTTAAGTGTTCCACACGAATTGTATGATGCCTTAGATGAGCTTGGATTATTATGCCTAAGATGAATCTAAGTGTTCTCGCGAATCATATGTTGCTTTAACAACTAGGTCAAACCTTAGAATCTTAAGGAATACCGGGTGGACGTGTTCCTTGCGCTATGACTCAAACCTTAGAATCTTAAGGAATACCGGGTGGACGTGTTCCTTGCGCTATGACTTAAGAGAATATTTACTGTTATGTTGAGATTGGTGTATTTCAAAACCATTGTGATGATACTTGACAACTCTTATTATGTGTTCAATCTATGGTTTGGTTTTGGTAAATTATGTCTTATGAAACCAATGCATGAGCCACATGGTATATGGAATTTCGGATATCGGATGAGGGTAATTGTCCCTCCTACGGGTAGAGCCTGTATGTGTCTATAACCCTAGGCAGTTGGAGTACTGTCTGGGACACCGGTGTTGGTAGTTATAGAGTCCTCTGCATGGCGAGATAAACATGTATGTGTCTATAACCCTAGACAGTTGAAAACAAGTCTAGGATGCCGGTGTTAGTAGTTATAGAGTCCTCTGCATGGCGAGAGATGATATTATTTGGTTAATGTATTATGGTGCATTAGACTGGTTTCATCTGACATATTTTTTGATTAATGGATTATGGTGCATTGGATTGACTTCATCTGACATATAATTTGACTAATGGATTATGGGCATTGAATTGGTTTCATATTTGATTAATGGATTATGGTGTATTGGATTGGCTTCATCTGTCATATATTTTATTAATGAGGTATGGTGCATTAGATTGGTTTTATATGAAATATGTGCATGGCGAGTGATGATATTAGTGATTAATAGATTATGGATAGGATTATGTTGTATATGACTTGAGGAAAATGTCCAGAATTTACTTTATGTCTGACGGATTGTTATTCAAACATTACTGCTTCTTTTGATTGCGGCTTCCTGTCGGTAATCACTTTGCCGCTTCTTTGGACTGAATGAGTTTAACGTTTAACGTTTAACATTTTCCCCCCTTAAACTCATTCCTTTGAGATCTTGAATTCCAAGCTCTTGATGATTGCTTCATTCCATAGCTTTCTTCAATAAATTTTTCTGCTCCAAAATTTCTTCTTTGCACAGCACTAATTATTTTTCCACCAATTTTCTGAATAATTGTGGGATCTTCTTTTTCACTGCAGCTTCTTTCATGTGCTTCAACTTTTAAATTTGAGTGCATTAATAGCTGCACAACTCCACTCCTTTTGTCCTTTTCTTTAATTTGATATTCCCACTTTCCAATCAAATAGCCCTGCTCCATTCCTTTTTTTTTTGTATTCGGCAGTTGTGTTCCAACTTTTCAAGTTGATTGAATTTCTTCACTGCAACCAATTTAATTTCTCTTTGCCAAGGCTGACCAATTCTTTAATTCCCACCAACCTCATCTTCCACTATTAATTTCTTTGTCTCCTGGGTTCTCCTCATCTTCACATCTCATCCATTTTTAAATTTAGAACCAATTCTTCATGACTAGCAGCAAGGTGAGACAACGCTGAGGAAGCGGTGCGCAAGCAGCGAGCAGGCGGAGATTGAAGTTGTTGGGCCTGGGCGCACGGTGGACGGCGGAGCAAGACAGCGGCGGTGGGAGCTGGGCAGCGCTCGATGGTGGCTGCTGGCGGCGGCAGCGGGCGGCAGCGGGTGGTGCTGGAGGCTGCGGTAGCAGGCTATGTTTGATACAGCGTAGGCGGTGCGTGGTGGCAGCGGTGGCTCAGCAGATCGGCAGCAATTGGCTCGGCGATGGTGTCAGATCTGGTGATAGTACGCAGGTGGCGCGAATCTGAAGGGGCGGTGCAAGGCTGGAAGTCGGTGGTGCTCACAGCAAGATATTAATGGTGGAGGAACAGCGGCTGTATTGGCGTTGGATAGGAGCAGCGGAGGTGTGGGCTGCAACTTGTGGTGGTTGATGTTGTTCGGCGACGGTGGCTCGTCGGAGGTGTGGCGACGATCTGGTGCTGTCGCTGCTGCAGCTGGTGTTTGCAGCGGGCGACGCTCGACGCACGGCGGTGGTTTAAGCTCGTCGTAGGTGTGGCGACGGCGGTGGTTCTTTCGCGGCTGCAGCTGATGTTGGCAGCGGCTGGCTCAGGTTTCTTCCTGGCAACAGTGGTCTGCTCTTGCAAAACCCTATAAGAAATGTCTTTTAATTGAGTGTTTATACTCAATTGTTGTTTTGCTCAGAGTTTGATCGCTCAGGCTCTGATACCAAATGTTGGAATTTTTTTAAATCCGGAGAACAACACTTTTTTGAGAATTTAGAGGTTGTGTATCTAAATCTCGTTCTCCATTCTCTGATACCAATTCTGTTATTCTGAATTGGGGAGAACTATTGAGTTTAGGAATTATGCTTCTCTAAAACTCGTCTCATTTTGTTTTATTAACATTACACGGCTATTTATAGCCGGAAGGAATACAAACATGACAATATAAAATACAACATTTTTGACAAACACAATCCGCAATATTTGACGGATTGTTATTCAAACATTACTGCTTCTTTTGATTGCGGTTTCCTGTCGGTAATCACTTTGCCGCTTCTTTGGACTGAATGGGTTTAACGTTTAACAAACAGTACATACAGGGAATGGATAAGGGGGAAAATATAATTAAAAGGAGGTGATGATTCAATCAAAACCAAAAAATCTGGGTTTGGAATTTTGGATAGAGTACTGAATAAGTGACATTAGTGACATTATAGGTGCTGAAGTGTTGACCTGATGAGGTATGTATGCGGGGGTGTTAATGATTGTGTGTGCTGGGGTTAATGATGTGTATGTTGGGTATTTAATAGTGTCTGAGCTTTATTAAAATACTAAACACATACAAAATACTCATTCACCACATACAAAGCACTTATTCAGCACTTAAGCATGAACTGATTCAACATCCAAATCAAATCCAAAAAATCTTAATGGTAAAGGGCGCTCAACCACCAGATTTATTGATCCTCACTTCACTTAGAAATATGTTATATAGAGTGGGGCAGATTCTGCACCATTCCAACTGTATTGAATAAAGAACTGTGTGTGATGAATTCTTATTTAAGGCATTGTTTAACACATTTAGAGGCAGCTATTAGCTTATTAAGATTTGTATTGCTACAATGTTTACTAATTTAATCAATATGGATATAGAATTAACATTTATTAGTTTGAAACAATTGTCGGAATATATTTGGTATTTTAGCAAAGAAAAGAGTATTACTTACCATTTGTTAACAAGTGGTGGCAGATAGGTAAATATCAAAATTGTAATATACAGCTAGTCACAACATCATACTGGTTTTGAGATCGCCGACAGTTCATGAGCTACTTTGATTTTTCAGCTCACATATTTCAGTATTTTTATTAATTCACTGTTCAAGTTGAATATTCATCGACGTGTATATAATAACATGGGATATTATATTTCTTTTCTAATTGGTCGATGAAACTTGAGTGTCGGCAAAGTGGATGAGAGTGCAAACTCCACAAATTACAAAGGGAGATGAATAGGGGTTCGGATGGAGAATCGAATTCCCAACTATAAAGTTGGAAGTTATGGGACTTGAGATCTTTTACTTCCAATTTCCGCATTTCTTTTTCCTTCCTCATTTACCTGCAGTATATATATATGTACATGCACGTGGAAAAAATGACCCATATAGTCTCATAATTTAGCAAAATTTTCAAAATAGTCCAAAAGAGATTGAATTAGATGAACCTGCCCCATGCATAGATACCCCAATCATCGTGAACCCGTCCATGAACTGGTTTTTCTGCTAATCATTGCCGAACCCGTCCATTAAACTACCCTAATGGATGGATCGATTTGGCGATGAGTAGGTATTTAATAGATGGGTTCGGCAATGATTAGAGGAAAAACTGGGTTAATGGACGTGTTCGGCGATGATTAGGGTATTTATGGGACGGGTTCATTTAATTCAATTTTTTTTGGACTGTTTAAAAAATTTTGCTAAATTATGGGACTATATATATGGGTCTTTTTCCCCACACATGTGCGTACATGCATTTTTTATCTTTTTTTTAGGAACCATTAAAGGCCTGAAAACGGGTAGTGAGAGCCCAATACAAATCATTTTTTATCATTTTGGTTGTTCCTGTCGTAATTAATTGGGAGGACTTTTAGTATTGTTGGTAATTGTTATCGGGAATCAAGCTTCATTTTTAAGTGATATATGATGAGTTCGTATTATTACCTTTAAAAAATGGCTTCTTGTGACTATTTAAGTTGTTATTATTTGAGTTTACTTGTACCGTGGTTGCTAGTGTAATAGTATAATCCTATTTATTCATGATGGGATTAAATTACACACGAACAAAATAATAGGACTTACATTTTCATAGAAGTATATAGCAAACAGATGCACAAACTTTTAACGTTAACACATCGATCATAGGACGTACAGAAGCATAGATATTTCAAACATGCACGCTTAATTATATGATAATTATATTAAATTCAATAATTATTCCCCGTGCTATTTTCTATTGGAGCCTTTAATTGGTTTCATGGGAATCCACCCCACCCTCCGCCGGCTCCTCCACCGAATCCGCCACCGCCCAATCCTCCTCCACCACCGCCGCCGCCACCAAAACCCCCTCCTCCAAAGGGACCTCCACCGAAACCACCACCAGCGCCATAGCCTCCTCCAAATCCACCTAGACCCCCACCGCCTCCATAGCCACCTCCGCCCCCAAATCCCCCGCCGCCGGGGAAGAAGAACTGCTTCTGATCGCGGAGAGTGTCGTCGTCGTCAGCAGAAGTGAGTCTTCTGGCTGCAGATGCAGAGCAGACTAGTGCAGTGAAGAGAAGGATCGAGATGAACTTCATTGAAACCATGGTTTTTTTAGGGTTTTTGGATTAATGGAAGTGATTATATTTTTCGAAGTGATTTGAAGTTGATGGTTTCATTTGAGGCAGGGTTGAAGGGGTTTATATAGGGGGACATTATGATCATTTTTTAGATCATTATCTTCATTATTAATGGCACATCTTCTCATCCATTAACTGTATCATTTAAATTATTAGTATTTTATTGCAGGGATGACTTGCTGCTTCAATTCGATCAATTGGGTCGGGCAATAATATAAGTCCTATGTCCTAACCATATATATTGACTCATTCACATATATCTTAATTAATAGTAGTATATAAATATTCATTATAATATATTTTCAAAGGTGACGGCTCGATCACGTTACAAATACTACAAAAGGAAGGGCGCGAAGAAAATATAGACCAAACGAAATGCGTGAAGAAAATATGAGCTGCCTAAAAAAAATACATATAATAAAAAACGGATACATTAGAGGATTCCTTTCATTCATTACAGTTGATCAACAAAACCCTATTAATTCATACTGACCAAAGTACTCATATTCTTATCGATTTCATTTTTTGGTACAAACTTTTGGGGGGGATTAGATATTAATTAATAATATATGGTTAGAATTACAATTTCTTAAAATAATTGAAACAAAAATCATAATTAATGATTACAGTTCCTTATCCTTTTTGATACCACATCATACTAATTTTTCCATAACATTGTATAAATTATTTCTGACTAGTAACTCCAGATTCGCTTCTTACATCCAGAGTCCAGACTTTTCATAGGATTCAATGGACGGTACACTTGTAATTTAAAAGGGCAGAATGCTTTAATCGAAATCAGAATATAATGCTCGAGTACGTCTCGGCGAGCGTTGCAACGTTAATTAGCTTTTCCTGAGAGCGCCTGATGTTGAAAATTCCATAGAAGCAAATGAATATGGAACTCTGCATCCAGCATTATTCAAAATGCATGCTGCAGGTTCCAAAGGAGCCTCCGGGGAAGGGAAATTAAAAAAAGGGTGCTCTTACTTAAAACCTTTAAAATGTTATATACACCCAACCCATATTAAATTTTATCCGCCAATTTTCATTCTTATAAAGTAAGATAAGAAAGTTACTTAGAATGTCATCTGCATACACTCACATACGTACAGAAGCGATGAGCAGATGAAGGTTGTCGTTTGGTCAAACGTTTCCACATTTGAATTCCAATATACTATAGAATCATAACAGAGACTTACACAGCGTACAGTGGTGTATTATGAGAGAATTTGTACCATATTTAAGTTCGGTACAAGTAAAAATTTTAAAAGTTCCATATTTAAAAACTACTCAACGAAACGAATCTAAAAAGATCTCACTTGACTATATTTTAACTTGTATAACTATACATATAACTTTAAGTTAAAGTGCATGTGTGAACAGTACCCAATTTTCAAACGTTACAATTTTTAAAGACGGAGGGAGTATACCATTGGAGAAGGCTTACGTGGGTCTTCCTCCTCTCCATGTCCGGTGGTGTATGTACCTACCCGTAGATGTGTAGGTTAGGGTTTGGGTGAAAGCGGGAGTGTATTGGGTGAGTGGAATAAAATAGAATGGGTGTGTTTGGTAATTCTTTGAGTTTATTAAATGAAATGAGTTAGAAATATTATTGCCATTGGTATACACTTTTGGGATTATACACGAACAAAAATATGTAAAATAGGACTTTTCATTTCATATATAGCAAACAGACGCACAAACTTTAAGTTAGCGTACACATATCACAGAACGTACAGAAACATACAAATATATAAAAAAAACTGGCATGCTTATCATATTTAAGCTTTATTATTTTCCCGTGCCATTTTTCATTCGAGCCTTAGCTTGTATAATTTGTTTCATGGGAATCCACCCCATCCTCCACCCGCTCCTCCACCGAATCCACCGCCACCACCCAATCCTCCTCCCCCACCGCCACCGCCGCCAAACCCACCTCCTCCAAAGGGTCCTCCACCGAAACCACCACCAGCGCCATAGCCTCCTCCAAATCCACCTAGACCCCCACCGCCGCCATACCCACCTCCGCCCCCAAATCCCCCGCCGCCAGGGAAGAAGAACTGCTTCTGATCGCGGAGAGTGTCGTCGTCGTCAGCAGAAGTGAGTCTTCTGGCGGCAGATGCAGAGCAGACTAGTGCAGTGAAGAGAAGGATCGTAATGAACTTCATTGAAACCATGGGTTTTTAGGGATGCTGGATGAAATTGAAAGTGATTATATTTATCGATGTGATTTGAAGTTGATGGTTTGATTTGAGGAAGGGTAGTAGGGGTTTATATAGGGGGACATTATGATCATTGTTTAGATCATTATCTCAATTATTAATGGAACATCTTCTCATCCATTAACCGTATCATGATTTAGATTATGAATTTAATGCTGCAGGGATGACTTCTTCCAGCTTCAATTTTATTCAATTGGGTCAGGCAATAAGTCCTATCCATATATGTTGACTCATTCACATCTTAATTAAAATATACACAGATATATTTAAGGTGATATATGGCCCACGCTACAAAATAGTACACAAAAGAAAGGGCGTGAAGAAAATATAAATACAAAATAAATGGTTGAAGAAAACATGAACTCGTAAAAAAATCGGATAAATTCCACCATCACCTTTCAATCATTAAAATTGATCAATAAAACCTATTAATTCATCCTGACAAAATAATGCTAATAACAGGGTTTGATAGTTACAAATACTCCTTACAATTAACTAAGAGGGTTTGATAATGCTAATAACAGGGTTTGATAATTCATCCTGAAGTAATGCTAATAACTAGTTACAAAATAATGCTAATAACAGGGTTTGATAATTCATCCTGAAGTATATATTAGGAGAGGTAGGATGTTTTTTGCAATTAATTACCCTTTTTTCTACCTACTTCTTACATAGATTTATTATTATTATTATTATTATTATTATTATTATTATTATTATTATTATTATTATTATTAACTAATCTAAGATACAATTTTTTATAATTATTTGTTAGATAACAAAGGTTTGAAAACCATCACGAATTAATTAGAGTGAAATGCTCATATTGAAGAATAATTATAAAAAAAAAAATTGCTGAACCAACGATTTTCCTAAGGGTATTTCTTTTGAAGCATCACATAGAGAATTAGATTCCAAGATTAAACATATTTATGGATATGCGTACATGGCGAGCGATTCCCGAAAAATTTGAATCTCAAAGTATGGAAGTGAAGAAAAATATGTTGAAAAATTTTAACAGTACAGATGAGCCGATGAGGGTAAAACAAAAACGAAACTTGTTTGTTGTATGTCCCCACTCCCCATGCATGGCCATGGGGGCATTTGAATTATCGAATAAAATAATGTTAATTATACTAATTAAATTAATTATATGAAGGAGTACTACATAATGCATTGTACGTAATTAATAGGCACAATCACAGAGAATTGAATTTGATAAGTCAATCCATGCATATACTACAAGAAAACTGCGTTTTAACGACCTCAAATTGCGACCGGGTGTAGGAGGTCGCTAGTGGCGTAACGCATTGCGACCTTATATCCAAATTCCCATTTTGGCAACCTCTTTCAGCGACTTCTCAGTAAGGTCGCAGTTTGGCGACCTATATAGCGATTGGGTTAACCTGGTAGCTAATTTACGACCCACATTTCATTTCAGGTCGCAATCTCGAATTAGGGCTTTTTCCTCTCAATTTCTCCAAAGTCTTTGCATTTTACAGATCTCCTCCCTTCCAAAAGCTAGGTTCCAAATTTTTCACCATCGTCGTCCGCACTGTCAAATCACCCCTTCACCGACTACTCGTGCTCTAGTTCGATCCAGCCATGACCAGCTAGCTCGTTCCCATCTCCAGTGCGTTGGTGTTCGCCAACCACTCGAACCCACAATGTTGCATCCACCACTCTTTCCCTTTATCTCCTTTGTAATTTGTGTGGTTTGGACTTACATACAACTTTGCTGACACATAAGGGGGGGGGGAACTAACGGTCCCATAATTTTATTCGTTTTCCCAAACCATCCCATAAAAAATGAATTAATCCAATCCATCCGGTAACTATGTTAATTTTCGCCCAATCCATCCACCCACCCCTAATGAAGATTATTGTTGACGTGGCAGCGGATGGTACTGTGTTGCCACGTCAACCTAGGGCACTAATCCGCTGCCACAACAGCATTAATCGTCATTAAGTGCACTAATCTGCTGCAACGTCAGCATTAATCATCATTAGGGGTGGGTGAGATAGATTGGGCGAAAATTAGCATAGTTATTGGATGGATTAGATTAATTCATTTTTATGGGATGATTTGGGAAAACGAACAAAATTATGAAACCATAGGGTTTTTTTTCAGACACATAAATATCAATATTTACCAAAAAATAAACCCTATTAATTCATACTGACCAAAGTACTCATATTCTTATAGATTTTATTTTTTGGTACAAACTTTGGGGAAAAAATTTAGGTATTAGTATATGGTTTAGAATTACAATTCCTTCTCCTTTTTGATAGGGTGGGCAAAAAATTCGAATCGAACCGCTGATTTATAATACCCGAGAATTTTGCAACATAAAATAAATAAATAAACAATAAATAAATGCAATAAATAAATAAACATAATACATGGATAAGGAATCATAATGAGAAATGGAATTTAATAAAGAAATGGAATTTAATTTAACAAAGAATTAAATTTCCAATACTCGTAAAGCCAAAGATAATTTAATCAAATAAATTGTACACGGGAACCCGACACTAATGGACTCGAGAATTCGAGACCAACAGTAAATCCAGACCCGAGTAGAGTTAGATAGGGAATTGGAGTCCGAAAAAAACCGGAAATCGGAGTCCGAGAACATAGATGGATAGAAGTCCGAAAGAAAGGAGGAAAGACTCGACGGATCGCACGACCCGCCCGGACCGAAGTCCAGGCGGTGGCCGCGCGGGGTTTCTTCAATCGCCGCGCCAACCCCGCGCCGGCGAGCAGTAACGAACAAGGCGAGATTTTCTCGCCCGATTCCGGATTTTTCGACTTTGGTTGCTTACCTTTCGGCTCAAGACTCCCTAGGGCAGACCTTGGACGTCCTCTAGGTCCCCTACATCTATAAATAATTATCTTATTCGACCCCGAACACTTTTCAAACCCTACGAAAATCTCTCTACATATCAAACCCTAATCCCGGAGTCGTCGGAGGCACGAAGCCATTCAAAGACTGAGACTTGGACGAAATTTGGAGACCCTCGTCGTCGTGGTAAGACCTTGTTCGTTCTATTTCATTTAAGATTCAAAAATGAATCTTAATTAAACCTCTTTTCTATTCTAAACCCCGATCCGGATCAAGAACGAAGATCCCGACGGATCAAGGAGACAAACGGTGAACTGGAAGCCACGCCTTCGAATCGACGAGCCAGAACATCCATAAACCTGTAAGTTAACCTTACTATGGTTTTGGGCGAATTAAAATACACCTAACGTAAAGATCTAATCAAGAAACTAAAAATCTGTCAATATGAAAAACCCTACGGCGCAGCATTTTCGCGTAAATTTTTCGAACCCATAAAACTATTCAAACGGAAAAACTTAAAACACAAAAAATGTTCCTAAAACACTGATCTAGGTTGTGTAAAAATTTTGTAATTTTTCATCAAGTTTTGATATCTGAAATCGTCCTAAACTAATCTGTTCAAATCTTGGATCTTGAAATCTTGGCATAATCTTAGTCCAAACTTGTACTCGATTTTGACAATAGATCTAGGCCGATTTAGAACTTTAGTCGAACATGAAACTTGTATATCTATGTTCTTAAGTATCTTCCTGTAAAATTTCATCGAATTTGGAGTTCGTTTGCTATGGTAGATTTCGAAATTATGAAACTATTGCTGTGTAAATTCGGACAGATTAATATCCTGATGAAAATCCACATTTTTGACTTGTTTCCTTAACTCGGATCGAAAAACTTAAAACACGAAACTTGTTCATCTCTGTGTTTTCGAGTCACTGGTAAATTTTCAGAATTTTCTGATTTAAAATGGATTTTTAATTAATTTTGGAGTAAACAGCTCTTGTAGAAGTCGAATGTTGAAAATCTTGTTGAAACGGTGAATTTGGCCTTTAAGGTTTAAACGTTTGGAAATTTCCTTTGAAATAAAATACATGAAATAAGAATTTTGAAAAATCCCCTTACAACTTGATTAATTAAAATTAGGGGGTGAGTGCTCTGCAGGGTGCCCCCTAACTATTCACTTCGTGTCGTTATGGACGATGGTGACCCCACGCGAAATTTGAGATATATTGCCAAAACGGCATAAGATATATGGCCTACACTCTCGAGAATATCCATATGAGTTTCCCGAGGCTCCGGAGTGGTACTGAGTATGGCGGATTTGGCTGAGGCCAATGGTTACTTGAAATATGTCGAGATTGCGATGCAATCGTGAAATACATGAAAAACTAGATCTTGGGTGTAATGGGGATAATTAAAATATTTATTTATTATCCATTTAAATTATTTAGTGCTTTATTTAAATTAATTATGAATTTTATTTAAATTATACTAAATGTATTATTAGCTAGAATCCATGAATTAAATTATGCAAATTATATAGTTAATTAAGTTGAATGGTTTATGATTTATTAGCACGCTTTTATTTAAACATTGATTAATGGCTTTGAAACCCCACCATTATGTATGTGTTAACTTACTCAGCAAGTTGTGCTGATCAAACCATTTCCTTTTCTTTTTCTTACAGAGCATGTGGATTATGTGTGATCATGTACATTCATGGGAGTTTTGGGAACCTTATATTTTGAATTTTTGCATTAGACTAGGACTTGCATGAACGGGCCTGTTTAACCCGTGTTTTGGCCATGTTGGCCCTATTTAAACTTTCCGCTGCAATACTTATATTTAATATTATTTTCCGCTGCACTATGGTGATATTATTTTCAATTATAATGTATGGGCTGTTTTTAAGTGTTTAAATATTTTAAATACTGCAATACCTAGCCTTGCATCTCTTTAGTAAGGTCGGAGAAACCGTGTCTTGCTAGGGAGGTGTGGCGGTGACATCCCGACCTGGGTTATCAAAAACCGGGGTGTTACATGATTCGAATCGAATTTTCGATTAACCGGGGCATTCGGTTCGGTTACAAATACTTAAGTGCAAGTATTTGCTCGGTTTGGTTCGGTTACGATTATTAAAATTTTTTTCTCCAGTTAACTGAACTGAACCGTATATTTATTAAATTTTAAATATATATTTATTTCAAAAAATTCAATTATGTATATAGTTATATATATTAATTAATAAACCTAATTTTTTATTAACTTAAACAATATCCCAAAGTTATACATCAACGCTAACCCTAACACCCAAATCATTTTTCATTGTATACTCCGCCGCTCGCCCCCTCTCCAGTCTCCATCTCTAGTTCTTCTTCCAAGTACAAATCGCAATTCATTTTTCTCTTTGAAGGTTGCTTCGCTGCCGACCTCCACTACTGCTCGCCCAATCCCGACGCCGACACGCCCTCGCGCCGTCTAAGACAGAGCCCTTGCTCTGTCCTAGCCCTTGTTCTTCCACCACTGATCTCCCGATGCCGACACGCGGTTGCTCCGTCGTAGCCCTCGTTCTCACCCTTGCTGCTTCCACCGACCGATGCGGCGGCGCATCCTTACCATTGCTGCTCTACACTCCCGAGTCATTCTTTATCTAAGGTGTTTATTTCATGGGTTTTATGAAGTTGCTAGATAAGGTTGTTAAATATACTCTTGGTTGTTCAAATATTTAGCCTATAGTTGATTTTTTTACTCAATCAAATTGTAGATTGTTTGGATGTGTTATTCTTCACCAAAGCATCGAAACATTTTTTGTTTCTGGTTTGAATATAGATTTATGATTTTAATGGATTAAGAAAACGAGGGGTGAAGCTGTTGAAGTGGAGTAACCCCAGCACATTTGTGTTATATTAACTCAATTCGGTTCGGTTCGAGTAACCCACGAATAGTAGCACTTTTTTCGGTTAACCGAATTTCGGTTAATCAAAATTTTCGGTTCAGTTTTAGTTAATAAGTTCGAATATTTGCTCGGTTCGATTACCAAATACCTGAAAAAGTCCGGGTAACCGAACCGTGCCCACCCCTACTTTTTGATACCACGTCAGACTATTTATGCCATAACTTAGTATAAATCATTTCTGACTAGTAACTCCAGACTCGCTTCTTACCTCCAGAATTTTCGTAGGATTCAATGGGTACGCTTGTAATTTAAAAGGGCAAATGCTAAAATCGAAATCAGAATGCTCAATCTGGAGCGTTGCAACGTTGACTTTTCCTGAGAGCGCCTGATGTTCAAAATTCCATAGAAACAAATGAATATGGAACCCTGCGATACGTTTAGGGTTTGAAATCAGCATCCAGCATTCAAAATGCATGCTGGTTCCGAAGGAGCCGGGGAAGGGAAATTAAAAGGGTGCTCTTACTTATACCCTTAAAATGTTATATACACCCAACCCATATTAAATTTTATTGGCCAATATTCTTATAATAAAGTACATATACGAAAGTTACTTAGAATGTCATCTACATACACTCACATACGTACAGAAGGGACGAGCAGATGAAGGTTGTCATTTGGTCAAACGTTTCCACATTTGAATTCCAATAATATACTACAATCATAACAGAGACTCACGCAGCGTATATGAAAGAATTTGGACCGATAGACACATCATCACTTTTGTAGGGGGCAAAAATATTGCTGCCTTGACAAAGAATGCATGCGGATATATCAAACTTAGTAACAAAAGAGATCCCTCTACCCTAAAAAACCCTGATGCTGAAATTAAAAAAAAAAAAAAAAAAAAAAAAAAGGGCTGCCACCGCAATGACCGCCACGTCGGCGGGAGGTTTCCTCACCGGAAATTACTTCTTCCTCCTCTTTTCTTCTTGTCGGCAGTTACGTGGGTGTTCCTCCTCTCCATGTCCGGCGGTGTATGTGTAGGTTAGGGTTTGGGTGAAAGCGGGTGTGGATTGGGTGAGTGGATTAAATTAGGATGGGTTTGTTTGGTAATTCTTTGAGTTTGTTAAATAAAATGAGTTAGAAATATTATTGGTATACACTTTTGGGATTAAACACGAACAAAAATATGTAAAATAGGACTTTTCATTTCATATATAGCAAACAGACGCACAAACTTTAAGTTAGCGTACACATATCACAGAACGTACAGAAACATACAAATAAAACACTGGCATGCTTATGATATTTAATAAGCTTTATTATTTTCCCATGCAATTTTTCATTGGACCCTTTTATAATTTGTTTCATGGGAATCCACCCCATCCTCCACCGGCTCCTCCACCGAATCCGCCACCACCCAATCCTCCTCCCCCACCGCCACCGCCGCCGCCACCAAACCCACCTCCTCCAAAGGGACCTCCACCGAAACCGCCACCAGCGCCATAGCCTCCTCCAAATCCGCCTAGACCCCCACCGCCGCCATACCCACCTCCGCCCCCAAATCCCCCGCCACCGGGGAAGAAGAACTGTTTCTGATCACGAAGAGTGTCGTCGTCAGCAGCAGTAAGTCTTCTGGCTGCAGATGCAGAGCAGACTAGTGCAGTGAAGAGAAGGATCGCAATGAACTTCATTGAAACCATGGTTTTCTTTTAGGTATGTTGGATGAAATTGAAAGTGATTATATTTATCAATGTGATTTGTAGTTGATGGTTTGAGTTTGGGAAGGGAAAAGGGGTTTATATAGGGAGCTTATTGAAAGATTGTTTAGAACTTTAGATCATTATGTTAATGACACATCTTCTCATCCATTAACCGTATCATTTATTTGGATTATGAATTTAATGCTGCAGGGATGACTTCTTCCAGCTTTAATTTTTTTCAATTGGGTCGTGCAATAAGTCCTAACCATATATGTTGACTCATTCACATATAGTATATCTTAATTAAAATATACAGAGATATATTATATCAATTAATAAAGGTATATAATACTATAAATTTGTTTAAGGTGGTGGCTCTCGCTACAAAATATTACACAAAAGAAAGGGCTTGAAGAAAATATAAATACAAATGAAATGATTGAAGAAAATATGAACTCGAAAAAAAATCGGATAAATTCGACCATTCCTTGTTTCAATCATTAAAATGATCAATAAACCCTATTATTTCATCTCACCAAATACTACATGCTAATAATAACAGGTTTCGATAGATAGTTACAAATATATATTAGGAGAGGTAGGAGTAGGATGTTTTTTTGTAATTAATTACCCTAAACCCTAACAAATTAAAGGTGTGAAAACCATCAGAAATTAATTGGAGTGAAATGCTCATATTGAAGAATAATTTAAAAAAATTTCCGAACCAACGATTTTATTAATGGTATTTCTTTTAAAGCATCACATCACATATATAACTAGATTCCCAGATTAAAAATATTTATGGATATCTGTACATGGCGAGCGATTCCCGAAAAATTTGAATCTAAAAGTAGGGAAGTGAAGAAAAATTATGTAGAAAAATTAACCGTACAGATGAGGATAAAACTAAAACGAAACTTGTTTGTTGTATGTCTCCATGCATTGCCACGGGGGCATTTGAATTATCTAATAAAATAGTGTAAATTATAGTACTAATTAATTAAATTAGTTATATATTGCATGTAATTAATAGGCACAATCACAGAGAATTGAATTGATAATTAAGTCAATCCATGGGAACACGTCAGATCGATCATGATTGATGGCATACTCAACATATGGAATTTTAATGAATCACGTTTCTCTTTTCTTTTTCTTTTCTTTTTCCTTTTTTTTAAGAATTATTTTGAGTTGATGGGTTTTGTGAAGGGAGAAGGGGACGATTAGATAATGGGGATAGATATGGTTGGGGAATTGGGATTATGATGACTGTAATTGTAATAATTGTATATTGTCTCGGTGTTTTTGTTATGGATGGTTTTCTGGCACTATTTACTATTTAACTTTGATCCAAATTTTTATCATAGTTATGTATAAAAAAATATAGTCAAGTGAGATCTTGTTAGATTCGTCTAATCTTGTAGTTTTATAATATCAAATTTTTATAATTTTTTATTGTACACAATTTAAGTTATTAACCGTTAAAAATATGTATCGGCATACGTGTCGGGTGGATCCGTAACAAAAATAATGAAACGGATGAAATACTATATAATATTTATATATATCATTATTGCTGCATCTTAAATTCTCATCTACTAACCATATATATAAACCACTTAATAATTAGTTAATACTACGTGAGACCTAGTTTGACATTTGGTTTAATTTGAGGAAAAAGTCGTATCGTATACTATCCAAATTGACTCACTCCTCACATTAATTACTAATTATTCAATTCGTACATAATTAATTACATACACTATTGGCATTGACTCATGAAGGGCATAATTAGTTGAAAGTGCATTAATCATCACTTACCAACAGGATTGGAAGATTTGACCAACATCTTGTGTACTTGGTGAAGATGTGGAATTTTATTTTCATTCTTCATTTCTTTTTAGGGGTATTAGGGATTGGTGATGATGAATTAATGAAGTTTTAGGGATATTTCACTTCTCACGCTTGGTGATGATGTGGTTTTTTATTTTCATTCTTTCATAGTTATTACTGTTGATTGACCAAATTTTTTAGTATAGTTATATATATATATATATATATATATTTAAGTACAACGGCGAAATCAAAAATCTCAATAAGAGAGGCCGATTTCATTATAAAAAGTTCCCAAAAAAAAAAGTTTAACCCAAAAGGCCAAAACCAACTGCAAACTATTTTAAAATATCATCCAAATAATGTTATATAAAGTAATGATACAAACCTAACTTCGAACTAATGGAGAAGGACGTCCACGATCAACAGGTGATAAGTGATCTTTGAGATGGAGATGGATAGCAATTCACAGTTGCTCCTATTCTTGTTTTTCTTTGTTGTTATTGCATTTTTCAAACTTTAAACTCATAGTTTAGAAAATTATTAGACTTTGAAATTTGATTTGTAATGGTGAATTGGTGATGGAACGACACAAAATCTAGTATAGAGCAAGTTTTGATTCAATATAAGTGGACAAAAATCTATTGGGTAATAAATAATTTTGGGCAAAATTAAAAAGAACAAATAATTAATCAAGGGATGGCCTATATTAATTTAGCTATATATATATATCTCACATATATAAATATAGTATGTGGCAAAATTTAAGCGGGGCTGGGGCCACCCCATTTCATTGTGTAGTTTCACCTCTGGTTAAGTAAGATATTAAATTCGTGTAATTAAATACTTTTATATTAGATCAGTCGATTTTATATTGACTGTAAGTAAAAAGAGAAGTTGGGTTTAATTAAGCATTTAGGTTATAAATTGCTAGTTCTAAATCGTAGCCTAAGGCTCGTTGGGAAATCGTAGCCTAAGGGTTTTGGTTGGATGAAGGAAAAGAAAAGAAAAGATTATAAGGAAATTAATTAATATCAGGTTTGTAAGTTTTGTAATAATTAAAAGGAAATTAAATGAAATGAAACGAGAAGACCAAATTCACTAAATTTTTCATGGAGTGAAAACAAGAAAACTAATAAATAAACTCTTTTCCGGGGATGAGAACTTGGCATCAAGTTCCTTAACTTCTAACGGTGCGTTTGGTTTGAGGGATCTTAGATTAACAGTAGCCAGTAGGAATGTGTTTGCTGGGAATGTAAGATTACTGGGAATATGAGATTGCTGGGAATCTTATTTTTTTATGTTTTAAGATTATTGCGTTTGGTTAGATTGGGAATCTCAGATTTTCAGTTTTAATTAATTTACCATGATGTCCCTAAATTTCAATTGAACGAATGTTATAAATATATCATTTTGCTACACAATAAAAATATTTAAGTTGATTTGTTTTTTTAAAATTTTGAAAATTCTTTATATATAATTTATTGTATGATAATTACTTATTTAATGTCTCTAAATCTTTATTATTTTTATTTTATATATAGAAGAAAAGTAAATTTTAAGAAAAATATGAAAATATATATTAAAATATGAGAATATATATTAAAAAATATGTTTAAATAATTAAAATTTTTCAATTGATTTTTTAAAATTTAATTTAATATATTAATCATTTTTTAAATACAAATATCTAAATTTATAAAATAAAATAAGTATAAAAAGTGAGGGTATAAAAGTCAAATTAGTATAAAAGTAGGTAAAGTGGAGGTGGTAATCTAAAATTACCTGCCCTTCAGGTAGGAATCACATTCCCACCTAAAACACCCAACATTCTCACCAAGGTGGGAATGTGACATTCCCACATGAAACATGTCCCGAATAAAACATGGGCATGTTTCATTCCCTACCCAAGATCCCAGTGGGAATCTCAGATTCCCCGAACCAAACGCCCCGTAATTTTATAGTTGGGATTTGATTCCTCATCCGACCCTTTATACATCTCCTTTATTCATTTGTAATTTGTCTTATTTGGATTCGCGCATCCCTTTACCGACACTCAAGTTCAATATATTTACTTAAAAAATAAAGTCTTTTCCTTTCCTTTCACTTTTTCCGTTTTTTTTCCTTTTTTTTTTTGGAGAGGAGCCATTAAAGGACTGGGAAAGGGATGGTGGGAGCCTATGCCATATAAATTACAAAAGAGAGAATAAAAGGGAGGATAGGGGCTGGTGGGGAATCAAACCTTCAACCTTCCATTGGAAGTCGAGGGACTTAACCACTTGGGCTAAGTCCTCATCTCCCTTTTTTTTTCTTTTTTTTCATTTACTAAAATTTTATCTGGTTCTGCCACTGCACATACATATTCTAAAACTAACGATTAAATGAAGTTAACAAGATTGAAAATAATTATATTTTTTTATATCTATCTATATCTATATAATATATAAAAACATCCCTTATGAACAGTAACCTATCAATTATCTCTCACAAAATTCCCTTATGAACAGTAACCTACCTATTTCATCAATATTCACTAAATGCACGCAATCCAATACATATTTTTAATGCTTAATAGCTCAAAATGTGTACAAGTAAAAATCTAAAAGTTTGATATTATAAAACTACATGATGAGACGAATCCAACGAGATCCCATTTGACTATGTTTTTTCTTCTATAGATGTTGTATACAGTATAAACATAAATTAAAGCTGGATAATAAATAGAAAAAAATTCAATCATTTTTCACTGTCAAAAAATGGAGGAAGAATATAAAAGCATAATGCAATTTCAAAATATAGGATAACTAAATTTGAGTAGAATTTCATATTAGATAATACATAAATTATTAGTAGTGGCATATTGTCTATTGCTCCTTTAGAAGTATGTTTGCAGTATAATATATTTTTAAAGGACTAAAGTGTAATACATAAATTATTAGTAGTGGCATATTGTCTATTGCTTGGTTGTTGTACCATATATACATGTATTCATATAATATCTAAAATAGTTTAAGGAGCTTAGGGAATATAATCGACCTAATTAAATTGAACAATTTTATTTATTAAATTCAAATTTTTACATTTTTCAGAATGGGCGGGGTTAATACTAGTAATTATAATACCATTAAATTACAATGGAATGGAGGAGTACTATGTGTTTTTTTCCTACCAATAACTTTCATCAGTTGCTGCTATTATTGCTACCCTTATTCCTTACTGGGCCTTGGGCTTATATCTCCTCAATTTTGTCTTGTAGTCTAATTTTGCGTTTTTTTTTCTCATCCTGCAGTTGCTGCATTCCCTCTCTGCACCCAATATCCAAATTCAATGTTATCATCTTTATCAGGACGGACACATTATATTGTCCACACAAAATAATCCGACAATTTTCATCATCAGCTCGGATCTTACAACTCTAGTTCTTAATGAAGTTCATCACTCATCACCTGCAGCCCTTTTTCTCACCACCACTGCACAAACACAAACATCAAATTTGGCCGCAGCAAGCACCTTATAAACCTTTTTCTTCATCAATTCATCAAGTTGGAATTCTCAAGGATGAGTCAGGTGGTGTCTCCTCTCGCATCAGGAGTACCAGAGCTCTGCCTCCATCTTCTTCTGTTGTTCTTGCAGTTGCAGCCAATTTGTCGGATACCACCAAGATACTGGTCATACTCCAGACAGGGTGGGTTTCTCTAATAATAATAACGACATGGCTTTATATATCGATGTGTTTGTTCTATACTAACACTCCACACTTGTATGCCTTAATGGATATATATATATATGTATGTGCTTGCTTACAAGATTATGTTTTTTTTTAAATGTTGTTGTTGGTGATGGGCAGTACTCTGTGTCTATTGGCATTCTGGATTGCCAATTTTGTTGTGCCGGGAGTGGTTCTCAAGAATCTTCAGTCCGATGATGATGATGAGGATGGGGAATTTTCAGACCGTGAGGATTGATGACAGTAAGGGCAGCGGGCGAATATATAAAGGGAAGAAATTAGAAACTGCAATATTATATTATTGGGGTAATTTGGAAAGTGAAGGTGCAATGCAATGTTGCATATTCCCATCTTCTATATATAACTGGATTATTTTTTAACTAATGCACTTATCATTGAAATTGTGTTATTCTTTCAAGGGTACAGTTGCTATGCGGATAAATGCATGGCTGTACCGTATAGACTGGAATCATGGCCGTTCATTTTCATCCAATGGCTATTATTGATTAAGGGTATAATTGTCAAAGAAATAGTACTAATATTGGTGAATCAGGTAATAAATCTACATACCATATTCGAATACCATATTTGTATGTTTTGAATTTCCGAAATCTGATAAGATAATTAAATTTCTTGTATCGAGTAGATCGATTTCTATATAAAGAACTTCTAAATCCGAGTTCATTTGAAAAAATATAGCCATTTGAAGTTTTACGATTTTCAGAAACAGAGTATGTACATATCAGCAACAATGCATACTCAATTCAGCGACGGAGCATTTCACAATTCAGCGATATATGAGAAGTATGTAATTCAGCGATCTATACAACAAAGCCTACGCAGTGAAACTTCGAATGGCTGTAACTTTTTCAAATGAACTCGGATTTGAACGTTCTTTATATGAAAATCTATCTACTCGTTACGAGGATTCTAAATATCCTATCAATTTTATAAATTCCAAACTAGTGAATAGCTCATATAATGATGTTGCTGAAATGCCTAGAACAATGTCGCTGAAATAAATACAATTAGTCGCTGAAAATGCATAGTCTATGTCGCTGAATTATACAAGCTATGTCGCTGAATTATATAGGCTATGTCACTGAATTGTATGGTCTTTGTCGCTGAGGTATGTATGGTATGTCGCTGAAGCCTTTAAAATATCTAATACTCGTTGTTATGAGAATATGCTATTTTTCTATTAGTAATTTCTGAAATCTAATTAAATATTTAGATTCCTTGCATTGAGTAGATAGATTTTCAAAAAATAACACCGAAATCCGAATTCGTATGAGAAAGTTAGAGCCATTTGAAGTTCATTGCGGTTTTCATCGACGGAGCTTATGCAATTCAGCGACGAGTCCTATAGAATTCAGCAACGGGGGCGTATGGAATTCAGCGATGGGGACTGTATAATTCAGCGACATAACCTATAAATTTCAGCGACAAAGCTAATACAACAAAATCTATGCAACAAACTTCGAATGACTCTAATTTTCTCATATGAACTCGGATTTGGACGTTCTTTATATGCAAATCTATCTACTCAATACAAGGAATCTAAATATCTTATAAAATTTTATAAATCCAAACAAAGAAATAGCAGTACGTCTGGACACGAGATTGAATTGGTCATTTATACTATTTTTAACCTTACAGTTTTTCCTTATATAAATGTAGTATAAGCATTAGTCAAAGTTGAATAATAAATAGTAGCAAAAGTAAAAAAAATAGTGCACTTTCAAAATATATGAGGGCCAAATTTGAGCGAAATTCACGTTAAATAATTTAATTTTATTAATTATTATAGATAAAGAATACTACCAAATAAAAGATGTAACAAAAATTTTATGGGTTTATATTATATTTATTTTTAAAGATAATTTCAATATATTTGTTATTATTCTTAACCAATACTAGCTCTATTAATTGAAATTATAATTAAAGAATATATTGTATATCATTATTAAATACTTTATAAATTGATATTATATTCATTAATGCATAAGAAATATTTGTATTAGATAAATTAACTAAATTAGATAAATTGTAATACGATAATAAGTTGATGAAACCATAGTCATTTTAATTTGTCTATGGATTCATTTACAAGAGTATTTCTTATTTTCTACTAATTTAATTTAAAAATATCTACATCTTTATGAAATTTCTAATATCTCAATGCTTTAGGGTGAATCAATATCAATAATTAATTATCAAGTACAATATGATTTCACGTACTTTCTTTGTCAATGTATGACATTAGAGTCATGAGTAGAAATATTTTTATCTTTGTTTTTTCAATTGTTTTTTGTCCATTCAATTATTGTTTGTAGTATAAGTATTTTTTAAGATACTAATTTGTAATATATATATATATATATATATATAAATACTGGCAATTATATATGTTGGTCGATTTCTACGCAATGTATAAATATACTCATGTAATGCTTAAAATAGTTTAAGGAGGTTGGAGAATGTTTCGACATAATAAAAGTGAAAAATTTTATTTATTAAATCAGATAATTTTATTCATGTTGTCCATAATTTCCACCTTTGGGCGGGAAAATTCTAGTATAAATAAATAATGGAGTACTAAATATTTTGAATAAAATTTTTTTAAAAAAAAGTTCTTTTAATAATTTTGTGTTTAAAAACAAACAATTGAAATTTTTTATCCTTTTGAGATTTAGAAAAAAAACGAAGAGTGAGAATGAAAGAAACAGAAAAAAAAAAAAAAAAAAAAAAAAAAAAAAAAAAAGAGGATCACAACAAATTTGATAGTATTAGCTAAATTTTTTTTAAAAAAAAAATTTAAAAAAAAAAAAAAAGTGAGGCCCCATAATTTGGGGGTCCTGCACAAGTGCTCCTGGCTCACCCTTGGAGCTGGCACTAGGAACAATAACGGCTCGGCTTATGAACAGTGAAACCAACAAAACCCAATGTGAAATACTACTACTACTTAACGAGTTAAAGGACTATCTATTATCTTAATTCAAACTTTCAAATTTTAAAGGACTACAGTCTGTTCCAAAAATTGAATTTGGGAATATGTTGCATTAGTTCCACTTAGAACTAGTCTGTTCAAACTATATGTAGTACTCCTCTGTCCCATTCCAAATGTCCTACTTACTATTTTTGGATGTCCCATTACAAATGTCTTCTTTCTATAAATAAAAATAATATTTCCCTCCAACAACTATGTGGACCCCATCATATACTCACAAACTAACTTTACCTTAATTCTCGTGCCCAACAGTAACAAGACACTTGGGGTGGGATATAATATTAATAAGGAATTCAATCAAAACACAATGGAATAAAATTCATCTAATTCCTATATGCGAATCAAACACCGATTGCTTAAACATTCTTCATGTATAGTAAATTTTAAGTCTCAGTTGTTGGAAGAGTTAATGTCAACACTGCAACTGTCACGACACGCATTAATATAACACCAAAGACTAATTTCTATACCCTCAAACCATTCATTCCAGCCACTGGATTTGGGACCTAGTAGTAGTATAATCTATTACTAAGCAATTAGCACTCTTTAATTTGTTGCATCGCCATCGGGAGTATAAATCATACTGGGGGAATCATGACTCATGAGCCTTACTGCAGTTAGTAAATCCCATTCCCATCCACCTCTAAACCGAAGATGACACAACTTCCCATAAGTTGCTGCTTAGTATTAATTAACAATCTAACCTCAACTTGATAATCTCCACGATTAAATGAATAAACAATCAACATTTGTATACAAATCATCTACTAATTTCCAAAACATATGCATGCTTCCAGTGGCGATTACAGGTGGGTATAGGGGGGTCAGCTGACCCCCCTTGATTTTCAAAAAAAAAAATTTCAAATATTTTTTATTCTATATAAATATATATATATTTATTTTATATTTATTCTTTTATTCTTGTTCACTACTCCCTCTTACGCCCTTCTTCCCTGTGCAAATTCTAATCAATATTATGTTGCATTTCATGCTTTGAGATTTGTTGTCCCAATTTGCAACAGCAGATGTTTGGTGATAAAATTGAGTAGTTTATATAGATTATATGGTTATTATTTAGTGGGTATGTGGTTAATTGGTTATTATGCTTTGAGATTTCATGCCCCACATAATTAGTTGTCCCTCTTTGTTTTATAGCTTTGAGTTTAAAATTTTAACTGTTGATAAAGGGTTGAATATCGAATTTATGTGTTTAAAGTTATTTTAGATGGCACATAATATTCATCAATATGGGTTCACATTTGATTTGCTACCTTAACTCTATTATTCGAAGCTTATTTGTCGATAACAATTGTATGTGTATAAAAGGTTCTTGTTTGCTATGAACGGAATACTTCGATTTTTCATCACTATTTGATTTCCAATATTAAAGGGTGTCTAAAAAAGGCAAAGTGTCCTAAATTCTATTATTTAATTTGTTGATGTTTTAACATAATGGGTAATTGTATGTTTTTATATCTAGAAACGAATATGTTATTTCTACCAGTTATACAGCCTAAGTTTTTTTGGATTCTTCACGAAATGCCCTCTATGTGAATCATCAAATTCTCAAATTGAGGTTGAATTAGATGTCAACAATGTTGAGAATGTTCAAGAAGAAAACAATCAATATATTTCAAGTTATGAACTTTTTTCGAAAAAATGTCGGTGTGTGGAAAAGTGTTGTAATTAATATGATTATTGTTTTATAATTTTTATAGAAATTCACACACCCTGACTCTATATTCTGGAATCGCCACTGCATGCTTCTACTATTATTTACCACTGTTCAGCTGGCAAAGTTTTACTTTCACTTATGAATTATGATAGTTCAAACCCAGATTGTGCATATACAGATATCAGAAAGCTAGCAAACCTGCTTCCTGTGAAGTGTGAACCAATCGCAGGGTGCTTAAGTTATTGACTGGATTACAATTAAACAAAAATGCATCATTGGAAGAAATAATTTGGTCCATCCCATAACAATGCAATTGCCTTTCAAAAGAAAAAAGAAAAATGCAATCAAGACTTTTCAAAACACAGAAGGGCCAACAATATTATTGCAGTAAGCACTTAGGATCGAAATTAGAGTGATGTAATTAAGTCAACACAGAATTCACAAATTTAATCACACAAAGCCAACTTCATTCGGGACGAGCAATCTTTTGACAAAGAAAACATAGGTAGTTGGAAAGAGAGAATTTACAAGTTCTTTCAAACTATATACTGCTTCAGTGGACTTGACTTCAGAATGAACCAAAGGTATTCTCACCACTGTAAGTCATATATAAGAATCCATCCTCATCTTTATTTTCTTCATAAATAGCCGACATCATTGCAGCTGCAGCACACAGAACATTAACATATTTTAGACAAAACTGAGAACAAAATTTAGTACAAGTGTACAACAGCAAATTCATGCCAAGATCAGCACTGTCAGCATGCCACTTACCTGTTGGAGGAAGAATGTTTTTCACAAAGACAAATATAGCTTTCTCCGCACTGAGCTTAATCCTCTTTCGGACAACATAAACAAATTGCCCAACAGTCAGATCAGCAGGAACAAGATATCTGCATTATTGAAACATCAAACATTATAAGAATGTACAGAACAGAGATCTTATCATCTTGCCTTTGACGGGGATAAGGACAGAGGCAATGTTCCCCAATCCTCTATGAATGATAACTCCTTCCATTTACAACACAAGAATTTTTAAATTCTTAATTATGTTCAAAATGTAAGACACTTCACATCCAATTTCCAAATTCTATACAATTTATTATGGGCAAACAGTTAAAAAAAAAATAATAATTTCTGTGTCAAAGGTTAGATAATGAGGGGAGTAACAAAGAGGAGCGAGATTAAAAGATTCTTGGATATATATTTTGTGAAAAATATACTGGTTGCTAAAATTCACTCAACTGAAAACCATTACTGTACTATGTCACATATATATTGGAACAAAGCTTTAGCTTCCAACAAGAAAAAAAGGATAAAATGTAATAATGTATAAAGCTTTTCTACATGATACATATCTGATACGCAAATACAAGCAGACCATGTATAAGAATTAATTGTTTGAGATAAGTAGGGTTACTGACTTTTTCTTGTCAAATGTCAGGTATGTCGCTTCTTTCAGCCTTCTCCACAATAACCTACATTACAGAACAAATAGATACTCTGTATTACTGAATCTGTGAATCAAAATGCAAAGTGCCCATGAATCAAATTTGACATCATTAATACCGGAATCCTATCTGTATACTTTTCCCTGATACGGGCAGCTTCAGCCTGCCTCCTCTCTACAACATGAAAAAAAGTATTTCCAGAGTATTTGATCAAATCACAAAACCAATATAATAGAGAACAACAATACAGACAAACACGTAAACGAACACAACAATAGACCTAATTTTTCTTTCATAATGTTGCCAAAACATGCATAGGTGATGCAATCAAAACAACCCTAACTTAACAAACCGATAATACGATATCAATTAATAATTTAATTTCCATCACAAGAAAGCATCGGAAGAGTGAAATTGAGAGTCAATTTTCAAAATTTAAACGAGAAATCTTATTACAACACACCAAGGATCAACTAGCAACAACCATCAGAATCAGAATAGATCAACAGTAATCGCCAACCCGAATACACACGAAAAGGAGGAAACTTTAGGATCACGCAATTGAATTCCAAACAAATATTGACAGGGACACAAATCCACCGAAATTAAACACCCCAATTTGGTAGCATCTCCCCTACTACTAAGAGCAATTTAAACTACTAGTAGTTTAGTAGTATCACAATTTACATGCAGCTCGCTCTTTAGGTTAGGGTTCGCCTACGACTAGATTGACAGCTTTTGAATTTTTGCTGGTGGTTTCTGTGGTGTTTTGCCTGCCACTCATAATATACTTCCTTCCCCAGCAACACTCCCTTTTTGTGCTTTATACAATCTCATTACCATGGCAGGCAGCCACTCAAGACTCTTCTATATTTTCTGGTGTGACAGGCCCGCGCAGATCTGGAGACACTTGGAAAACTGGACTCATTCTCAAGTCTAACTTGAAGAATCTCTCTCAAGTGCCGAGGAGAGGATCCATTGGTTTCTTGATTCTAATCTTGTGTACAGGGCAGAGACTGTTTGCTCAACTCTATGGTAGAGTGTAGACGACACGCCTGTGACTATCTTTCGCGCAAATTTAGTCTTCCTTGGTTGTTGCTCTCTCTTCCATTCTAGGCAATGGGGACAAGCCAACTAAGTTGTTCGAAGAACCTGGATATAAACATATTTTCTTTTGAAGATCAAACCTAGACATATGTATGGTATGATAGTCAACTTCCATTCATTTTCAAGACAAATACCTTTCAGTTTTTGTGTGGATATTGAAAATATTGTCGTGAATGGATCCCTTATACACGTGTTGCGTGTGGTGTTGCAAAACTTGTAAATGCATAACTACGAAAACAAACTATAGAAACAAAAAGCAATTGAATTGTTTACACACAACCAAGATTTACATGGTTTTCTCTTCATATCTTTAACACAGTAATGCTAAATATGATGACAAAGCTCACTTTAAGGTGGTTAACCAGTTGGAGTAGCTTCGGCAGCAGAAGCAAGCACCAGTTGTGGTTTACTTGTAATTCCTGCCTTTCTTGCTTCTGCTCTTGCCTTTCTTCGTTCACGTTGCAATCTAAAGGACTCTCTTCTTCGGTTCCTGTAACTATTTGGATTCTCGGGCTGTACCTCTCGAGGATATACACTTATCTGCATGTTTTTGTGACTATTGTCAGATATCATCATCAAATCATGCAATGGCAGAAAATAAGTTTCAGGGTGGTAATGGAAACGATCCTCCACCTTCTTCTTATCAGGTCCAAATTTTTCAAATTTGACTAGTCCATCTATCAAGGAGAAAATGGTATGATCCCTGCCTAGCCCAACATTCTTTCCTGGATGAAACTGCATCATGCACCCACAACATTGAGTGGAACAGAAGTCACAAATTATAGGTTGAACAAAAAGAATATGCAAGTCATTCATCTAACGTATAGATCAACTACTGTTAATAGCTGCTAAGCTGGTACGGTTGGTAGTAGAAACGACAGTATAAAGTAGTAGACAAAGTACCAGGTAGCGAATGCAAGAGGGATGTAATGTGTAAACTGTAAAAGTTAAAAACATGAAACAGTTTAGTGATGTTAAGGAAGGCACCTATCTATGCATGAAGTGTTGTTACTCGTATACGCTTTACAGACATCCAATATCTCTCTATGTGAACCATACAATTTTACAAGATAAACAAAAGGCCAACAACAAAAAGATGTGCCAATTCCAACATCAATTTCAAAATTTCTGACAAAGTGAAAGGCAATTTGAAGCTAAAATATCAAATGTGCAACAAAGGTAAACCGAGAATCAAGTGTAGCCCGCAGAAAGTACAAATTGCAGCATACATATATTACAAACCACAATGAAAACGCTTTCACAAGATATCACAAAAAACACTTGCACAATGTTCCCATTTTGGGCTCATTTAGCCATTTAGTCCAAATGCAGAACACGGAACATGTCAATGGCTAACCATTCATTCACAAAGCAATGGGCCAATGGCAATAGAAACTGAATGCGAAAATTGTGTTTTTTCCAGGTAACTTAGTTCACGTAAAAGCCCTTGTGCCCTATACTAAAGAGTAAATTCACACAAACATAACCATAAATATGAATAAATTCAGCATCTTGTCAATAAAACTTAAGAATGGAAGCACCCAAAAAAAAAAAAAAAAAGAGCTAGAGGGACCTTCGTGCCGCGCTGGCGAACGATAATGGAGCCAGGCTTGGCGGCTTGATCACCATAGATTTTCACTCCAAGCCTCTTGCCGCGTGAATCACGGCCGTTCTTGGTGCTCCCAGCTCCTTTCTTGTGCGCGGACTCAATGGTGAGGGGGAACTTGATGGGGAACGAAATAGCGGTTTTCGGGAAAGCCTGAAAGGGAGCGAGAGCACAGTCACCTCCGCCTCTGAAAAAGGAAGAGGAATTGCTGGAGCCAACGGATAGTCCTTTGAAAGCCCCCACCAGATTGAAACTCAAACTGAGAGTAGTCATTCCCGAATGCGATTTCGCCTGCAAGATACAATCGAATGAATTATAGGGTTTAGGGACGGTGGGAGGTTAGGGTTACGTTTCTTATTGGAAATGGAGAAGAAGAAGAAGAAGAAAGAAGAAAGAAGAAGAGGATTAGCTAGGGCTACGGCAATCAATCTGCACACCACGCAGGCACGCACTCCTTATCGACTGCCTTCACTATTGAAAATTTACTACTCCCTGCGTTCCTTTGTCTCTTTCGACTGCCTTCACTATTGAAAATTTACTACTCCCTCCGTTCTAATTCTAAGCAGTTGTCTCTTTCATCTCAATTTTAATAATTAATATTTACATTAATTAATTTATAAAGTTACATTTTTACCCTTCAACTAAGTTCATTCTTAATAGTAAATATCAACAAACAATATTTTATCAACTAAGTTCATTCTTAATAAATATCAACAAACATTTTAATATAGCATAACTACCTATAACTACCTAAAATTAACAACTATTGTGGAATACTTTTTAGTACTTATAAAAAAAGACAACTAAAAAGTAGCAGAGGGAGTACAGTACTAACTAGTATGGGTTCCGACCTCGGCTGCCACTTAATTTTTACAGTATGCTAAGCCTTAGTTCCGGTTGTTCTTGATCAGTATGAATGTTCGATCTTGTGAAATTACTTTCTGCGGCCTTTCTAAATCGCAATCAATATGCAGTCCTAAATGCTTTTCCCATATGAAATAAAATCAAATTCAAACTTGATTGTTACTTAATAAGTAGTTCAACAAGATGAATCTCATTCCTTGTTCGTGGTGGCGTTCTTGTTAAGATTTGGCAACATAGAACTAGAAAGTTTTAAAAAGTTTATGATTTATTTTGGCTTTCTTGTTAATATTTACAAATTTAAATATTTAGAAACATAGAACTACAAAGATTTAAAAATATTTTGAATGATTGAGATCTTATTTAAAAAGAGGTAAAAAAAGTTTAAAACATTTACCTAATGGTACTAAAAACTAATAAAAAGTCAAATGGTACTATTTAACAAATGGAAAGTGTAAAAATGACACTAATAAATAATTTGCCCAAATAACTAAACTACGGAGGAAAAATATTTGGGAAAAAAATTGTTAAAATTTGGATTTTGAATGTAAATTATTATCCGGTCACTGTCACTTTGCAAAGGGATAAAATAAGGGGTTTTTAAAGATATATACCTTCCAAGAATATGAATTTTAAGTTTAGTACCTAAAAGTTTAATTCTTTAGGTTAGACCCACAAATGTTTTCAAGACTTTGAGTTGGGTACCTTGCATTTATATTTTATTTTTATTTGCTTGTTTATTTTATATATTATATTATTATTTATTTTTATTATTTATTATTATTATTATTATTATTATTATTATTATTATTATTTATTTATTTATTTATTTATTTATCCAAAATAATTAACCTGCCACTGTTTTCTTTCCCAATCTAATCATTTTTCATATTCTTGTAATTTGTTGATTTCATCATTTATCCAAAAGCTTAAATCTAATTCTTCTATTAAGAGATTTTTTCTGTTTAAGAGTTGTAAGCATTTTATTTTTGCTTCGATTTGGATTTTGACAATTTCTTTTTTAATGTGGTATCTTTCAATCGTAGTTTTCTCCCATTTACTGTAGTTTCTTATTGTTTTATAAGTCATCTTTAATGTTGATTTCTGATATGGTTAATGAATTTTATTTTAGAAGTGTTCAACTCCTCTATTTTTGTTTTAAGGTTCGTTGATTGGTAACTTATAACTTCTTCATATCTGTTAATCGAATTTAAAGTGATTTTTATTTCTTCGTCACGATTTAACTCGTATATGAGTTCATGTACATCTTCTTCTTCTTCTTCTTTGTATTCTGTTAACCTTAAAATTGTGTCCTTAAGGTATTTTATTTCTTTTTCAATTTTCCACATGGTTTCTCCAAGTTTTCCACATTCTGGACAAATATTAAAAAGTATTTGTGCTTCCATTAGTTATTTCTTGCTAGATGTTCTTCTTGCAATTTTTTCCATATTTTTTCTTCAAGTTCACACGCTATAAAATGGTTTTCACATTTTTCTATATGGTTATCTCGTAATTTCTCAAAAACATTATAAATTTTACTATGCTTTTGATAACTGTTTTCTAGAATTTCTATTTCATTTTTTAGAAATTCAACTTCTTTAGATACTTTCCATTTTATAATATTTTCAAACAATCTTTGTTTCCTGCAAATCATGTCTATTTGATTTCGTTTATTCATCAGTCTGATAAGCCAATTTCCACATTCGTGGCATAGAAAGTGTGTTTTCGGGTAAGGTACAATAACAAACCTTGTTTCCGTGTTTTTAAATGATTCTGTTTTAAACAAATATAGGGTTTTCAGCAGTTTTAGTCATATTCTCCATTTGTTTTGATAAAAGATATTAGTTATTTAAAAGAGTTTTAAAACACTGGTTTTTGTGTGCGAAGAACTTATATGTCATGATGTCTTACTAGGTACTTGCCATCTCCTATTATTCTCTTGGTCGTATTAAATTTCTGATTATGTGTTATGGGTCCGATTGTCCTTTGATATGGAAATATTATCATAAACATTAAGTCCGCAATCCTCTTATTACTTTTACTGATGAGACATTTTCTGGGCCTGTTTCGGGTTTCAAATTCAAATTAGCATTATCCAGACCTAGATCTGAAATGTAAGCAGGGGGTCTAACGGGCAAATCAAAAGGGACAACAATAACAAAACATCATTATGTTTAACAAACATCCCTGAATTGTGGTTCCCCTAACGAGTCTTTCTTATAGCTTTTAAGGCATGAAGCCCTTTAAATTTTTATCTTACTCCCCTAATGGCATATCTCATCAATTAAGTTTTAAAAGGTTTCAAATTTATGTTTATAATATTATTATCCATGCATAGAACAATCATACCATAACTTAAATCATAATTTAACCCATACCTTGAGAGAGGAGAGGCTTTGTCGTTCAGACGGGCCCCTGTATTTCAGAAAGTAAAGAAAAGAGGAAGCAATCCACACCAGGTTTTTCTTTATAAACTGAAATTTTATTACTGAAAATGGTAGGGATACAAGAGAACTAGAGAGAGAAAGAGCTTTCGAGAGTAGCAAGAATGCAGTCTCAAAAACCTTAGAGAGCTAAAGAGCTAAGAAGTGAGTGTGTGTTCTACAAGTGAAGGCCATCCCTCTATTTATAGGAGGAAATGTTATCTAAGCAATCCACAACACCCAATAAAAATGTGCCAAGTGGCAAAGCTATCCGATAAGGTTCGGATGAAAATAATTCAAACAAGTAGTACAATAATGAAATAAAGAGGGGCCTAGTGCCCACTTCACACGGTTTTTCAAGAGTCACAAGGCTCTTGTCTACTTTTTGGTTCTATCCGCCTTGGATTCCTTCTTTCACATGGTTGGTAGTGCTTTTGGCTCAATTAGCATTATTATTTCCTTCTTGACTTTTTCTTTTCCGGATTCTTTTCTTCACATGCTGGTATTTATTATGAATTCCAGCTCATTCTGCGTGGCTTTATTAGTACTATTCATCATTGTGGGGGCCGCCATTTTCTTTTTTCTGATTTTTTATAATTTTATTGGCCTGGTATTTTGCTTCATTTTTTTTAGTGCTACCAGTGCACCATATCTTCCATTTTTCTGGCTGCCATTGCTTCAGCAAAAGGCCTTAGTTCCATTTCAAGCTTATGGAAAATTTCTTCTTCACTGAGGTTTTCAGATTTTCCAGTCTGTACTGGACTCATAGTTTTTGGAAAACTACCAGCCATAACCGGAATTAATGTGCATTTACCATCTACCGGACTAGATGGGCTTGGTTCCTCATTTTGGTCCTTAGAGACCTCAGGGTTAGAACTTCCCTGGTTTGGTTCAAAATCTTCTGAACTTATGCTTTTTAGCAAAGCATCAGCTATCAACGAACTTGACTCGTCTTTACCGTCTGCCGTTTGAGACGGACTAGATTCAAACTTTTGATCCTTAAAGACATCAGGAGTTGAATTTTCCTGGTTTTGCTGCATCCATGCTTTTGCCAATTCTACTGCAGTCATAGAACTGGTGGGTTTGGGTTCTGGACCATAAACTGGTTTTTCTTCTGGCTTTGGTGTTTTCAGTGTAAGGGATACGATTTTTGAGGTCAATTTCTCGTTTTGATTTTGAAGGATTTAAAGGTTCTTGGTGAGGTTCTCAATCTGGGCCCCTGCTTCAAGGGTTTTCATTTTTTGGTTTTCAAAATTCTGTAACCATTCAGCTTTTTGGGCTTCATATTTACAGACTTCTTTGACCATTTTTTCACAATGGTCACAAAACACAATGTGGGTTTTGGAAGAATGTCCAATTGAATATTAGACCGGGCCTGTAGGATTTTGGGTTTTTGGTCTCAAACCATCAATAATATTTTTCAAACTTGAGCTTACAAAGAAATCTGGGCCCATGTGGTTTTTGCAAATTGAATTGCAGACATTATGTCATAAAATCCTTTATGAAGAGGTTTTTCATTATCTTCATTAAGGGGTAAAATATCATTTTTATCATAAATCCCTTTTTTATATCCTTCAAAGACCACATAATATAAAAATGGTTTTATGCTATTGAATTTCTGGAAATACATGCTTAGAGCATAGAGACAAGTAACAATATACCTGCTGTTGTTTTTGTCAAAGGATGCTCTCCAGATGTTATCACAAATGCAGATCTGTTCCTCTGTGTAGTTCAACCCCGTGATAGGCTTGTACTTCATATTATCAAATAAAATTAATTCTACATTATTACCAGTTTCTGCTCTTCTGCCAAAACAGATTTTCACTCCTTTTTCTGGGAGTTTATCTTTTTTTCTTCCCTTCTGGGAGGCTGGTTTTAGAAGGGATTGTGTAATATCTCTCTGGGGTTTTTACCATCCCTGTGGTTTTTACTCCATTTTCATTGCTGGTTTTCAGAGAGTTTTTCTGGGAACTTTCTGCCATTCCTGTAACAATATCATTCAATTCTCAATATTCCAGTTCTCTCTATAAAATTGATCCCATTTTAATTTATATTTTTACTCATCATTTTCATCATAATCATTAATTGACTCGTTTTTAAATTCAGTATCATATAATGGTTTTTCTCTTTCTTTAATCAAAATTCTAGATAATATATCAGCAATTTTGTTATCTTCACCTTTAATATGTTCAAATTTTATTTTATAGCCTTTCTGACTAATAACATCTGTAAAATTCAACCACCTTCTCCTGGACATTGATCTTTTTTGTTAGAGTTGGCTATGGAATTTTACAATGGCCTCACAATCAGTTCTTACTGTAAATCCTGGTTTTCCTGTTAGAAACAGTTCAAATTTATCAAGTGCATATTTTATTGCTAACAGTTCTGCGTCAATTGAGGAAAGGTTACCCTTTTCTCTATATTTTCCTGATGCATATTGGCAAATTTCTTCCTTACTTTTAGGTGAGTAGATATCCTTTTTTCGCAGAAGGATAGCTCCCCATCCTTCATGTGATCCATCAGTTTGCACAATAAGATAATCACTATCTTCTGGCAAAACCAATTCTGGAAGTGTTTTTAATGCTTCCTTAATATTTTTTGTACATTTTTTATATCTTCTTGGTTAAAATATCTTTGACCATTTTTCCCAATTTATTATATAATGATCCTGTTAATGAGGATAAGTTTTTAATGTATGGTCTAGCATAATTAACCAATCCCAAAAATTGTTGTAATAGTTTTGTATCTTCCATTTTATCAGGAAATTCAATAGCCTTTTTAGCAATATGATCTTGGAGTTTTATTTTTTTTTTTTCAATTTCTGCCCCAAGGAATGCTATTTTAGTTTTATTGATTTTCATCTTTTTCTTTGAGATGATTATTCCATGTTTTTCAAATAACCTAAACACTGTGTCGAGATGACTCATATGTTTAGTATTACTCCCTCTGTCCCATTTGAAGTGTCTCGCTTTCCTTTTTCATCCGTCCCAACACTTTGTCCCATTTCCTTTTTAGGAATAATTAAATATTTAATAACCAACCTATCCATCACATCATATCAATAAATAAATATATTATAATTCAAAATCCACTACCATTAATAAATTCAAACTCAGAACCATCACATCATACATAAATAAATTAATATAAAATTCAAACTCATTACAATCACATCACACCAATTCCTAATTTACCCTTACTTTAAACACTAACCTACCCCTACATCATATACTGATTATCTCCACATAAAATACCGTGCCTAAAAGTTTTGAGCCACTTCAAGTGGGACGGAGGGAGTATTTCTTTGAAAATACTAGAATATCATCAATGTATACCAAAACAAATTTTTGGTATGGTTTAAATATTTTATCAATTTTTTGTTGGAATATAGCTGGTGCATTCTTTAGTCCAAATGACATTACTAACCATTCAAATAAACCTTTTGGACATGTGAATGCAGTCCATTCGACTGACTCAGGATGCATTTTTACTTGCCAAAATCCTGATTTACAATCAAATTTGCTATATACTTTTGAGTATTGAATCCTATTTATTAAGACTATATTATCTGGTATATTGTAAGCAAAATATTTTGTATTGTCATTAAGTCTTTTATAATTAATGACCATTATTGATTTTTCTCTTACAATTTCAGAATGTTTTCTTACAATAAAAGCTGCAAATCTATGTCTGGAGTTTGATTCTCTAATTACTTTTAAAGCTTTTAATTCATCAATATGCATTTTGAAATCTGCTATATCCAGATTTGTAGGATTTATTTCTGCAGTTGAGATTCGCAATTCTGAATTTATTATTTCAAGCTTACATATTGTTCCATCTTTTTTTCAATATTTCTGGATGTTATCTCCAATAATTTGGAATTTTTCTAACCTCTCAATCCATTTTATTATGGTTTCTTCAGGCTTAAATCGAGTTATATTTATTAGTCCTTTCAGTTTTGGAGTTTCAGGAATGTATTCTTCTTCAAACTCTGTAATTTGTATGTTTTCTTTACAAGTTTGTTTACATGCTCATTTTATTTTGCATTTACAATTTTCAATATCTTTGTCTTTTAAAAGTTTTTTATTTTTTGTTTTTGTATTAGTAGGGGCTCCACCACGCTTCTCTCGCAACTCTGATGTTGTTAAAAGCTTGGTTCCCGCATTACTAATACTAGGTGCAAACATTGCCAAAGTTGATTTTTCAACAATTTGGATATAATCTTTTGTAATAAATAATCCTCCATTATTTTGTAAGAAGAATTGTAATCCTAAGATTACATCTGCATTTATTACCAAGTCTTTTATATATGAATTATCTGGAACTCTATAGGGTTCTGATATTCCACAATTGGTTTCAAAGAATATATGTCCACCTGAAATAGGTTGTTTTGTTGTATATGATATTCTTCCATCCATTAATTCTGATTTAATAGGTTTTGCTAAGTTTTTCTGTAGATGTTCTGGGATAAGTTTCTCATTTATTATTATTCTAGTACATTCTGTATCGATTATTGCATTAGTACGGAATACCAATTCTCTTAATTTAAAGATTATTGGTACTCTTAGTGTAGTTAATGATGAAGGATCTTGGCACACAGGTATGTACTCAGGGATTTGTGCTAACATGTACTCTGTACTAGGATTTTGTTCATTATTAGATTCTTCTTCAGGAACTTCTTTTCCTTTATTTCCCGTATTTTTAGGACTTAACATATTATATTCTTCTAGGATTTCTTCTATGTTTTCAATTCTTTAAGATTCATCATACCTTGTAAATCAAAAAGTTTTCTTTCGATTATATCTATTCTTTTTGTGATGAATGTATAATTATCATCAATTTTTGTTATTGGCATTTCTTCAGGAAATTTAATTTTATAATACTTTATCAAGCATATTTGGCATATTTCTACGTGACATATTGTACATTTAGCTCTAAGTTTCCTTGATGGATAATAAGAGCATTTTATACAAGGTGTAGAATCTGTGCCTACCCTGAAAAGCCAATTATGATTTTCGCATTCATTAATTTCTCTCATCATGTATTCAGTTTCATATGGCACCATATATTCTTTATACGTAATACCATTAATTTTAACCATTTCATTCCATTTATCTTGAATTTCCTGACCTATTGGTCTTGGTATTTTCATAAATAGTTTTTCACCTAACTCTTGATTAAAGGCTCCTCCTGCTAAGCCTGTATAATAGACGTATTCATTTAGAAAGTCTCTTGTTCCATACAAGTCTTCTAAATGCATTTGGTCTAGATGGATCAGGGCATCCATTTGTGTTGTTATATGTCCTGAATTACCATCTTCACCTGTTATCAGACTTGATATCTTATTCACAAAGTTATAAGGATTTGGTCCTCTTTCTATTAAGTCTTGGTAATCCATTAGATAGTCTCGTTTAAATACTTCCCACATTGACTGTGCGAATTCTTCTAAATAGGTTTCAAGATATCCATACATTGATTCAGCTGTATCATTATAATCTTTTTTGTTTTTGATGTAATCAGCTACAACTATGTTTTTTCATTTTGCAATTACCGAACCCCATTCTTGAGGACTTACATTTGTTACTTCTAATAATGCCGGATTATGATAATATCATCTTTCTAAAGGTTGCCTAATTCCTCTAGGTTTTGTTATCATTCCAGGTTGTGTTCTTCCATAATGATATTCTGGATGGACATGTGTTATTAAGTGTCTAGAATTATTTCCAGTATAATTGGTTCCAGGTCTCCACTCAGTTCCTCTTTGGTATGAGGCAAATGGAGTTCCAGGGACTCTTGTTATACTGTCTCCTGTGTTTTTTATGATAATATCTTGGTTCATGAATTCCTTAGATGTTTTATTTGTTTTTTCAGAATGTAAGGACATATGGTCTCCCATATATTGTTCCATTAATGTGTTTTCAGAACTTTGTCCTTCTTCTGGTGAGTTTTCTTTTAAGAACAAGTGAGCTTCAATGTCTGCTTGTTGTTCTTCTTTTATTTGTATTTTTTGTAATCTTTTATGTACTTCTTTCTCAATAATATCTTCTAAATTATTCTTCCATTCTTTATTTTTTCTTTTCATTTTATTCTTTAATTCTTGTTTTTGTTCATTTAGTTTTGATATTTCTCTTATCATTTCTTCATAATTTTCTATCCAATTCTCAAAATATCCACTATGTTTTGGACATTCTACTAAATGGATCATATGTGTTAATTTATTAGAGTGTCTTCTATCAAGATCAATTTTACAATCTTGACAATTGTGAGGTAATATTCCTTTATTTTTAAATTTTTTAGTCAAGGCAGAATGCACATGTTGTGAGAAAACTTTTTCATACTTGTCATGGTATTCTCTTTTATTTAGAATTTTTCCTTTCTTAAAGTTTTCAAATTTTCTTGTTTTTAAACAAATATGTTGTATGTCTTTAGCAATTCTTCCTACTTCATCTTCACTAGGGGTGAAATATATGTTTTTCTTTCATATTTTACATAATTATTTGTTACTGATTTTTCTACAATAAACCTTTTCATTTGTTTATTCATTTTCTTGACCTTCTTCTTCTGTGAAATATATTGGTCGTTTTGCAGTTTCATAATCATTAAATCTTACGGACGTTTCTTCTCTGGAGTTAATGAAGTAATTTACATTTTATGGAGTTAAATTTTTAACATTTGGTTTTTCAAAGAATTTTGATAGATCCCAATTTTTTCCAGCATTTTCCTCTAATGATATTTCAGTTGGTCCTATCATTTTTACTCCTTCACTTCCTATGATACTTACTACAGTTTCAATTTTTGTTTTATGCCTGGTTTGACCATTGTTTGTGATTCTTTCTAAGAAGCCTACACATATCATTAGGTTGTGACCAGTTTCCATTTCTTCATATCCTACAGTTTGAATTCCTATTTGGATATGCCTCATAAAATCTGTTATTTGTATCATATAATCTGGTGCCAAATAACATACTCCCACATTAGGGTTCATATCAATTTCCATTAATCCTATGATAGCTTGGGTTGGATTAGTCCACCTTGTATCTAGAACAGTCATTAGGACTTTAGTTCCTAAGTTTTTTCTAGTTAAACCTTTTACTCCTATGGAGATTAATCCCATATGCATGTATTTTTGTCCTTGTCTTTGAAGCCTAATTGCTTCATTATTGCTTATTAATTTTATTAATTTTTTGTCATCTTTTACACAGCTTATTGGTTCTGTATAATGGTATTTGTAATAACCTGTGTTCCAATTAAGGAATCTTTGGTCATACAATAATCTTGGTTCCAATTGGATTAATGTTCTTTTCTTGAAGTTTTCAAATTCAATATCAGGGTCAATTATTTCTTCAATTATTGTTGGCCCTTCTTCAAGTTTGGTTTTTTCTCTAAACATTCTATCTATTAAAGTTTTTTCAAAGTTTGAGCTTTCAATTCTTTGAGATTTACTTCTTTCTACTAGACTGTTTTTGGATTCATTAGTAATAGAAAATGATCTCCTACTCATTTTTGTAAATATTTTTCGTCTGGTTTTACAACCCAAAAATTTAGTTTTTCTTGTGGTTTAGTTTTCCTTCTAGCTTCTGCAGGTAATTTTGCAATTTGTTCAGCTAGTTGTTTTATTGTATTATCTTCAGGCATTCTAACAGCTTGTATTCTTTCAAGTTTTTCATCTATGCTTTCAATGGCTATTCTTAAAGCATAGTCTTGATATTTTTTCATGTTTTCCATTTGAACATGTACGTTATCAATTTTCTTCTTTAGTATTTCAGTTGTTACAAGCTCTTTTATTTTTTTTTATCAATTAGATTAATATTTATATTATTTGTTCTGTTATGATCTGCTATTTTGCCAATCTTCTTATGAAGATCATTAACATTTAGTTTTACTTCTACTAATTCTTTGTTTAATTCCTTTAATTTATTATTAATTTCTTGTTTAAAGTTTTCTATTGTTTCTTTAACTTCTTTCAAGGCTGTTTCCATTATCCTTTAATGATTTTTATGATTTTGTTACACATTTCATTTACATTCTCAATATTGTTTTCAACAATGTTTTTAATTTCCTTTATTTCTTTATCAAATTTTTCAACCTTATCTTGTAGTTGTTTTAATTCTTCACTATGGTTAATGATTTTCCTTGGATTTGGGACATCATTAACTAGTTTAGAACTTTCATATTGAAGTGTTGTTATGGTTTTAGATAAGTTTTTCATTCCATTAGATGATTTATCATATTGGATTGATAAGTATGTTTGGTTTTCTAATATTACTTTAAGATTTGTATTATTTTGTTTTCCTAATAATTCTAACTTATCTAGTTTTGCTTCAATTGATTGAAGACTTTTTTGTATATCCATGTTTTTATTTGTCAACATTTTATTCATGAGTTTTTAAGTGTTATCTTAAAGCTTCTAACCTTACAATTAGTTTGCAATAATTTTTAAAGGTTCTATTTTTATTGAGTTTTACTCTTTTAATTTTTATTTTATTTTGTTTACAGATATTACAATCTTTAGTTTGGTTTTTGAATAGCTTTTTCTTTTCAATGTCAATTATTAAAATTTTTTCATAATTAATATTTTCATTTAATTTAATCGCGTTTTGATTATCTTTAAATCCGTTATTAGCCATAAGCCATAAAATCGCAACTTATGCTTTGATACCAGATTTTTAGAGGGGGTGTGTATTTTTTGGGCACTTTTTAGAGAAGTATTAAACTCATTTAATGGTTTTTGGTTATAGAGTTTTATTAGGTACCTTTCTAAACAAAGTAAAACTATTGGATACCTATCTTAAAGAAAAATTCAATTGGGTACCTATTTTAAACTTTGAAGATTTTGATGGGTTTAACTTAAATTTTCCGATAAAATAACTAACAGGATAAATAATTAAACTAAACTATTAAAAAGAAAATCCGGTTTGCAAAGGGATAAATTATTATCCATCACTGTCACTTTGCAAAGGGATAAAATAACTAAACTGTCACTTTGCAAAGGGATAAAGGGTTGTTTGGAAGACAGCATATTGACGCATATAACATATTGAAAAGGCTTTGGTTAGGGTGCAGAGACCTATGTCTCTTGATGTACTGTGGCACATCCAAGCCATTGATGAAATGTTGAAATCAATGGCTAAGATTAATACAAAGGGTACTATTGTAATTTCAATAAGATCCAAATGATCCCTATTCACTTTTCTCAATTCTAATGCTCGTACATCTCTCTCCCTCATAATCTTACTTTTTCTTTTCAGAATTTCTAAAATTTGATAGGTTATGTAGATTGCTTGTATCAAGTACGTAGATTTTCATATAAAGAATGTCAAAATCCGAGTTCGTTTGAGAAAGTTAGAGTTATTTGAAGTTCACTGCGATATTCAGAAACGTAGCCTTCACATTTCAGCGACGGTGGCTTTGCAATTCAGCGACGGGAGCTTTACAATTCAGCGACACAGTGTATGCATTTCAGCGACATAGCCTATACAACATAGTTTTTGTGACAAACTTCAAATGACTATAACTTTTTCAAATGAGCTTGGATTTGGACGTTCTTTATATGAAAATCTATCTACTCAATGCAAGAAAATTAAATATCCTATCAGATTTTATAAAGCCTAAACAGATAAATATCATATTTTCAAAATAACCAGAATAAGATACCCTTTCATTTGAAAATCTGGTTTATCTATTTATAATTTTAAAAATTTAATAAGAAATTTAGATTCCTTGCATCGAGTAGGTAGATTTTCATATAAAGAATGTCAAAATCCGAGTTCGTTTGAGAAAGTTAGAGCCATTTGAAGTTTATTACGATTTTCAGAAACACGACCTTGACATTTCAGCGACGGTGACTATGTAATTCAGCGACGGAGGCTTTATAATTCAGCGATGGAGGCTTTATAATTTAGCGACGTAGCTTATGCATTTCAGCGACGTAGCCTATATAACAAAGTTTATGCGACAAACTTCAAATGACTCTAACTTTCTCAAATGGCCTCAGATTTGGACGCTTTTTATATGAAAATCTATCTACTCAATGCAAGGAATTTAAATATCCTATCAGATTTTAGAAAGTCTAAACATGTAAATATCATATTTTCAAAATAATGAACATAAGATATCTTTTCTTTTGAAAATCTGGTATTTATCTATTTGGAATTTCTAAAATTTGATGGGAAATTTAGATTCCTTGCATCGAGTAGGTAGATTTTCATATAAAGAACGTCGAAATCCAAGTTCGTTTGAGAAAGTTAGAACCATTTGAAGTTCAATACAATTTTCAGAAACACAGCCTTTACATTTCAGCGACGGTGGCTGTGTAACTTAGCGACGGAGCCTTTACAATTCAGCGACGGAGATTTTACAATTCAGTGACATAGCATATGCATTTCAGCGACATAGTCTATACAATAAAATTTATATGACAAACTTCAAATGGCTGTAACTTTCTCAAATGAGCTCGGATTTGAACGTTCTTTATATGAAAATCTATCTACTCGATGCAAGGAATCTAAATATCCTATCATATTTTAGAATTTCAAAATAGCCAAATAGAAAATATGAGGAATGAAAGACTGACGAGTGAAATAGATAAATAAAGATAATTTCTCTATTATTATGCCATGAATTGTGTCAAAAGAGAGCTAACTTATGTAAATTTTTTATATGATCTTTATTTAAGGATAGAAATCACTAAATTGATTTTGTGAATGATTTTTATTACTAAAGATATGATTATTTTTGTTTGACAACTCTACCCTTTTTATTTTATAGCCATTCACATTGGTAGTACCATAACCATTCCCTATTGAAAAAGCATATCGTCTCACGGTTCTCTCTCCGAATCTGTTATCTGCTAACGGATCCGCTGACTCCCAAACATCTTCAAAATAAAATAACGAAAGGGATAAATAACTAAACTGTCACTTTACAAAGGGATAAAATAAAATAACTAAAGGGATAAATAACTAAACAACAAAAATTATTATCCATCACTGTCACTTTGCAAAGGGATAAAATCCGGTTTTGCAAAGGGTAAAGATTTACTGTTAAAAAGAAAATTTTAAATGCGGTCAAAACTCGTATACGCAAAAAATGTGCGTTTGTGCACATAACGTCCTATGAAGGTTTCACTATCAAGAAGGCAAACGATGTTGTTTTGATTCTATCTCAATCCATTCCTCGCCTGGGATTGATTTTACAGATCGCAGTTCAGTTTTCGCTGCCGTCCTCTTTCAATTTATGGCCGAAAGAATTATGGAGGAAGTTGATGAAACGGAACCTCAGGTATGAGTTTACTTTTAGTCTCTGTTTTTCCTCCATATCCATTTTCATCGTTAAGTTTCGAAATGTATATGCAACTAGTCTAGAATTTGAACAATAAAAGATGCCTGTGTCTCCTTAGGAAGTTCGGATATTCTCTTCTATTTTTTCTGTTCAACTTATTTCAGTTGATAGTGTTATGTTCCGAATTTTGTTGAATAATAGCGGGAGGACATTGTGAAAGTATTTTTGTTTCTGCGCAGTTTGCAGGCTTAGTTTTAGTTAAGCAATGTTCATATCCCCTTTCCTCGCAAATTATGGTTGATGGATAATTACATTCATTTTATTTTTATAGCATCGCCCAAATAAATTACAAATTTGGCGCTGAGTTTCAGTTTATCAGCTGGAATTTTCGAAAACTTTATTGCAGTTACTTTTTCTAGGATCAAGAATCCTGTAGAATTTTTTACCCACAGTTTTTAAGTATATTGGTTTAATTCCATTTGGCATTTCCCTGTCAAGCCGAACATGGTGAACTCTTTCTCTTTGTGAGTCCTGTGATGTGTAAATAAGATCAAGATGCAGTGTAGTAAATAACTGACGTAGTTAGGAGTAAGAAACAATAAAGGGCTTTATCGAACTTTTCGGAAGGAATTTTTTGTGCTCATGCTAGAGCTCAAGGCCTTTTTTATGTCTTTCTCTAATCTCTAGTCTAATCTATTATCAGATTTACTTTTATTTCCTGCAAGATCAAAAGCTTGGTGTCAAAAATTACACAGCCATAGAAAGAGGAACTGTTGACACTTAAAAGTAGAAGTAAAGAAAAAACTATGCATGGTCTATGAAGCACCAATGTTTAAAATTCCTTGTTTTTATATAAAGGTATACAAGAAAATGGTGGCCAAATTTCAATTGCATTTAAGTAATGTAATGTATGTTAGATGTTATGCCTTACTTATAACTTATAAGCTAGCTTGTGGCCATTCTTGTCACATGTGTATTTCCTTCTATTAAGTTCTGTATAAATGTTTGCATGGTCAATTGGCAGGTTTATATGGCCTGCATCATGCATGGGCAAAGGTAAAAGCCTTTTATGGCTTTTATGCAGAATCTTATAATATCAGGTTTTGTTGCTTATGTTCCCCTTGAAAAAGGGATTCAAGAAAAAGAAAAAAAGGAAAAGAAATCAACCAAATTATGAATGTGTGTTAACATTTTCAGAGTAGGAATATCTTATTATGATTCCTGTACATGCCAACTCCATGTGATGGAATTTTGGGAAGACAGTAATGAAGATTTTCCCCTGATTGAGATGGGTAATTTGTTCAATTAGCATGTTTTGTCTGTTCTCATGTATTTTTCATGGTCTCATTATAATTGTCGATGTAGTGAAATATCAAGTCCAGCCCTGCATCATCTATACCAGCACCAAGAGTGAACAATCTTTCTTAGCTGCATTACAAAATAATGGTTTGCTTTCCAATAACCTGAATTCTCACTTAACATCTACCAATTCATCAATTTCCCTTGGTGTGTTATTCTCAAGAGTTTTACAGTTGGTACAGCTGAAGCTGCAACAGTAAAGCTTGTAAAAAGCTCATTATTCAGCTACGAGCAAGCATGGCACAGGTACAGAATAATAGCAAAACTTGGTAATTCTGTTATTTTTATCTACGTTCTTTTTGGATTGGATACAAAATATTATGGATGCAGCGGAGTCTCTGGGATAAGCTGCTGCACCATGTTCACTTGAGATCCCATACAATACTTTTTGTAAACACAGACTGATTCTTTATTTTTTTTTTCATCAGAGGAAAAAAATCCATACACTAGTAATTTTGATTACAAGTATTATGAATATAAGCAATCTCTTGCCACAATGATGTGTCTTCCTTATTTCTTTTGAAAGGTTCGTATACTTCTACCTCCAATGAAGGAGTTGCTCATGGTTCATAGCAATAGCTCTTATGAGAATAGCATGTTGGTGATGTGTCCGTCAGATTAACATGTAATCTTATTTCTCAGAACTAATGCTAATGCCTCACCTCATCTGGTATTCTGATTATTTCTTGGCACTATAGGATTGCAGTTAGCACCGCACGAAGGAACAAAATTCGCTAGTTTTGTTTTAGATTTATCAGATGAACTTGTAGCCGATGCTTACAATCTTTCGAATTGATTATTCTGATCCTATCGTAAATTTTTAATTTAAAATGTCTAATTTTTTCATTTGATCATATCAGGCTGCTGTACCTGCGAGTTGCAGGAATGGATGAAGGATTGAATATCAACGAGAGGGTTTCTTTTGTAAGTTGAAAGTTCAGAAGTACGCTAATGCTCTGTTTTTTTCTTTTTAAATATCTGTATTATGTAAGTAAACCTTTCTATTACTTTGGGAATGTATTTTTGTTTCCATAAATATACCTGCATGCTAGATTGTATAACTTTTACAAGAGATTCATGTCTGGGATTTATCATCCAAGACAATAAAATATCTCCTAAAAATGGGTTAATCTGATATTTTTATATCTCGTGAAACAAGCATTGATTTTCCATGTAATTCAACCACTATACCTCGCCCTGTAGAAGAAACATACATATCTTTCACTGGGTAGAATTTATTGAGTTAATGTAAGAGAGCCATGTTTTGTATTGTATGCTTCCCGTGACTGTTATATTAACTGCAAACTTCTGCACCAAAGCTGGTATATTGCCACCATGTTTCCCTGATGTCAAATATCAGGTTTGAGCCTGGATGGCCAGTCATTATCTAAGCCAATGGATATTTTCCTTTGCTCAACTGCAGCTTAGTACAATGATGGATATTCGAAGTGATGTTCTAGTTCGTTCTAGCGGAGGCCTTCTTGCTATATTAGAGAATGAGAGGATAATTGACACCCTTGAATTGAAGGAAAGTGGAAATGCATCAATTGCAATCAATTTAGTCTCTGAAATTTCTTTGTATCCTGATTTCTCCTACTGTTCTATGAAGTTCTTTCTTCTGTAAAATGTATATTCTTTTCTTTATGGAGACCAAGAGGAGGAATTATACCTTAACAAAGAAGATAGAAACAATTTTCTGAAAGTTGATCCTGTAGCCCACGAAGCATTGCAAATATTCCAAACAGACAAGCATCCAAGCCATATGGGCATTGGTAGATCAAAGGAAGGGTAAATACTGAAACACAATCTTGGTCCTCCATCTAATAAGTTTCTAAGCTGTGAGAGCATACACTAAATAAAACACATGACAACATGACTTTCTTCTGAGCACATGCTAAAAGAAAGAGACCTTATTTTATATTTGCAGATTTTCTGTCTACGGGATGATGAATAAGGTCTTGTCAGATTTCTGTGCTTATATGTGCTGCCAGATCATGTTTTCTTTGACAATTACAACCCAGAGACAATACTGGGACTAATTCTTTTGCATTTTCAGTGTGTAACACCGATGGGCAGACGTCTCTTAAGGTAATTTTTCTCCCACAAATATAATAATGCTGCAGCTGCGTCATATGTTGAACCTTTCAGTTCTTATTGCCCCTTGACCAGGAACTGGTTCCTGAGGCCTATATTGAACCTGGAAAAGTTGAATCTTCGTCTGGATACTGTATCCTTGTCCTAGATATAAATATTTGCTGGGTTGTTTGGTTTTAGATACATTTTTTTACATTAATTTTGAAGTGCTAGCATGGCCAAGTTTCAAAGTTTCATGGGAATGAGAAAATTCAGGTGAAATGATACCTTAAGCGAATGCAGTGATATGTATTGTTAGGCAATTTCAGTCCATTCCTGACTAATGAAATGATTTTAAAAGTTAATGTCCTGTCTTTTCCACATGAGTAATATCCTTCCCCTTCTGATTCCTAAATAAATCAAGATATCTTTCTTTCTTGGTGCTGAAGAATTGCTGGTTTCTTTACGTCAGACACTGAAGGCTGTCAAAGATATTCCTCACATACTCAAGGTGCTAAAGCCTTCCCCTTAGACCCTGATAAACATGTACACCATTATTTGATAACTTCTATTATATATTAGTCAAATCGAATGACCTTGGCGGGCATGTTCCTTGTGTTAATTAGCCATTAATGATGAACTTCGGTAGCTTTGTTTCTGTTCGTGTGTCATATCTCATGATCTCATCATGGTTTTAATTTGAAAACATTCTGATTTTATGACAGAAAATCAACTCTCCCAGTTCGGTATGCACTGCTAGTGACTGGACAGCCTTTCTAAAGGTATGATGCTATTATTGCTCATATTGTGCAAGTTGCTTCACTTTCTATAACTAAGTTCTTTATAGTGTCCTTTTAATTTCTATCAGTGGTTACATTCATTTGATTTACTATGATGCTGATTGCTGAGAATTGACAAGTCAAGAAATCGAGATTGTGCTCCTGATTGATTGTGATCACTTGCAAGTTAAACACATTTCTCCTTATTGATGTATACTTTAAGTGGGATTCTTGAATGTTTATGTTTGGAATGAGATATTGCCATTAGTTTTTGGATTTATTATATCACTTTGTTAGTAAACCACACAAATCCAAGTTATAGAGAAGTAATAAACTTGTGGGAATTTGACATGAGGAGTTGGATTTGAATTCTGTGATTGAATTTATTCCCCAAATAGTTGTGAATCATTTGAAAGTAAAAAAATAACTAAATAAATAAATAAAATAAATCCTTGGGTTTACTATAGGCTAGAAAAGTGGTTATGATATCTATATGTAATTAAGGTTGCTATGAAGGTTTTGTTTTAGGGTAAGAAAGAAATAATAAGTGTGGTAAGGTAATGGCAAAGAAAAGATCAACCAAAAAGTATAAAATTTCTATGGATTAATGAAGAGATTTTTATATGGTTGAGACTCCGCACAATTAAACGTACTTTTTATCTTTTTGTTTGTCATTTTAAAGAGTGCGTGATAAGGAATTACATTTTTGCTGGGGACAATTGCCACATTTGTTATATAGATGGGGTGAATTTTATTTCTTTGGAGGACAGGCATTACGGCACAGCTATTATATTTTGATGCTACTAATGTAGGTACTTGTATTGTTAGTTTTGTTATCCCTCTATATATCTTATTCGTTTACAAGTGTAGATATATGGACTTACTTTTTGTAGAGCATCAGTTCGCTGCTGCATGTTAACAAGATATTTGAAGTTGGCCTTTCTGAAACACTTCAAGAGCAATTGAGGCATTTAAACTTGGATATCATTGAGAAGGTAAAACTATTGTAAATTGCTTTTTATGTTTCTCTTATTATACTTGTTTTCCATGTTTTGACTTCTTTTAGTACTGTCAATTAATTTTTGTCTTGCACATTACATTGCAGGCTGGTACTTACATCTCTACAGATCTGGCCTATGTCTATGAACTGGTGTGGTGTTCGCCTATTTTCTTTGTTGCCTTGTCTGTTAGTGTTAAGCATTTCCCTTGGAAAACATTTGGTTATTGATCTGCTGTAGTACTTTACTAAATTATAGTATTTGAGACTTGAAAAAGTAAGTTCTAAAGTGAAAGTAAGTTCTAGAGTGGACTTTTATTGTTTTTCTGGAGTAATCAGTAACAAATACCTGTTGAAAATCAATTTTATAACAATTTACTAATTGCAAAGAAATTTCCTAATAAAAGGGTATTACACTAGAACAACCCAAAATATATATATATATATATATTATAGGGCAAGTAGGCCCAGCCCAGGCAATCAGAGAATTGGTGCTTGGTCAACCGATGTTTATCTATTGATTTCAGAATGTGATAAATTGCTTCCTCATTATGTTGTTGCACTTAATTTGATTCGCAAATTTTTTGGGGTTGAGTTTATTTGTAGGTCATTGGAGTTATAGATGTAAATCGAAGTAAAGATAAAGCATATGAAACAATTATTAAAGATGGTTTCTGTGGAGAGGTGTGACATCATTAGAGTATGAAGTTTTTTTTTATTATTATTATTCATATTCTGGGTTCTTTGTTGGTTCTTATAGGCTTTAGTTACTTTATTCCATGCAGCTGGATGAGCTGCGGCAAATTTATGAGGAATTGCCTGAATTTCTTGAAGAGGTGCCTTAGTTCCTGCTATTGTGATTAATGAAAATGTCAATCATGTACCTGAAATGGTCATATTATCTGTACTTACAGATGTCATCACTGGAACTTGCACGATTACCACATCTGTCGGGGGATAAATTCATTCCTTGTATTGTGTATATACATCAAATAGGTTTGTTTTAGAGGTGGCTTTATCCTGATTTTAGAACCCTTCTATCTTGAACAACGCAGGAGATATTACAAATATATGAGTGGTGATATTGGCAAGAATTTGAGTTAATCTTTAATGAAAGGGTACATAAAGCCATTTGAATACAGAAAGAGGGTTTTAATTTAGACATTGCAAAAATATAATTCATTTTTATATCTGATGCAGGCTACTTGATGTGCATATTTGAAGAAAAACTAGGGGACAACATTTTGGAAAAACTCCAGGATTTTGAATTTGCTGCAAGTCACTTACCTACTTTCATACACTTTTATTGTCTGTGCTATGAGAACATGCTCATATTTCTATGTTTATGATTGTTAAATTTCAAAGTTCTCTGATGAAGATGGAGATTCTAGGAGATATATATCACAAAATTTTGGGTAAGTGATGGAAACTCTTCATTATGAAAATGACCTAGATGTGCTTGGGATAAAGAATGCCATGTTCTATAGTAGGATGAGTTCCCCATTTGTGTGACCAATGCTTGAAAAGCCTCCTTGATTTTTTTTCCTTTTTCACATGCAAGTTTCGGTGTAGCATACTTTAAGATAGGTTTCTTGTGTCTGATGCCCTATTCCCATCTTTTACTGATTGTTTTGAAGACATGGAGAGAGCAATTACCAGAGACCTTCTAACGCATATTCTTGAGTTCTCTATTCCTTTATCAAAAGCTGTTGCTTTTATAGCCGAGCTTGATTGGTAAGCACTATTTAGTTCTTTTTGTCTCATCCAACTTCAATTAGATCTTCTTTTCAAGCTTTCTTGCGTGTTGCATTGTATTATGTTCCCTGTCTCAATTATCTTGTGGTTGTTATGTAGCTGTTTATCATTAGCATTAATTGCTCGTCAGAACAACTACGTGAGACCCATTTTGACTTCAGAAAGTATGCTTGATATAAAAAATGGAAGGTTTGTGCAATCAATAATCTACATGTGGATTAAGCTAATGGCCATGTGGAAGATAAACTGAGCTTTGCTATTGTTAGCAGGCATGTTTTGCAGGAGATGACTGTTGACACATTTATTCCAAATGATACAAAGATCACGGGCGAAGGTAATATGTATTGAAGTTTCTCATTGAATTGATTGGATCAAGAGCTGACACACCTGTTAGCTACTAAAGAGATGTCATGGATTCACCTGTTCAGGGAGAGTCAACATCATCACTGGACCTAATTACTCTGGAAAAAGTATCTACATAAAACAGGTTAAACTTACTGGGTTTGTAGCATTTTGATTTTCTTGCTATCTTAAACTAGATAACCAAGACCATTATGGCCCTTCAATCACTTGAGGTTGTTAATGATCCTTCATGATTCATGAATTTGCTTATCTATCACCAACTGGAGCAATGCGTGCATTCCTTTTTCTTTTTCCCTAAATGCTTCAATATTTCCTTGGTTCTAGAAAATGCCTCTAGGCATTGGGATAAATAACTGAGTTGGTAGCAGCAGCAGCAGACTTGGTTACTAAAACCTAAAGCGCTAATTTATTGAGTTTAAAGTATTGGGTTTTCTTGACATCTCAAGATAAATAACTGAGATCATTCTCTTCATTTCCTTGAGTTTGTTAATAACCATTGACGAATATTCTTATCTAGCACCTACACTTTTTATTTTTTTATTTTTTTTTTCCCAAATGCTTTAGCATTTCCCTAATTATAGAAAATAGTTGTAGGCTCTGTCCCAGTAGCATATTCTAACAAATGGTTTCTTTAATTAATTTATTTCACAGTATCCTGCTTTTTAACCACGGTTTCCCTTATTTCCTGATTTCATTTGGTGGGTGAAGATGCAAGGGAGCCCCCATCTTATAGAACAAACCAGTTGGCCTACTTACATGATTTACAATCATCTAATTGGAAAATGATTCCATGTCAAGTCTGACACGAAATAACTAGACAATGGAAGATTCTTATTGAGCTTATTGATGGTTTTAGTGACTATACAGATTATATGATTTATGTTTATTCCATCAGTTTATGGAATGCAGAAAACCATTTAGTTAATGGCCAACTTATCTAAATGATTAATTTGATAAGATGTATTATTTTATGTTAATTATTATATTAATTCCCCTTGGACCCCTCCTACACACTCCATCTTACATAGATGAGTTTTTTTCTTCCATAAATGCGCATGTGAAATACTCTTTATAAATGGGTAACGATTGGAACTTGAACATGGAGTTATCCTAATACGAATGCATAACTTTATACTTGTGTACTAATTCCTCCAACAATATCTGTCACAATATGTCTTTGTTATGAAGTTGTACTTGTTTCCCAAAATGTGAAATTTTTACTCTATTATCTCATGTCTCATCCATGTCCTGGTTTAGGTGGCATTGATTGTTTTTCTCTCCCATATTGGAAGTTTTGTACCAGCAGAAGCAGCAACAGTGGGTTTGACTGATAGGTTTTATCCTTTCTCATCCCATCTGTTTGTTAAATATCCCTTTAATGAGGCAGCTGTTCATTCGCACATAATCATTAATGGTATTTCTGTCAATTGAAAATAGGATCTTTTGTGCAACCGGAAGTAAGTTTATGACCGCTGAACAGTCGACTTTTATGATTGATCTCCAACAAGTTAGCATGATGCTGAGGTACGCTAGGAAATCACAGATAGGTGATGTCCGAGTGGAGCTCTTCGGCATCGCCTTTCTTGACATGATATTTTAGTAGTCACATATTATTGACTAGGAATAAAATGTGATTTGAGGTTGCGGCAGTTTGATCTTTTGAATAATTTATTTATAGAGTTATTCATTCTCTATATTGTACTGTTCATTTTTTGGCTTCATCATTAGGCATGCAAGTCATCAGTCCTTGTGCCTGGTGGATGAATTTGGGAAAGGGACCCTCTCTGAAGGTTGGCTACTGTGAGAATACACCTCTCCATTGTACTTAAGGTCACTGCTAAAAACATCTTAAATTTTCTAATTCCAATGTATCTTCCAGATGGTATAGGTCTCCTTGGTGGCACCATAAATTATTTTGCCTCCTGTGATATTCCTCCGAAGGTTTGTTATGGATATCCCTGAAAATATAAGCTTGGGGTTGGGGTAAAGTACTTTATCGTTCACAGAAAATTCATTGTTGATGTATTCTTTTGGAACATCTTAAGATAATGTTTAATTTTCTAGAATGAAAATGAAAAACAAGACTTGTTACTACTTACTCGCTGGTTCTCGATAGATACCATACCATGAAATCTCTCTGGTAATAAAAGTCTAAAAGATGTAGTACAAAATTCTTGCCTTTACAAATTTTATTTGTAGAAAACCAGAACCTATAAAGTACAAGTTTGATACTACAAAAATTTACTTAAAGTTCCCTAAACTCAGGAACCATAATCATAGACGAACAAAAATTAAATTATAATTGCTCTGCCACTGCCACTTGGTATTACCAGGAACCGGCATTGGCGTATCTGCTTATGGCCTATTCTCCCTGGTGTAAAAATTTGGACATAGATTACCGTACTTAATTATGACACGATTGGAGTATTTTCAACTGTAGTGATAAACCATCACAGCGAAATTATCAAGTTCAGTCCTTGCTAGTGCATAGAACACAAATAGTCCCTCTGAGTGTCCAGAAGGGATCCTTCTAATGTTTTTTTTTTTTTTTTTTTTTTTTCAATTTTAATCTCTCATCTTTTCTGCAGGTTATGTTATGTACTCACTTGACTGAGATATTTGAAAATGGCTATTTACTGGAGGTAGCATCATTTCTGTCCATGCTTTGATTTTTCTTTATCTAGCTTTCGACAATCTACTATGCTACAATATATCATTGTTTAATACCTGCAGTCAAGTAAGATCAAGCATTACACCATGAGTGTGCTAAGCCCAGATAACAGACGCACAGATGTTGAGGACATTGTATTTCTTTACAGGTACTTATGATTCTCTTAACGCAATACTGAATAAAAGACAATTACATAGCAAAATGAGAAATCTCAATCATCACTGGCCACATTAGATTCCATGGGTGTGTGCTGACCTTTACATAAATCAAGAATTGCTGCTATGCTTCTATTCTTTTCTGGACATATGATGTATAGAATACAGTTATCTTTATGTACAATGGATGACTTTACGTAAAATTAGAAATGGCCTGTTCTTTCAATTTCTTGCCAAATGCAGTGACAACTGTCCCCTTACTAAATAATAATTAGTTCTTCAATTAATGTACAGTCGTAAGCTTCTTTTGGGATGTTGTGGATATTGTTAGTCTTCACTATTGACTTTTTATTTTTGGTGCCTCCAGATTGGTACCTGGACATGCACTTCATAGCTATGGTGAGTCATCAAACCATGTCTTGAAGCCAAAAACATATCCATCATTTCTTCTCTCAAAAGTTAAGTAGTTCGGCTTGTTTGCAGGATTACACTGTGCACTACTAGCAGGTATTTTTCTAATGTAATCTTTAATGTTTGAAATTTTGTATTCTCTTGAATCTTGTTATGAATTAATATGGGAATGTTTTTACCTTTTCTTGGTCTTGGGTATGCCCTTTCACATTCAAAGTTAATTCTAATGCTGATGTGAACTCATGCTTGAGTATGCAATTCCTCATGTTAAAGCACTCGTTCCCCCTCAGTATACTACATACTTGTTTTTACCTGTAGTGTGCTCCAGGGTGCATGGCAATACATGCCATCAGCTCTAGTCTAGCACAATAGAGGTCTAATTTAATGCCATTACTGTGCTATGTCTTTGACATCACTAAATTACACTTAAGTATGAACTAGTACCTCAGTATTTTATTTAATAAAAGCACTACTACTTCAAAATTACTTATATTTTTTTTATTTATGATTATTTAATGTATTTTTGCTGATAATTAATACTTCGTATTGCCCATCATGTGCGCATTCTCTATATAACAAATTCCTCGAGCGAAAAAAAACTAATGGTTCATCTTTTGTTTGTAGATTAAGCTATGAAGATTTTACTGTTTCAATCCTTCTAAATCAATAAGAAGATTTTATAAATTCTATTGCGCAAATTTAGTCTTACAATCTGAAATTGTCCACTTTGATAGGCATTAAAATGTATGATTAATTATTTTTTCTTGATACTCCTTCAATGTTAAAATAAAGATCATGATTAAATACTACATGTGGAAATTCCACATTGGTGGTGTTTAGTAATAGAATAATGGGATACTGTTGGCTTTGTGTGGTTTACCCTTGCAATGTTTGCATGTTTGTCTAAGATTAGAGGTATATAGTAGTTTGTGGCTTATTGGTATTGGATGTGGCCGTGTGGGATGGGAGAGAATGGATTTTCGCAATCCCTTCTAATGTTGTTCTATTTAACTAGGAATTCCTGATGAAGTTGTGAAAAGAGCAGCATCTGTATTGGCAACAGTTGAAAATAAAAATCCCATTGAGAGATTATTCCATGAGAATATATCCGCACAAGATCAACTGTATAAGGTACTGCCACAATTCTGTTGAATGAATTTTCATCCTTTTACCCATCTTAAAGTGAAAAGTGAATGCAGGACGCTATCAAGAAGATTCATGCTTTTGATGCTTCATATGGTGATCTGGGCACTTTCTTTGATGAGTTATTTCCTTCTCAGCATTAAACGTAACGAAACACCAAGCAGTGGCGATTACAGGTGGGTATAGGGGGGTCAGCTGACCCCCCTTGATTTTCAAAAAAAGTTTTTTTTTTTTTTTTAATATATATATATATTTATTTTATATTTATTCTTTTATTCTTGTTCACTACTCCCTCTCACGCCCTTCTTCCCTGTGCAAATTCTGATCAATATTAGGTTGCATTTCATGCTTTCAGATTTGTTGTCCCAATTTGCAACCTGGACGAGCTGATATTTGGTGATAAAATTGAGTAGTTTATATAGATTATATGATTATTATTTAGTCGGTATGTGGTTAATTGGTTATTATGCTTTGAGATTTCCTGTCCCACATAACTAGTTGTCCCTCCTTGTTTTATTGCTTTGAGTTTTAAAATTTTAACAGTGGATATGTGTTTGTTGTCCAATTTATAGACTATAGTCTGTAGTGATGTCATTATTGGTTTTGAGGAATTGATGGGCTCCGTGTTGGTAAAGGGTTGAGTATCGAATTTATGTGTTTGAAGTTGTTTTGGATGGCACATAATATTCATCAATATGGGTTCACATTTGATCTGCAACTTTAACTCTACTATTGGAAGCTTATCTGTTGATAACAATTGTATGTGTATAAAAGGTTTTTGCTTGCTATTAACGAAATACTTCGATTTTTCATCACTATTTAATTTCCAATATTAAAGGATGTCTAAGAAAGGCAAAGTGTTCTAAATTCTATTATTTAATTTGTTGATGTTTATTAACATATTGTAATTGTATGTTTTTATATCTAGAAACTAATTTGTTATTTCTACCAGTTATACAACCCAAGCTTTTTTGGATTCTTCACGAAATGCCCTCTAAGTGAATCATCAAATTCTCAAATTGAGGTTGAATTGGATGTCAACAATATTGAGAAAGTTCAAGAAGAAAACAATCAATATATTTCAAGTTATGAACTTTTGTGAAAAAAATGTCGGTGTGTGGAAAAGTGTTGTAATTAACATGATTATTGTTTTATAATTTTTATAGAAATTCGCACACCCTGGTTCTATATTCTGGAATCGCCACTGACACCAAGTATAGCATTCTGCAGGACTGATTATATCTGATAACTTGGTAGGAGTCAGTTTTTGTTTCATTATTACTTATCATTACTATAATCAAAATGTTGTGATAATCGTCCACATTTAGTTGAATCGAACTTTGAAATAAATTGAGTCCTCTTATCAATCAGTTTAATTCACTCTAGTTGCTGAAGTTGCTTCAGAAATCAGAAGTAATCCAAGATTTTATAAGCACTGTATGCAATTGCATTAATCAAGACATATACTCATTGCAGGTGTACAAACACTCACTACAAACTAATCAATTTCTATAATGGAAGGGCAACTTGTATGTCATCTCCTGTGAATTGGCATTTGCATCTTTTTATAGAGCAATCAGATCTTGAACAGAGATGGGGGATACATTTTGACCAGAGCCCCTAAATAGCATATCGATTGCAGTACGCGCAGCTGCCTCGGTGGGATGGTATATGTCCCAAAAAACATGAGCGTTTCTGTTTGAGCATAACAATGAAACCGGCGTGCAGGGAAGTTCAGCCCTCAATTTTCCTACTCCACAGCAAGCAACTTTTGTTTCATTAAATCCTGAATGCCAAAGGAGACATGAAATTTGTTAATTTGATCCTACCATGGTTGCCTAAAGTTAAAAAATGATTAGTGGAATACTGAAGATGTACCATAAGTTGCAGGATTCTGAATCATCTCAACCAACACACTATACGTATCAAAATATGTGTACTGGAATTCTTTGAAATTTGACTTCAAGTTTGGCATCATTTGCCTGAGTTCCTCGTTGTACTTTCTCGTCCAAAAATTTACCTCTTCGTTGCATTCTTCTTTTGAAGCTTCAAACCGTTGTTTGGGTGCACACCCAATTGGTGGTAATCCAATGACCAAAAATTTGCGAGCCCCTAAGCCATATATTCCCTGCAAAAAGATTGTGAAATGCTCTCAAAGTAATCCAACATTTTGTAAGTTGTAACTCTCCCGTAAATGTAATTATGTTATGTACTTGAGTAATTATGCAATTACCTTGAGTAATTCTTCAAGAGTGTTGACCATGAGAGTGATGTATTGCTGAGGAGTATATTCTTTGGACTGCTTGGAGCCATTTGAGAAATATCTAATAATGTCATTGCTCCCAATTACTAAAGGGAAAATTGATTTGGACAGGTGCTCTTGCACTTTTGCGGATCCCATTTCGCTCACAAGTCTCCGACGAACAGAAGAGAAGTCTCCCACTTGTGCTGGTAAAGGAATTGTTTGATCCTTAAAGAATAAATAAAAGAGTTAATAGCAAAATAAAACAAAGCGGGGATAGCTCAGTTGGGAGAGCGTCAGACTGAAGATCTGAAGGTCGCGTGTTCGATCCACGCTCACCGCAATTTCAGTTTTAATTTTAACTTGTTCACTATTGGGCCTCGCTTTTATTTTTGTTGAAGGCCGAACTAACTTTACAAAAGTGGGCGTGGGCCGATGGATTCTGAATGAATAATAAGTAAAGCCCAATAACAATAAGTAAAGCCCACCTTTATCCGGCCTCTTCTAGATTTTTCGCTTTCTTTTATTTTTTGTAAAATTTGTTCATGCAGACAGAGACAGGCGATATTATCATCGAAATATAGCAAGAATTTATTTGAGTTAAAAAGAATCTTGTTCAATTCATATTACATGTAGACTTTTATTTTAATTACGGTGTACTGATTTGATACAAAAAAGAAATCATCACTGTTAAGTTTTGTTTTAACTTACAATGATGTTTTCATTGGTGGTATTCAAGATTCCGGCTCCTCCTGAAGCGAAGCTCACACCGTTCGCATACACGACGCCGTCCCGGCGAGCAAGGTACGGCGGCGCCGTCTGTAGCCCCAATTTCTCCGCTGTTAATTTTTGGCAAACCATAAACCCCATTTTTCCATATTATTCACCATATTACAAATAAAATAAATAAATCTACCCATAACTAAAACAATATATCATTTGACATTTTAGCATGATGGATGCAAAAGTTACCGATGAAATCCGCGGCATTTTTGCCATTGGAGAATCTGCCGGTTGGTTTTCCACCGGGATAGTCGATGCCGTTGTGAGGAAGATCGGCTCTGAGAAGTGAGAGTGGCAAGTACTTGTTGTTGCCAACATCAACTAGTGAATCCCCAAACACATACATAGCTGGTACTGCTGTTGTTTGAGCCCATGAAATGGTAAAAAGAAGCAAAAAATGTAAGGAAACAAGGGTGCAATAATAATTGGAAGCCACATATGATAATAATCTCAATTTGTGGCAGAGAAATGACTCCATATTTTTCAGTATATCCAAACCCTAGCTAGGCTGAAAATCTAGATATACAAGTCTCCCTCTTGTTTTGATTTATTTGATCATTGAGGAAACGAGTTTGGGGTTTTTATAGTGATTGAAAGAGAGGCTTAGAGCCATTAAATGTGTGAACATGATCGAAGAGGTCAGCACTCAATGTTTGTAATCAGATTATTGGTATATACAAAAGTCTGTGTTTTTTTATGTATATGTATCACGCACCTAAGTTTCTGGAGGCCATTTGACTGCCCATTAAGCACATGCAATGTACTCCCTCCATTTTTTTTAAAGTTTAAATTTTGATTTTTTTTACTGTTCATTGTAGCACTTTAACTTATATTTTGGTTATAGTTATAGAAGACAAAATATAGCCAAGTGAGATCTTGTTGGATTCGTCTCATCTTGTAGTTTTTAAATATCAAATTTTTAGAATTTTACTTGTACCGAATTCGATTAATCGTTGAAAATATGCATTGGCATACGTGCAAATAAGAAGTGTAATCTTTTTAAAAAACGGAGGAATATATATATATATATATAATATATATATATATATATATAAATATGTGTGTTTGTATATTTGGTGATGGAAATTAAATTATTTATATTCATTCATTAATTACAACATATACATAGTCCATAATGCACAAATGAAGTAATTGAACAAAACCAAGTAAAAAAATGTTCCATCTAGCATATTTTTATTTTATTAATATCCTTGCTTGTTAACCCAAAATTTGATGATATTAACTTTCCTTTTTAAATAGACCCATCATTCTTTAGGAATATGATACATCATACAAGTAGTAGTATATAACGAGATATGGCCATAGCCCATATGGGATATAGCCACCGGCCAATAGTGTAATGCAGCATTGATGTTGGGCGCTTAATTGGCCATTTTAAATAGATTTTTAAAAAACTGCATGTGAATTATGTTAGGCTATGTTTGAAAAATAATTGGATTTTAAAATTTATAATTTAGATTTAATGTAGGGCTGGTCTGAAGATGGTCAGAAGTGCAATTGCCCAGGGCCCCACGTTGAAAGGGCCCATATTTTATTTTTAAATTTTAATAATAATTTTTAAATTTTAATAATAATATTTTCTCTTCTATAGAGCAAAACTAACCATTAATTTCTCATTTAGTATTTTCTTCACAAAAAAATTACAACGTTTTATGAACATAATGAAAAATAATTTATTCGACAAGTTTTTATTTTTTTAAGAATATTTCAATTTTATATTTATTTAGATTCAATTGGGACATATTATCTTAAGCAAAAGTCTCGGTTCGAGACTTTGTTCGAGACTTTGTATATGCAAAATTCTTCTTTAGGGAAATATAACACTTCATTGTTTATCAGATCCTCGATGGGCTCAATGAGTCTTGGAGATACCCGATTATTTATATAAAAAAACAACAAAAAAAATAAATTTATTTTGCCTAGGGCCCCTAAATATCAGGAGCGGCCCGAATTTATTGGTGATATATATAGTTTTCAATGAAGATAGTCTTTGTAATGGTATTTGTTATTAGAATGATAGATATTGGATTTCTAAAAATAAACGGAGGAAATATATAGTACTACATACTACTATATACAGCGGGCATATGATATGCAGGTGTTGAATTGTTGATATAGCGGCATGCAATGCAGTAGTAGCCAGTGAATTAGGGATGACTGATCGATGATCATGAGGCGTGTCAAATTAAATGATTATATATACCATTTTGTCATAACTTACACATTAGTATAATATTTGACTCAATAAAATTGTCTGCACCCAGGCCAGTGTTCCCATTAATATAATTCCACCAATATTACAAATTATTTTTTAAGGAATACACAAAATAAATAAAAAACAAATCAAATAAAAAAAACTATATAAATTATGGTGTATATATGTGGACTTTTGAAGTGATATAACACAATTATATTAATATAAGTGGGCGGTGTGTGTAATTCTGGAATTGAGTGGAGGAATGGGACTGTCTATAGCTAGCTTGTGCCACCAATAATCGTTACTCAAAATAGTATTTTTAAATATTATATCCAGATATATAATGTATTCTCTCCGTCTCAGACACCATGTTTGACTTTTTTGTACTGTTTATTATTTAACTTTAATTCAATTTTATTGCATTTATATATTTGAAAAAGATAATTGAGTTTAGTCTTGTTAGAATCGTATGATTATGTAGTTTTAAAATATATATTTTACATATTTTTTTATTATACATATTTTAATATGTTAACGGTTGAAAAAGTATACTTTATCTGTTCCCTTTTAAATGCATCATTCCTGCATTTCACATCGTCCAAAATACATTTTTAAAGGTTAATAACTCAAATTGTACATAAATAAAAATTTGATATTCTAAAACTACGTGATTAGACGAATCTAACAAGATCTCACTTGACTATGTTTTTTTTTTTAATATCACTATGTTAAAAAAATTAATCAAAGTTACTCAATGAATAGTGACTGCTATGCAAATGGATCACTTATTTGAGAACGGAGATAGTATTATATTGTGTGCAGAAGTCAAACAATAAAAGATTAAATGAGTTGGAGGAAGTAGTATTTAGAGAGGAGTGATTCACTGATTAACCTATAAATATATACACATATTCATAATAAAATAATTAATATATTAAATTACTTCATGCATTTAAATTAATCAATTCTAAAATATCATGTGTACGGGATTGACAACTTTAAGAGTCACTCTATCTTTTTCTGTTTCAAAATTCCAATGATTATTTAGTTGAGTAGAATAAAATATTGATTACTAATTAACTTTCACAAAGTAAAGAGGGGGCGGTGATAGTGAGTAGTAGTCAGCAACTCAGCATTAATGAATGGTGCAGAATAAATGGAAAGCGATTGGAATTTGGAATACATAAATAAATTAAAGGAGAAGGGAATCGTATGATGATAATTGGCCATCCCAATTAGTAAATTTGAACATCAAGAAAATTCAGGCATACAATTTCCATACCTACTGTCTGTATAACTGCATTATTAGTGTCGATATATATACTCGATTTGGACAACATATAAATATATGATACATCAAAATCAAATCAAAGATGGCCAATTCCAACTGATCTACCTCTCTGAAATTGCTCACAAGTTTCACATTACACGTCCAGCTGCATTTTATTTCTACTATGTCTATCCCTTCTTTACCTTATTATTCCCACTCTATCTTACATCCCTTTTTTCCCCATTATTAATCCTCCTCACCTTAATATATGGAAAAAATACACCTTTTGTTGTAAATATAAAATTATACAATAAGGTTGTAGTGGAATATAAAATTATATATTGTTATGTATATAATTATAAGTATATGGTAGTATAATATAGTATTGAAAATAGAATGAAGTTGTGCAGGAATGAGATTGGGAATATGAAGAGTGGTGGAGAGGAAAGTATGTATTAATGAAGAGAGAGCGTATGAAAGTAGGAAGTGTTATTGATGATCGAATGAATGCACTACATCATGTATATATAGGCAAAGGGTAGTCTTTGTTAAGTATGGGAAGACAGACAGATTTATTACAGAGCCGAATTTTATGAATTTAAGCCGTCTTTGAGCCTTAGTTTCTGACACTCCCCCGTGGCTGTCTTCATGCAAAGAATATGCCTCATTAAAACCTTACTAGGAAAAAACCCAGTGGGAAAAATCCTAGTGAAGGAAAAAGAGTACAATATTCTTGTATTCAGTGCTCCCCTGATTTGGACATCATTTTAAATCTCGAAGTCGTCGCATTCCAATTTTCTTCACGAGCTTCTCGAATGTTGCAGTTGGCAATGCCTTGGTAAATAGATCCGCTAGATTATTTTCTGATTGAATTTGTTGCATATCGATTTCACCATTCTTTTGAAGATCATGAGTGTAGAAGAACTTTGGTGAAATATGCTTCGTTCTATCTCCTTTCAATTGAGCTATACAAGCCGAATTATCTTCAAATAAAATTATTGGTGGCATTTGTGATTCATTGATTAAACCACAACTCTTCAATATATGTTGAGTCATTGACCTCAACCAAACGCATTCTCGACTTGCCTCATGGATTGCTAATATTTCGCCATGATTAGAAGAAGTAGCAGTTAGAGTCTGCTTCATTGACCTCCAAGAGATAACAGTTCCACCACATGTGAAGATATAGCCTGTTTGAGATTTGGCTTTGTGTGGGTCTGACAAATAACCTGCATCGGCATAGCCGATTAACTCATGTCGAGAGTCCTTTGGGTAAAATAACCCAAGATCAATAGTTCATTGTAGATAGCGAAAGATGTGCTTTATGCCTTTCCAATGTCGTTGAGTAGGGCAAGAACTGAATCTTGCAAGTAAATTGACTGCAAACGCGATATCAGGTCGCGTACTGTTTGCGAGATACATTAAAGCGCCAATTGCGCTTAAATATGACATTTCTGGGCCAAGTTGCTCTTCACCATCTTCTTTTGGCCTAAATGGATCATTTGCAGGATCAAGTGCCCGAACGATCAGTGGATTATTTAGCGGATGAGCATAATCCATTCGAAATTGCTTCAATACCTTTTGGGTATAAGCTGATTGATGAACAAATATGCCCTTTTCCAAATGCTCAATTTGTAAGCCAAGGCAAAATTTTGTTTTCCCGAAATCTTTGATTTCGAACTCCTTTTTCAACTCTTCAGGAGTTCCAATTAAATTTAAATCGTCAACATAGACTGCGAGGATCACAAATTCTGACCCATTTTTATTTATAAATACACAAGGACTGATAGGGTCATTTGTATAACCTTCCTTTATCAAACTTTCACTGAGGCGGTTGTACCATATTCGGCCAGATTGCTTGAGCCCATACAATGATTTTTGCAATTTGATGGAATACGTTTATTTGGGTTTTGAGTTGCAAGACATGGGTAACTTAAACCCTTCAGGTATTTTCATATAAATATCATTTTCCAATGAGCCATATAAATATGCAGTAACAACATCCATCAGCCTCATTTCGAGATTTTCTCGTACTGCTAGGCTCATTAGATACCTGAATGTTATTCCATCCATAACCGGTGAATATGTTTCCTCAAAATCAATTCCCGGTCTTTAGGAAAAACCTTGGGCTACAAGCCTTGCCTTATATTTGGCAATTTCATTATTTTCATTTTTTTTTTCTCACAAACACCCATCTGTAGCCAATAGGCTTTACATTTTTTGGTGTTTGGACAATAGAGCCGAATACTTTTCGTTTATTCAGTGAATCTAGTTCAGACTGAATCACATCTTTCCATTTTGGCCAATCATGTCTTTTCCGACATTATTCAACTGATCTTGGTTCAGGATCCTCGTTATTTTCCATTACATCGATTGCAACGTTTTATGCAAAAGCATTATCAACGTTTGTTTCTTTTCGGTTCCAACTTTTTCCAGTATTGATATAATTGAAAGAAGTTTCAATAACTTCATTTTCATCTGGGTGAATATTTTCAGGTTCAACCTTTTCGGAGGTTGAATCAATTCCTCCTTCGGGAGTATCATCTGTGATTGATTTATCACCCATATGGATAATTTTCTTCTTTCGTGGATTTTTATCATTGGAACCCAAAGGCCTACCACGCTTCAGGCGTGCGTAGGTTCATTTGCACTCGGAATATGCCCTTCTGGGACATTTATATTGGCTGATGCATTTGCTGCATCATTTATATATGATTTTGTGACTTTAGTAGCATCATTAAAAGCATCGGGTAATTGATTTGCAATTCCCTGCAAATGCACAATTCTTTGAACTTCAAGTTCGCATTGCCTTGTACGATGATCAAGGAAATCAAAAGGACTTTGCCAAGATATTTCCTTTTTCAGTTGATCATTTCCTCCCCCTAATGTCGGAAATTGAGTTTTATCAAAATGACAGTCTGCAAATCTTGCAGTAAATAAATCACCCATTTTTGGCTCAAGATATTTAATAATCGAGGGTGATTCATACCCGACATATATGCCCAACCTTCTTTGAGGTCCCATTTTTGTGCGTTGTGGTGGCGCAATCGGTACATAAACCGCACACCCAAAAATTCGCAAGTGGGATATATTGGGCTCCTTTCCAAACACAATTTGTGTAGGGGAGTAGCTATGATAGCTTGTCGGCCTTATTTTCACAAGTGCTGCTGCATGCAATATAGCATGTCCCCAAACAGAAACAGGGAGTTTTGATTTCATTAACAAGGGTCTTGCAATTAATTGCAGTCGCTTAATAAATGATTCTGCCAGACCATTTTGCGTATGCACATGAGGCACATGATGTTCAACAATAATTCCAATCGACATGCATAAATCATCAAATGCATGTGATGCATATTCTTCAGCATTATCAATGAGTATTTTATTTATTGGATGATCTGGAAACTGTGCTCGCATTTTTATAATTTGTGCAAGTAATCTTGCGAATGCCAAATTGCGAGTTGATAATAAACAAACGTGTGACCAGCGTGATGACGCATCAATTAGTACCATAAAGTACTTGAAAGGTCCACAAGGTGGATCAATAGGTCCACATATATCGCCTTGAATTCTTTCTAGGAATGTAGGGGACTCAATTCCCACTTTTACTGGAGATGGTCTGGTTATCAATTTCCCTTGTGAATAGGCTGCACAATTGAACTCATTTGGGTTCAATATCATTTGCCTTTTCAATGTATGACAATTTGAATTTTCAATAATTCGCCTCAGCATTACACTGCCAGGATGCCCAAGTCTATCGTGCCAGGTAATAAATCCACTAGTAGCTTTCAAGCCTACTAGGTTATGTATTTCCGCGGCACATATTTTTGTATAGTATAAGCCAGAGGAGTAACATGATAATTTTTCATTCACAAATTTTTTGCCATTTTCAATTCAAGTTATCAAAAGATACTCGTGATCTGCCTCTTTTGAAGTTTCAATGTGATACCCATTTTTTCGAATATCATTGGACCTCAGTAAATTTCTTCGAGCTTTGCATGAGAACAAGGCATTTTCAATTGTCATTTTTGTCTCTTCAGGGAGAAATATAATAGCTCTACCGGAGCCTTCAATGCATTTTGCATTACCGCTTATAGTTTTCACTGCGGTCCTTTTCAATTTTAAATTGGAGAAATAGCTTTTGCTTTTCAAAATGCTATGCGTTGTTGCACTGTCAATGAGACAGATATTATCTCCGACTTTTGAATTTCCAGCATCCATTTCTTTACAAGAATATAAGAATGTTATTAAACATCAGTAATATAAATATTATTAATGCAAAACATATTTGTATTATACATGGATAATAAAAGGGAAGTACAAGATATTATTATTTATATTAAACAGGAATTATAAAGGACAAGTACAAAATAGGAGTATATAGCTATATAATATATTATTTATTAGTAGTATCTGGCTCAACAAAATCATCAGCTTCCAAGTGCGTGATATTATCATTTAATATATCATCATATTTATCATCGTGGGCATTATGGTGTGCTTCAACACCTGGTCTTTCTTTTCGTTTCGAGGCCTGATACAGTTCATCTAAGTGTTTAGCTGTGTGGCATGTTTGAGCCATATGGCCTTTAATTCCACAATGATCACAAATTTCATCATTTTGTTTGTGCTTTCTTGCATAATTTCGTTGTTGTGGTTTATAAGGCCTTCTGGTATCATATCTGCGATTTTGCTCAAATCGAGGCTTATTTTTATAATTATTTTGACGAGATGATTCACATCTGCCTCGATTGTGATACCGATTTTGGCCACGATCATCATTTTGATTTTTAAAGTGCCCACGATCATGCACATATTTCGCTGATTGAGCCGTGTTCACCTCAGGGAACGGTTTGGCACCTGCGGGCCTAGATTCATGATTTCTCAACAGCAATAGGCTGTTTTGTTCAGCCAATAATAAGCAGGTGATAAGATCAGAATATCTTTGAAAGCCTTTTTGACGGTATTGCTCACTCAATACTGAATTTTTAGCATGAAACGTAGAATACGTTTTTTCAAGCATTTCTTCTTCAGAAATCTTTTGCCCACATAATTGCAGTTGGGCCGTAATTTTGAACACAGCGGAATTATATTCCCGGACTGTTTTGAAGTCCTGAAGCCTCAGGTTTGTCCAGTCATCACGGGCTTTTGGAAGCACTGTCTTTTTAAGATTCATATCTTTCTTTTAGCTTCTCCCACAACGCCAATGGGGATTCCACAGTCACGTACTCCATTTTAAGTGCCTCTTCGATATGATGGCACAAGAAAATCATGGCTTTTGCCTGATTTTGATGGCCGAGATTTTTGCCTTCAGCAATAGTATCTTCCAGACCCATTGAAGTAAGATGCATTTTCACATCTGGGACCCGGGACATATAATTGCTTCCTTCAACGGTCAAGGGAGCAAATTCCTGCTTTGCAAGGTTAGCCATAATCTTATTGAAGATTTTGGAACAAAAATTATACCTCAAAATCTGGTAACTCGGGCAGAGTCTCCTCGTCCTGATAACGTGTTGTAAATATAAAATTATACTATAAGGTTGTAGTGGAATATAAAATTATATATTGTTATGTATATAATTATAAGTATATGGTAGTATAATATACTCCCTCCGTCCCATATTTATCTTCTTACTTTCCGTTTTTTGACGTCCCACATTTATCTTCCTATCCCAAAAAGGGAATTTTTTTTACTAAAATGTCCCTACATGTCCATATATTTACAGACAAACCAATCCTTAATTTTACTAACAATTGCACTACAAGACAAAAAGAGACAAATTTACCCCTCAAAAAGTACACATGAAAATAATAAAATACAACTTTCTTAAACTCCGTATCTACAGTGTCGAAGAAGATAAATATGGGACGGAGGGAGTAGTATTGAAAACAGAATGAAGTTGTGCAGGAATGGGATTGGGAACAGGAAGAGTGATGGAGAGGAAAGTATGTATTAATGAAGAGAGAGAGAGAGTATGAAAGTAGGAAGTGTTATTGATGATCGAATGAATGCACTACATCATGTATATATAGGCAAAGGGTAGTCTCTGTTAGGTATGGGAAGACAGATAGATTTATTACCGAGCGGAATTTTATGAATTTAAGCCGTCTTTGAGCCGTAGTTTCTCACACCTTTTACCTATTCAAAAAAAACACTACACATAAGGAAGAAGTATTTCCTTTACGCCTCTAAAGTGTAGAGGATAAAATGTAAATATAGTACTAGTATTCTTGTCTACACTTTTTGTGGTGCTTTTTTTTTTCCTCATAGTGTAACAAAAATTAATATACTACTCTGTATTAATTAGCTATGCATAGTAGGAAAATCGACCAAGGGCATCACAAATTTTTATGTTTGATAATCATTCTCAGTTCCAACTTAGTTTTTATTATTATTTGTAATACTACCAAAAAAAAATTTGAGTCCGCCGCTCTCTTTTTCATTCAACAACTTTGTAATAACTTGTTATAGATGCCATCTATGTCATGTTCTCATCATCTATATCTTTGGTTTTTTTTTCCCCAACGTATTCTTATTCTTACTCATCGTGGGTTGTGGTGGTTTGGCCCACGCACAAGCCACAATAGAGCAACCCTTATTAAAACATTTCAATTTTTTGTTATCTTATTCATCGTTTTGAAGTTAATAAGTTAATTTTTACTAATCACATGTTCAATACTATACAATTGAAGTGTAATATTTTATATTTATGAGTTTTGAATGCATTTTTAAGTATTTATTTATTTATGTAATTAGAAATTTATTAGTTTAATGCCACCCGCAGCCATATAATTTATCCTGGACTAGTTATTATGCTAAATGTGCTGGATTCAGTTTTCATTTCATTTATGAAAAATAAAATTGTAATTAAATTTTTCCTCACATTTCATTTACTTTCCATTCTTATAAAACTTAGAAACAAATTATTATTAAATATTTTTCTTATAATCCTTTATTTTATTCTCGTTTTCTCTTACCCAATTGACTTCATCATTCTTTCACATTTTATCATTAGAGATATTAGAAAAAAAATTATAAATATAAATTAAATCTTTTGAATTTTAGTTAATTTGGTCTATTTTGTCTTTGATAATTAGAATATCAATTCAAATACTTTTCTGTTACTGATAGATTAATAATTTATGTTTGGTAGAATAAAATGTTCGCTAAAAATCGGCCTCCCTCCCTCGTTAATCCTGGCTTCGCCCCGTATACAAATATATCAATTTTTAACTAAAAGTATACTTGAAAATTTAGAGCCCAAGAAGACACATTCAAATGTTGGACATTTTATCTATTTTATTTGGGGTTTCTAGAGTTTACCCCACCCAAAAGATAAATTTGAGTCAACCCCCCACCTACAAAAACTTACAAATAACCCTCCCCCCCCCAAAAAAAAAAATAAAAAAAATAAAAATAAAAGGCTAACCATAATTAGTAACATAAACAAATTACTCAATAAATATCCTAACTAATGACCTAATTATGAAATATCAAAAATGCCCCCTATATTGGATATTACAAAAAAAATAGAGAAAAACAGAAATTGAACGTTGAGAACAAAAAAGCCCTCGATTATCACCATCCCGCGAAGAGAAGCTGAAGAGGCAGGCAGCCGGACGGCCGACAGAGGACGTTGGTGAGAAGCGGCGAAGAGCAGCGGCCGGCGGTCTCAAAGGCAGAGGGAACCATTTCGAACAAGACATTGAGGTATTTGTACATTTAGCAATGAGATAATATTTTATAGCACCAATGTGTGTAAAGGACACATTTTCAATATACTGTATAGATCAGGGGGAGTTTTCTCCAAGAATCCCCCGTTGCTTTCTTTAACCACCGCTTTGATGGCTGATGAAGAACTCGTGGATCATGGCGGAATCCCGCCTGACCCCGGCGATCTCCGGGCACCTAAGCGGCCTCGTGAATCCTATAGCGATATGGTTCGAAAAAGGGATGGTCTTGTTCATGTTACTCTTGAAGATTCCATGGATGATCTCGCCGGGGATCCGTCGGACATCGTTACTACGTATATTGATGCAGCACCTGTAGTGACTTTATCCCCAGTATACAAAGCACATCTCATTCGTCCTTGGCGTCATGTGGTTATTATCAAGGTGGTTGGCCGATCGGTCTCCTACAGGGTCTTGAAGACAAGATTGGAGCATATTTGGCCCGCGTCCGTTTCCGCTCCGCTCATTGATTTGGATAATGGCTATTACGTGGTGAAGTATCAATCCGAGGAGGATGCACTTCACGCTTTGACGGGAGGCCCGTGGATGGTGGCTGGCCACTACATACACGTTCAGGCCTGGGTGAAGATTTTGATCCTGATACCAACATTATCCATTCCATGGTAGCATGGGTCCGCCTACCTAAACTGCCCACTTTTGCGTATACTAGACGGATGCTCCACCACCTCGGCACTCTCATCGGCGATGTGATTAGTATCGATTTCAACACAGATAAATCCGACAGGGGCAGATATGCACGTTTAGCTATCAGGTTTCCCTTATCGAAGCCTTTTGTTCCGCAGATCACCGTGGCCGGCCGTGTGATCAAACTTGAATATGAGAACCTCAAATTAGTTTGTTTCCACTGTGGCCTTTATGGTCATACACAGTCTAAATGCCCAGATATTGTTACGTCTACTCCACAGCCTCAAGAAATTACCAAGACTACTGTTCCACAAGGGAATGAGATCGCTTCAAAGCCCTCTTTTGAGCCGTGGATGCTCGCACAACGACGACGCCAGCGTCCCCCTTTGAATCCAAGAGTCTCAAACCCCAATCCTAATATCCAACCACGCAATCGGTTTGCAGCCTTGGCTGGTGACAATGATAGCGTGGATCCCATGGAAGACGATGCCCCTCAGGACCATGCACAGTCTCCACCGAAGGGTGTATCTTTTTCCTCGTTGCTGGATCTCCCTCAACAACCGCATAATATCCATATCCCTTCATCTTCGGTTCCACCAGCCCCTGATCGTTCTCCACAACAACCGTATATCCTTCCTAGTTGTTCCCCCACGGATCTCGTGTGTCCTCATCGTAGTGGCAGTCCTCAATTACGAGCTTCCTGCAGCCCTTCACCAGTTAGCCCTAATGCCTCCGAGCACTCCCCTTCCTGGATCCGTCAAGCTTCTGGTGCTTGGGCATAAAAGCTCACTTCTTCACTCCCCCCGGGGCATCATACAGTTATTAGAGTGGTGGATCCGTCCACCCACACCAGCAAACGGGTTAAAGGAGTCGGCGGCCCTCGGGGTAGGCCACCGGATCACAACCCGGGCCCGTTTAACTGTCCAACAAAGGAGTCAAGGGGTCGAGCGTCCAGCGTCCCGCCCTGAGTAGCTGGAGCAGGGCGCGGCAGATTTGGAGCTTGTTCTCCTGTAATTTGAGATGTCTCGTCCGCGGTGGAAACTGAAGGCTCTGCTTTTCAGACTTGCACTGCAAACGAGCTTGGGGGCTGTGGTCGTCCAATTGGAGACGGGAGTCGCTATCTCAATCACAGTTTCCTGGAGGGCCTAGGATCGATCAGAGATTTGAGTTCCACCGCTGACTGGTATTTGAGCAGAGCTTATCGTTTTTTGGGATGTAGGGTTCCTTTTATTGGGTTTTGTCCTGAACCCTACTTTTCTTTTAACTTCCTGGCTTTGGGCCTTGTTTTGGTGGATTGGGCCTGTTTCTGGGCCTATTCTCCATTTGGTTGTTGTGGCCTGCTGGTCTTGTTTGCTTTGTTGTTTTGCTCCGGCCCGGCTTGTTTATCTTGCCTTGTTTTGATGTTATAAAACCGGCTTCGGTCCTCCCTTTTCCCCGAAAAAAAAGGACACATTTTCACATTTTTAGGTGGTTTATTTATGTGTAAGAGAAAGAAGATTGAGATGTTTGTAGGAATAAGGTATTGAAAGTTAAATACATTTGGATGAAGCATGTGAGTAAAAATGCATTTTATTTTGAAGAAAAAAAATGTATGGAAATGTGTATTGGGTGGTTGATTAGTATATTTGAAAGACATTTATAGTGAGTGATGGTTAATTTGGATGTTTTATTGTGTGTTCATTTTGAAATGCAAAATAAATCGATAGACATATTTTTTTAAAAATGGACCGTTGAAATAGTGGTATGTTGCAAATCTTACGGTGATTGAATTTGATTTTGTATTGTTGTAGTTTTGATGTAAAATGAGTAACGATGGGGAGAGCTATAGCTTACTAGTGCTTTGTCAATTCAACAACGAGAAGCATCCATTTTGCTTCACGAAAGATACAAAAGTGGCGGATGTGCATGACGATATCAGTGAGAGATGGCCCGATTTCGATCCGTTGACGTGCAGTTTACATTATGAAGCTCCCGGAGACAAGATGTTGGTAAGAATTGTAACAGACATGGATATTAAATTGATGATCCGGATACATATTGTAATGAAAGTTGATTTATGCAATGTGATTGCCACATCGAATGGTAGCATGGACAAGAGGAAAAGGTATGCATTCTTACACATAAGTGCATTTAAGTTGTGTGGCGATTTATAATTTAATCAAGAAACCGGTCTGAGTGAATGCTATATAATGTAGGGTGGACGACATTGTGGAGATTCCGAATGACGTACAATCGAAAGCGATAAGCACGCAGCCCGTGACTTTGTGTGGATGGTCCGGAGGTATTGAACGTATTGAAGGTGTAGGCCAAATGTTTGAGAATGTTGATCACTACCGCCGTGTCTTAAGAACATACTGTACTGCTAGTTGAAAAGGATTTAAATACGTGAAGAATGAGAAGACGAAAGTTGTGGCTAGGTGTTCGAAGGAAGGATGCATGTGGCGAATATGTGCATCCTTCCACACTTCGGATAATTCATTTGGCATTCGCAATTGTAACCTGCAACACAATTGTGGTCCTGATAACCTAATGGATAGGAGTCACCCAAAGGCCACTTCCAATTGGGTTGCGGGGTTGATTAAAGAGAAAGTTAGGCGTAATGGAAGCTTCAAGCCACGCGAAGCCATTGATGATATGAAGATCGGTTTCGGGGTGGAGATACCTTATCACAAAGCGTGGTTGGGTAAAGAGATTGCTTTGAGGCAGATACACGGCGACGACGAGAAGTCCTTTGATAAGTTGAAGTGGATGTGCAAAGCACTGAAAGATTCGAACCCCGGAAGTATTGCGGATTTGGAGGTGTTTCCGGATACAATGAAATTCAAACGGGTGTTCTTTAGCTTTAGTGCTTGTTTAAAGGGATTTTTATAATGCGTTGCTCGATTTTAATAACAACATTTATCGATGAGAATTTACGCAATTATTTAGTCTCCAACCTTGGCGCCACAAGATAAAGGTAATAGTATGGCCGATTTTAAGCGGAATGATGTTAAAATACACCGATAATGTTTGTGGTAAATTATTTGAAAAGCGTGGTAATGGACCGAGCATCTTTGCGGTAAAATAATTTCAACGTGTGGTAATAATGGTGTGAAGTGTGGTAAAATCAATTTAAAAATATCCTATTTCCATTATATATATTTAAATTTTCATTATATTTTATTTAATAATTATATCGTATTATTTAAGTTATTAAATTATATAATTATTTATTTAATAAATTATTTGAAAAGCGTGGTAATAGACCGAGCATCTTTATGGTAAAATAATTTCAACGCGTGGTAATAATGGTGTGAAGTGTGGTAAAATTAATTTAAAAATTACTTTTATTTTATTTATACTTTATATTATGTTATACTTTATTAATGTAAATTTATTGTATTAAATAAAATAATTTTTAATTAAAAATTATTTAATTTTAGAAAACATAACGTAATATATTTTAATTATTATATTTGATTTTAGTAATATTAATTTAAAGTATAAAAATAAATATAAAGTATATTTGAATTAATTTATATGTGTGGTAAATAAATTATGAATTATGGTAAAAGCACAAAACAAGTGTGGTAAAATCACAAACAAATCAAGGTTTGACTTTGACCCTAAACCATTACTACTATTTCACACTCAAAGCACACACAAAAATAACATAACATCTCACACCACGGTATCGGTCTTCTCACAGGTATCGGTTCTTCTCCCTATTTCAAAAAAAAACAAGGGCATACCGCGACTATTTCATAAAAAGCAAGGGCATCGGTTCTTCCACAGGCTTGCACCCGCATTTTCTCCCGGATTTTGGGCAATATTTTCGATTTTGTTGCTAGTTCTTCCAAGTCTCCTCTGCCATTGTGATCAAGGTATGTGATTTTTCAACCAATCGCCCGTAACAATTTCGATTTATTGCTAGTTTGTCCAATTAAGTTGCTTTGTATGAATGAGGAATTTTTTTAGAGATCTATCAAGAGCATACTCGAGCCATCTAACTATTGTTTGTAACTAAGCACATAAGATGTTCGTATAAATGTCCAAATGAGTGTAATGTTAATGTTAATGCTTTGTCGCACTAAAATAAGTTGGTTTTTCATGTTGGGTGTATTTGTTGTAACCATACATTTATTTTATTATCGTGACCTCTTGAATTTTTGGTAAATACACTAATCCCGGATTTACATGTTTAAATTATTTGTAGGTGATCATGGGATTGCGCCAAATCATCATGTGCTTTGTGTTTTTGATGGTCCCGAAGCGCAAAAGTGGGGGAGGGGAGGCATCATCGAGCACCGGGGAGGGCAAAATGAATCTGCCACCAGAAAGGCAATCCAAGAAACTAGACAAGAAGAGGTTTACCACTATCGGTTGCCAAGAAAGGTATTATGAGATGAGAAGAAAAAGAACATATGTGCCGGAGCGTGCCTTCAATTTAGAGCATATAGCGGATGATCGCGTATGGCTGCTTGTGCATCGATGGGATACCATCCCAACTGAATGGGATCGAACTGAACCCTTGGGACGGTCCTGGAAGGCGTTGGGAGGGTCCTGGAGACCGTCCCATGACCGTCCCGAGGGTCCTGACAACCACAGAACGCTTGGGACGGTCCCAGAGACCATCCGTAGACCGTCCCGATGGTCCTGCTATCAACAGAAGGCTCTTCTTCGGTCATGAACTTACATTCTATCCAAAATAAACATTCGTCTAAATGATATTTTTCCCAAAATGATATAATATTAATAAATCACCTCGAAAACATAATACACCAATATTCAAATCATACTAAATATAATGCAACAAGTCTTCATAGGTCTCTTATCTATTACAATACAGAAATGGTTACTTCATATCTTTCTATAACATGCCCCTACTATCCGTAATGATGGTAGCTGCATATTCTGCCCTTAGTTTTCTCTCCGACACTTCCTCAACTGATTTCCAAAACTGGGGGTCATCTCGCGCGTAGCATTCGCTCCACAACATTACGAACACACCACAATCCATTGACCCCGACTGCTGTTTCCGGGCCTTCTTTGCCACGATGGCGCTTAGCATTTCTATTCCATACAAATCACAACACGCTTTCAAGAAATTCACCTGAAACCAATTTTTAAAATTACTCGAGACATTCCCACTAATTTAAAACATCAATTACAATATATCACTCACAAATTTCTTCCGCCGGGTCTTCAATCGTGGATCTGATTTCATTGAATTCCTTCCGTGCACCACTCCGTTTTCAAGGTCAAGGACTACCATATACCAATGATGTAACACATCGTCGCATATTGGACAAATGATGTACCGAATTTGGGTGGACTCCTTGTAGGACTTGATCCTCCTTACCTCCTCTACATGAATCGCATGACTTGCTCACACTCCGATGATTTCCACTCCATCTTCGTCTGAAATGCATATCCGTCACATCACATATATTTTTCTACACAATTAATTGACATTCCGTTAAACCCACATGTTACTAAAAAACAAAACAACTGATACACAAGTTCACATAACAACGCTCACCGTGGTCATCGTGCTTATGAATCCTATCGTGCCATGGAAATCCCGTTTCCGTTGATACTTATTCGACGTAATAATGTGAAGGAATGCATCAATGATTGACCCCGAGAGGGATTCGTTGCATAGCAAATGAAACATGTAGTCCATTTTAACCTCGACGGTATCCTCTTCCCATGCACATCTCCTACATACACATTTAAAACTCGTTACCATAGCAAAATGTTATGTTTTTAACGATTAATAACTGAATTTACCCTTTTATCTCACCGTCTATGAATAGGTCCAACAAATCTCTCGTCTCAGCATCCACAAGATCACGTCCGGCCCAGTCTCGTTTCCCCTTGTACGATTCAATGTTAAAGTCCTCGTAGCCAATGGACTCTAAGTCACAATCGTCTAATTCCAACTACACATGAAAACAACAATTACATACACACACTCGTGTCCAATACATTAAGTAAATTTTCACATACCGGTTCTTCCAATGTTCCATGCCGCTTCCTTTTTTTGTCGGTGACCGGCGTTGTTTCGGGTGTAAGGAAATTGGGATCCCTCTTCGTTGGTTTCCGATCCTTCCTACTTTGTAAAATTTCTCACCAGTGATGAGGGAGCATTTTTTTCATTTCGCCCCTCCAATACAGTGTCATCCGCATCCTTCTCCATCGCCTCCCCCGAATCCTCCATCGAATTTTCGACAAAATCTAAGGCCGGCTCTTTAATATGGCCAACCGGCAAAGCGCCTCCCTCTCCAACGACTCCCCTATCAACCTCTAACTTAAAATCAGTCCAATTCGCACCCATAACCTCAGTCTCTTGAACATCCTCCACATCCGAAACTACTTTTTGATGGGACATACCTCCCATAACAACTTCTTACCAAGCATCAAAACAGGGAATAAAATTATATGCAAAACTGTTTAACATAAGGAATGCGTAACTCGTATGCACTTATGTGTGGAAAAATCCTGATCGGCTCGCACAAAATCTTTTCTTGAGGCAAGGGAATAAATAACACAATATCATCCACCGCTACATCCCGAAGCTCTTTCCTGCAAGCATGTATCTTTCCACTCTTATCCACCCACCTCGTCACCCGTGGGAATCTCACTAATTCGATCGGCTTGCCGTACTTCGGAACCCTCTCATAAAACCATGCCTACAAATCCAACCAAACATCAAGCAAATAATCAAATTAAATACAATATCAATGAGAAATGAAATTTCACAAATCAAATTGTTTCACTTACAAGTAGCCCACTGTGCATCCATTCAAGTAGGATGACTTCCCCTCGACAAAACTTGTCATTGACTCCAAAAGATACGAATAGACGGTCGGCCCTCATGCGTACTCCCCCAACATTGAAACATCCTCCACGTAGTGCCAAAGATACGTCATGGTCGTGTACCCCGTATTAGAAAAAAGAATGCAATTGAATACTAGCAACACGTACAGGCCGGCGTATTCTGCCGGCGTGCACTTTTCACTCCCCTCCTCCTCCCCAGCCAAATCACGTAATGCATTGGCCAATTCATTTCTTTTAACATTGACATATCTTCCATCAAAAAACTCTCTAGCTAACGAGGGCTCGTGACCTAACCTATTCTCTACGTAATGCCCTATATGCCGAACCCCAAGCACACTTGATAGCTCGTAGCCTTGAAACTCAATTTTAATGTCTTCACCTATGTTGAATGTCTTTGCCTTCAGATCATATACTTCTATAAGTGCCATTATTCGTGGGATAAATGCACTCTCCTTGTTCATTTCCGTAAAGTGTCCAAACCCGGTGGCTTGAATTGCTTCTTTTTGCTCCACCGTCCACTTCACCTCTATCTCATCCACCACATCTCTAAGGTACTTTTCCGAACACCTAGGAGCTTGGAATTTCTTTTCTTTACCCACCTCTATGCATTAAACAACCAAAGCAAGATCAATATCAAAATCTATAATAAAATCGATAACTTTGATGCAACATACACATTCAATTGACAAATCCACAAAGCCACATTGATCTCGGGCAATGCTAATTATTTACAAATTCTACACCAAGGTGCTAATCTAAAATTGTAGTGAAAAGTACATTATATATCTATTCGGACATTTAATCAATCACATTGGCTGCACAATCAAAATAACCAACATTTATCCAACCATATCATGTGGGATCACCCATTTCAACATACAAAACAATAATCACATTATCAAATATGTCACCACAAATCAAACTCACACAAATACTCCCATAAATTCACCAATTTCAACCCCCAAATTATTCCCACATTATCAAACCTATCAACACAAATCAAACTCACACATATTCCATATCAAATTTACAAACCCACACATTGCACAAAACATATTGCAACAAAAAAGATTGAAAAGAAACTGGAAGCACGAAACCGACCCTACCTTCAGTCACGATCGGTGTGGCCTCCACGTTCGTCCTCTTCTTCGGTTTCTCCTTGCCCGCTGGAACTTTCTCCGACAACTTGGAATCGGTTTCCATGGCTCTCTTCTCTTCCTCGTTTTTCCGGTCTCCTCTCTTCTTTTTCTTGTAATCGCGGTAAGTCTTGGTATTATTTTTGGTAAAAGGGGTTTTAAGGGGTTTTTGGTGCCCTAGTGCGGTAATGTCTTCAATATATGTATGGTAAAGTTAGTTAGTTATGTGGTAAAATAAAAAACAAGTATGGTATTTTACAAATGGTAGGGGTGGTAAAATTATATTGGTGTGGGACTTGGAGATTAGATATTAGTGTGGTAATGAATGTAGTATTTGTGTGGCAATATAGTGAATGTTAGTGTGGTAATAGGTGTACCCTTATTTTTCCTTAATGATATTTTTTAGATGTTAATGACTAAGTATTAAGTTTGGGAAAATTTGGGGGGGTTACGTGTTGGTCAAAAACTTAGAAGGGGGGTTTACTCTAAACTTTTAGGGGAAGTATTTTTAAAATGGAAACTTATTTCAGGGGGATAGACTCTAATTTGCTGATTTTATTTACGGACAGCCCAATAGATCTACAAAAACCCTTCGGCCCAAAATTTCGGCCCACAATTCCTTTTCTGAGATCATCTATAAGTTTTGACCTGTTCACCTTGCCATGAATATTTTAGTTTAATTTTTTCTATAATTTATTTTACGCCTAACCATGACCTACTTTTCCTTTTGATGACGGGTTTTTTGTTTTTTGATTTTGTTTTTTGCTTCTTTTTTTTTTCTGGGGTACATGAGACTAGTTTTATTAATTTAATAAAACAAAAATTGAGGAAAAAGAAGTAATCAAAATTGCGAATTTGTGCTGTTCCATGTGCTAAAATATATCTTGTTGATGGATGCATCCTAGGTGCAACAATTTGTGTCACGAGAAAGAAAAGAAGCTGCACAACTTTAATTAATAAATTCAAAACTTCAAATAGAAGAAAGGAAAATAAATAAATACATAAACAAATTGAAGTACTAGCTACTAGCTAGTAGCTAACGTGTGGTGGTGAAATGTGAACAAATAATATACAAATAATGCATTATTCAACTTGATATTTTGTAGGTTTTCATACGATCCACTAGAGATATTAATTCTAGCACTTTCGGTTAATTAGTAGTAGTATAACTAATCTAAATCCCAAAACACAATATTATTAGAATATAATCTCATTGATGGAATTCTGTCAAATCTAAAAGGGAGATTAAATTTTATGAGGATATTTGGGAGCGAGCAAATCCGCTAGTAGATAGCAGATTGGAAGACTATATTGTTCAGAATTCTCTATCCAAATCTGCTATTAGCTAATTCCCTAAAATCCCCTATTTAGTATTTAGTTTCTATTACAAATTTAACAAACTTTTATTTGAAGCAATATTGAAATAAAACCTTAATTTGCAATATGCGAAATTCACCGGTCAAACATGCGTGAATTTTAACCTTTCGTCCTTTCCCATTTTCCTCCAACGTCCAAATACAAATCCACTTTCGTAGCAGCAAGTTAGAGCTGTAAACGAATCGAATCGAACCGAGATTCAAGTGTTTGAGCTCTGTTTGTTAAGCTTAACGAACGAACACGAACCGAGCCAAAAATCTTAACGAGCCAATTTTCATGTTTGAGCTCTGTTCGTTTAACCTTACTTACGAGCTAATAACGAACGAACACGAGCCTAGTCGAGCTCAGTTAACGAACCATTTATTTTATTAATAAATTTATTTATTTTAGAATTAAATTAGGTGTGAAAATGTAATGTATATTGTAATACAATTTATGAGAGAAATGTGAGATTAATAAAAATAAAAAATGGAAAGAACAACTAGATAAAATTTTTATTTTTTATAATATATATTCCATTAAAAAAGAATTCCGAACTGTTCGTGAACTTAACGAACGAACACACAAATCAAATTATGTGTTTGAGCTTGGTTCGTTTAACTTACCGAACAAGCCGTTAACGAACGAATGCGTGTCGAAACGAGCTCAGCTCACGAACTATTTGTTCTATTTACAGCACTAGAAACAACAGTGCTTTACAAGTTTACCATGGAAGCATCATTTTAACCACACAACGGTAAAATCGATTAATACACCGTAAAATGTGCACATTTGAGGTCATTAAAAGAAATTACTAGCACATAATAATGCATGATTATGGAGTATTAGCTGTTACAGAAAAACACCAGAACATAAAAGTACTGTGAATCTTGCAGAGAATGTAAAAACATAAAATTAAAAGATGGGAGTACCAAGTTAACATCGATTCTCACCACGAAAAAAAAATCCTAAAATTACCTATACAAATTGAGGGATGAATCATCATTTGCTCTAAACAAGAAAGAAAGAAAATGGGTGAAAACAATAGACGACGGTGAATTGCAACAATACAAAACAAACCTATTCACTAAATCCTCAACACACATATAATATATATACAAAAAAGATGAAATCTTGATGATGATGAAGAATTGTATTGGATTATGAAGCAACAATATATAATAAAAGTGTGAAGATGATGATGATCACTTTCGGGTAGAGAAGCGAGAAAATGGGATTCTGAAGCTCTGCTTCCATGTCTGTTTGTGACCTGCAGACGACACCTTTTCATTATTCTGCAAATAGCAGACATCGCCGTCGCACACATATTGTCTGCTCTGCCGCCGGCCTTGCTCCGAGAAACACCTCAAAATGCTCAACGAAGAAGGCATTATTATTATTATTGCAATTATTAAATCTCGTCACACACTTTCTCTCTTCTTTCAACAATTGATTGGAATCAAGATTTCTGAATGAATGTGTTAAGAGTAGTATATACTTATATATACATAGTAGTATTATATATATATATGGTGTGGTTGAATGCCAACAACAACAACCAACTACAGCCTATGGTCGTTTGTGGTGGCATTCAATAATTATTGTGTATGTCTGAACGCTATTAGGGTTGTCTTTTATTCTATGTCAATATAAGGATGCCATTCTCCATTGTGTTTTGCTATTTTATATTAGTATGAATATTATTATTATTATTTTATACTTCCTCCCTTTCTTTTTTGCCGTTCTTTTTTTAAGTTTTCCTTTTTTTGGGTGTTTCATAATAAATGTTACATTACCAGCATATATAGAATGGTTTTAAAGATGTAAGACTTCCCCCTAATGTATTTTTGTTACTTGCATTAAATTTCGTGTGATTTTCTTATGTTATACTTATTTTGAAACGGATGAATGGAGTATTATGTTGGGTCGTGGTCGATTGTTTGTGACAAGCTGGATTTGTATCCACCGTTTGATATATGGATGGTGGGGGCTGGAAATGATCCAATGGTTTTAAGGCCGGGGATAGGCCACTTAAAAATCTTAGTAGAGCAATTGTTTTAGAACACGTTTTGGACTTGTATAAATATTACTTCCTCCGTTTTTTAAAGATAGCTATAGACCCACTCAGCACGCAGTCCAATGCACATTTTAAACCATTAATAATTCAAATTCGGTACATGTAAAAATTCTAAAAGTTCAATATGTAAAAACTACAAGACGAGACGAATCTAACAAGATCACACTTGGCTATATTTTAACTTGTATAACCATGAGAAAACTTTAAGTCAAAGTATATAAGTGAACAGTACTCATTAGTCAACAGTAGCTAACAAAAAAACGGAGGGAGTACTAGTATTTAAAACAGTATTGGTAAATTAATAAATTTGTTAAGAATTTTGTGTGGTGGGTGTGAGTGTGGTGCTAACACGTTTATATATAGTGGACAAACCATCGTTTTTTGGTTTGCCCTGATTTTTTAATATGATCTGATCATCATGTTTTGACCAATTGATGATGGCTACGCTTTCAATCTGCCCTCTTTTCATCTGCTGTTCTTTGCCATTCAATTTTTTATTTTTATTTTTTGCATTTTATTTAAAGGGTTTTCTTTATCCCTTATTTAATGGTATTAAAATCCAATATGGTTTTCGCAAACGGGTCTGATTTTGCCATTGAGAATTCAAGAGGAAAATTCATATAGTGGTCTGGGAGGGAGAAATATTAATTGGAAAAGAAAATGAAAGGCAGAATAGGAAGAATAATAAAGAATGTGGCCGACAATGAAGGCCAAATTCATTCATACTGCTGTAGGTCAAAGTTTTAGGCGAAATATCTGCTTTTTTTTTCCATTTTTTTATTATTATTAAGAAAAAAAAAAAAAGAAGAAAAAAGCAAAGCATTAATGAGTGGTTCAATTTGAAAGTCAGCGTGTGGGTATGAAATTTGACGCCACGCAAGTTACAGCAATTTATTGCAATAAAATTTCCTAACCAATTCCAACCTTGCAAATTGCAATAGTTCTTTCCATAGAAACGAAACACAATCCTCAAGTCATTTGCATATGCTCGACAAGCTTGTCGAACAAACCTAACTTTACATTTCAACAATGGAATATATACCCCCACTGTTCTATAAAAAGATGTCCCAACTCCCATGTAATTTTAACACGGACTAGGAAAAAAAAAATGATCCAAAAGGTACTAATGACATTAAAAAGATCTCTTTAAATCAGTTTCTATATTTATAAGAATTTGAACCCGAAATAGTACTCTCCGTCCCATTTAACTTGTCTTGTATGATTTCTGAACACAATCCAATACACTTTTTCAATCGTTAATATCTCAAGGTATATATAACAAAAAATTATACAAAATATATATATATATATATATATTCTAAAACTACATGATTATACGATTCTAACAAGACCCAACTCGACTATTTTTTTTCCAAATCTATACTTACAATAAAATTGAGTCAAAATTAAATAATGAACAGTGTAAGGTCAAACAAGACAAGTAAGGTGGGACGGAGGGAGTATTACATAAGCTTATAACCGCTCAAATCGGATGGTTGTTGGCAGGATGAAAAAAGTTGAATATTTTAGTGATGAATAGAATAGAGAAAAATACAGTATTTTATTAATAGAGTAGAAAGAAATGAGTATTTAGATTGAGAGAAACAATGTATCAATTTTAAACTAATCTATCTATTATAATAAAAAAAGTTGTTGGCATTGCGAACCGTACTCCTCTCACATAAGATGACTTATGAACAATAAAATGACATAGAACCAGCCACGGCCGTCTCGAACATTTTGGGCACTGAGCGAACTTATTCAATATTTCCTTTGTCTTAGCTATCTTATCTAGTATGACTTTTTTACACTTTTTAATATTCAATTTTAAATCAATTTTATTGAAAATACTACCTCCGTTTTATTTTCTTTCCTACAAACTCACTATGCACGCAGTCCAATGCACATTTTAAATCATTAGTAACTCAAGTTTGGTACAAGTAAAAATTCTAAAAGTTCGATGTTTAAAAACTATACGACGAGACGAATCTAATAAGATCTCAATTGACTATATTTTTAACTTGTATAACTATGATAAAACTTTAAATCAAAGTGTGTGTGTGTGTGAATAGTGTCAAAACACACATGGGGCTATTATTTACAAATGGAGGAAGTATATATTTGGAATTCAGTTAGGTGTTTTTAGAATTATATAATCATATAATTTTAGAATATATATTTTACATAATTTTTAGTTGTATAAATTTTAACATATTAATGATTAAAAAATACATTGGATTGTGTAAAAAGTCAAACAAAATAAAAAAATAATACTAAATAAATCTTAAACAATATAAATAAATAATACTATTATTTGGCTCCGCCTTTTCCAAAAAAAATAATGCTAAACATTTTGAATAAAATAAAAAATAAGAAGTTTTTTTTTTAAAAATAATTTTGTATTTAAAAACAAATACTTCCTCCCTCTCAGTCGTTTTGCTAATTTGACTTTTTAGCATTGTTCACTATTTATGTTTGATTCAAATTTTTATTATAGTTATGTAAAAAAAAACATAGTCAAGTGAGATCTTGTTAGATTCGTCTAATCCTGTAGTTTTAGAATATCAAACTTTATAACTTTTTATTGTACACAATTTAATTTATTAACTGTTAAAATATGTATTGGCATACGTGTCGGGTGGGTGCAAAAATAATGAAACGGAAGTAGTACAGAAGATCAATTGAAATTTTTTATCCTTTTGAAATTTAGAAAAAATACGAAAGAGTGAGAATGAAAGAAAACTAGAAAAAGAGGATTATAACAAATTTGATAGTGTTAGCTAATTTTTTTTCAAAAAAAATGGGGCCCAAAATTTGAGGCTGAACGCAAGTGCTCAACTGGCTCACCTTTGGAGCTGGCACTAGGAACAATAACGGCTAAGCTTATGAACAATGAATCCAACTAGGGGTGAAAACGAGCTGAGCCGAGCTCGAGCCTGGTATAGCTCGGCTCGACTCGATTAAGTAAAAATTCGGCTCGGCTCAAGTTCGACATAAAAAGTGAAATTTAAGCTCGGCTCGAGGCTCGAATAAAGCTCGAGATTTTTTTTTTTTTGTAAAGACTGATACTCATGTACTGACAAATGTGTGTAGGAGCCCAAATCACATAAATTACAAAGGGGATAAACGAGACATGATCAGTAGACCAAGTCCTCATTCCCAAGCTCGATATAAAAATTAGGAAAAAATAATTGTCAATTTTTAAATAATGAGTTTAAAAACTTGAAAGATTGAAGTTTAATAGATTTAATATATTAAACTATTCCTAGTTCCTACTTCTAACCATAAAAAAAGGAAAAAAGGAAAAGAATTTTAGGAGTAATAAATAGATTATACATGTACTATGTATAATTGATATATATATACACACATATATATACATATATATATATATATATATATATTCGAGCCTACTTCTAACCCTCATTAATATTCCGAGCCGGTCTAGAATTCAAGTCGAGCTTTGGTCGAATCGAGCCCGAATATTTTACGAACCTATCAATCTCATTTACACTCCTAAATCCAACAAAACTCAATGTGAAATAGTATTACTTACGAGTTAAAAGACTATTCATGACTTAATTCAAACTTTCAAATTTTGAATTCTCCGTATTTCTCTTTCAAAGCTTCCTCTACTTCTTCACTTTAAGACTACCTTCACCACCCCTTCAAAGCTTCCTCTACTTTTTCACTTTAAAACTACCTTCCCCACCCACAAATCTAAGTCGACGGAAGACTACCTTCACCACCCACAAATCTAAGTCGCCAGAAAATCGTCGTTGGGGGTAATAAGCCCAAAGCTTCCTCTACTTCTTCACTTTAAGACTACCCACAAATCTAAGTAGCCGGAAAATCGACTTCGTCACTGGAAAATCGACTTCGTTGGAGTTAATAAGTGCAAGCCAAGGTTGTTCCCAATAAGTTATTGCCTATTAGAACTACAGTCTGCTCCAAAAATTGAATTTGGGAATATGTTGCATTAGTTCCACTTAGAACTAGTCTGTTCAAACTATATATAATAAGGAATTCAATCAAAACACAATGGAATAAAATTCATCCAATTCCTATATGCGAATCAAACACCGATTGCTTAAACATTCTTCATGTATAGTAAATTTTAAGTCTCAGTTGTTGAAATAGTTAATGTCAACACTGCAACTGTCACGCATTAACATAACACCAAAGACTAATTTCTATACTCTCAAGCCATTTGATTCCAGCCACTGGATTGGGACCTACAAAGGCTACAATCTATTAAGCAATTAGCACTCTTTAATTTCTATACTCTTTAAATCATACTGGGGGAATCATGAGCCTTACTGCAGTTGGTAAATCTCATTCCCATCCACCAAACACAAAGTTCTCTATGCGAAGATGACACAACATCCTATAAGCTGCTTATTAATTAACAATCAAACCTCAACTTGATAATCTACACGATTAAATGAACAATCAATCAACATTTATACAAATCATCTACTATTTTCCAAAACATATGCATGATTCTACTATTATTTACCACTGTTCACTTGGCAAAGTTTTACTTTCACTTATAAATTATTATAGTTCAATCACAGATTGTGCATATACAGATATCAGAAAGCTAGCAAACCTGCTTCCTGTGAAGTGTGAACCAATAGCAGGGTGCTTAAGTTATTGACGGGATTATAATTAAACAAAATGCATCATTGGAAGAAATAATTTGGTCCATCCCATAACAATGCAATTGCCTTTCAAAAGAAAAAGAAAAATGCAATCAAGACTTTTCAAAACACAAAAGGGCCAACAATATTATTGCAGTAAGCACTTAGGATAGAAATTAGAGTGATGTAATTAAGTCAACACAGAATTCACAAATTTAATCACACAAAGCCAACTTCATTCGCGACGAGCAATCTTTTGACAAAGAAAACATAGGTAGATGGAAAGAGAGAATTTACAAGTTATTTCAAACTATATACTGCATCAGTGGACTGGACTTCAGAATGAACCAAAGGTATTCTCACCACTGTAAGTCATATATAAGAATCCATCCTCATCTTTATTTTCTTCATAAATAGCCGACATCATTGCAGCTGCAGCACACAGAAAATTAACATATTTTAGACAAAACTGAGAAAAAAATTTAGTACAACAGCAATTCATGCCAAGATCAGCACTGTCAGCATGCCACTTACCCGTTGGAGGAAGAATGTTTTTCACAAAGACAAATATAGCTTTCTCCGCACTGAGCTTAATCCTCTTTCGGACAACATAAACAAATTGCCCAACAGTCAGATCAGCAGGAACAAGATATCTGCATTATTGAAACATCAAATATTATAAGAATGTACAGAACAGAGATCTGATCATCTTGCCTTTGACGGGGAGAAGGACAGAGGCAATATTCCCCATCTTCTATGAATGATACCCCCTTCCATTTACAACACAAGACTTTCTAATATTCTTAATTATGTTCAAAATGTAAGACACTTCATACATCCAATTTCCGAATTCTATAAATTGTGGGCAAACAGTAAAAAAAAAAAATAATTTCTGTGTCAAAGGTTAGATAATGAGGGGAGTAACAAAGAGAAGCAAGATTAAAATATTATTGGATATACATTTTGTGCAAAAATATACTGGTTGCTAAAATTCACTCAACTGAAAACCATTACTTTACTATGTCACATATATGTTGGACCAAAGCTTTAGCTTCCAACAAAATAAAAGGATAAAATGTAATAATGTATAAAGCTTTTCTACATGATACATATCTGATACGCAAATACAAGCAGACCATGTATAAGAATGAATTGTTTGAGATAAGTAGGGTTACTGACTTTTTCTTGTCAATGTCAGGTATGTCGCTTCTTTCAGCCTTCTCCACAATAACCTACATTATAGAAGAAATAGATAATCCGTATTACTGAATCAAAATGCAAAGTGCCCATGAATCAAATTTGACATCATTAATACCGGAATCCTGTCTGGATATTTCTCCCTGATACGGGCAGCTTCAGCCTGCCTCCTCTCTACAACATGACAAAAAGTATTTCCGGAGTATTTGATCAACTCACAAAACCAATATAATAGAGAACAACAATACAGACAAACGCTTAAACGAACACAACAATAGACCTAATTTTTCTTTCATAATGTTGCCAAAACATGCATAGGCGATGCAATCAAAACAACCCTGACTTAACAAAACCGATAATACGATGTCAATTAATAATTTAATTTCCATCGCAAGAAAGCAGCGGAAGAGTGAAATTGAGAGTCAATTTTCAAAATTTAAACGAGAAATCTAATTACAACACACCAAGGATCAACTAGCAACAACCATCAGAATCAGAAATAGATCAACAGTAATCGCCAACCCGAATACACACGCAAAGGAGGAGACTTTCGGATCACGCAATTGAATTCCAAACAAATATTGACAGAGACACAAATCCACCGAAATTAAGCACCCCAATTTTAACCAGATCAACCAGTGGCGTAATGTAAAATCATAAACAAAACACAAGACTTTAATCAAGGATGAGATAACGGAGACAACACCATACCGAGGGGGTGTTCCAACTTGAAGGAGCTTTTGGCCATGGAGATCCGTCGAAATCAAGGAATTGAGACGAGGGAGGCAGAAAAATTAGGGTTCTGGAAGGAGGGAGGAAAGTGAGGGAAGTGCTAGAAGAAGGTAATCGTGATATGATGTGTATATTTGTACGAGATTTTTGGAATTTCAATATAATAGGGATGCGATTAAGCGATTCTTTATTTCTTTTTCGACTTGGGAACCAAGCGAACCTCACAACCTTACACACTAATATATGCTGCCCGCTTCAAAAACTACTATATGTACAATTCCTCCCCAAGCGGCATATTTATAATTGTCTTTCAGTCCTCTATTTAGAGGGAAAAAAACATTTTGAAAGAATTACTTTTTTACGTATTTATGTGGGTATCCCCAGATCACATTGGACCCAAGACTAATCCCTCGAGGATCGGGTGGACATTGAAGGTGGCTTCCTTGCATTTAGTATCATGGAATCCCAGTTTGGTCTCGGGTTTCATCTTGCATGTTGATGGAAGTTCACTGGGCAATTTAGGTTTTGCGGGTTTGGTGGTGTCCTCCGCAATTGTGATGGTACGTGGTTGGATGAATTTTCTGGCTCGGTTGGATACTCGACTATACTTGTTGCGGAGCTCCATAATATCTGGAAAGGGTTATTGCTCCTTCACCAATATGGCGTGGTCGTTGCTACTTGTTTTTCTGATTCTCTGGAGGTATTGAGGCTTATTGGTAGACCTCCCTCGACTGATCGCCGTCACTTATCCTTGTTAATGCATATTCGGGACCTTCTGGACATGCATCCTGGATGTCGTTGGTTTCACATCCTGCGTAAGGGGAATTCAGTTGCTGGTTGTTAGCTAAGATTGGGACAAGATCTGGAAGTTTTATACTACCTGGGCATTTTCCCCGAATGAGAGTCGACCTCTCCTTGCTGCGGACATGATGGGAACTTGGTTTCCCGTCACTAGTGGTTGTTTTTTGTTTTACCTTTTCCCTCGCTATCTCGTTTTGTAATATTTTTTAATTTTCCCCCCTTTTATCAACGCTTTTGCGTCATCTTTTACCAAAAAAAATAAAATTTACAATAAAAATAAAGAATAAATTACCTAAACCCTAACATATCTCACAATTGTGTCATAAATTAAATAAATTTAAAATTAGGAGGATAGGACCCCTCCTACTATTGATGAAAATTTGTTATTTAAGAATACATTTTTATTCATAAATAATTTTTGTAATTATTACTCCATAATTGGTGTCCAATTATGCTTTAGGTTATTTGATGAAAATATGTTATTTAAGAATACATTTCATCCATAATTGATGATTAATTTTCTATTTAATTAAAAAAGTTTTATAATCTATATATATATATTAAAGCATTAGTGAACAACCCATCCTACATTTAATGTGGTGTCTCCATTTCAAATTTCTAATTTTTATAAATTTTTATAATTTTTAATTTATTAATTTTAGATTTTCACATTTATTTATTTATTTATTATAGATTTTCAGTTTTTGAAATATATGAAATTTCTACATATTCACTTTTAAAAAGATTTGAAAGATTTGATATTTGAAATTTGGCATATCTTATTTTATCTATATTATTTTGCATTTTTAATTTACTAATTTTAGATTTTCGTATTTATTTATTTATTCATTATAGATTTTAGTCTATCGTGTATAAAATCTATCATTTACTTATGAATTCCCACTCTATCATCCTATTGTGTCACTATATATTCACTTTTAAAAAGATTTGAAGAAAAAATTTAAAATTTATACTATTTTTTATTTCATCTATGTTGGATTTTATTTATTTGCATTTTTTGTTTTATCAATTTTAGATTTTATTATTTTGTATTTTTATTTTATATATTTTAAATTTTATTGCTGCATTTAGTATTTATTTATAAATTTTCAGCTTTTACACTATAGAATTATTATGACGATGTTTTGCACTGGCAACTAAGAACTATGTTGTGTTTATATTTCAATATGATGAACATATTATAATGCCGGTAATTTTGTATAGATTTCTCAATTTTGATTATATATTTTTTGTGCAGTGAATGATGTAAACAAAATATACACTCCACATCAGATTTATTTATTCATGTTAAAAATATATTAATGTGTATATGGAAATCTCAATTTTTAGTTTTTAAAATATATTTAATTTTTAATTTATATGAAGTTCCCATAATTTTTAGTTTTTTTTAAAAAAAATAGAATTTCAAATTTAAATGGAATTTGCAGTGTATTGTGGAATTTATATTATTAAAAGATACATTAATGAATATATAAAAAATATTTGTATATATTAATTAATGTATATATAGGTCATGTTTTCACAAAAATATTTCACTCCTCTTAAAAGTAATATACAATTATATAGTTGTGAATAGATCCATCAGTAAATAAAGAAGGAGAGTTTTTAATTTTTTTAATTACTCCCTCTATCCCATTATTTATGTCTCAAAACTTTTGGACACGTCGTCCAATACATTTGTTTAACATTTAATATTGTAAAATGTACATATGTAAAAATTATGTAAAATATATATTCTAAAACTACATGATTAGACAAATCTAACAAGACCGAATTTCACTATATTTTTTTCCTATCTAATTACGATAACATTACGTCAAAGTTGATCAATAAATAATATTAAAAACTCAACATGAGACACTTTGAGTGCGATGGAAGGAATATTTTTTAAGAAATACTCCCTCGTATAATAAGTGTAAACTAGAAAATGACACAAGATTTAAGGTAAGTTAATAAAATTTATTTAGTTGAAGTAATTAAATAAATAAAATGTCACATTTGACTTTATTACTTTTGAGTTTTATTTTAATGAATATAAAAAAATTAATAATTTAAATACAATTAGTAAAAATTAATAACCTTAAAAAAATTTTAAATATGGTAATGTAACACTTATTTCCAAACACCCAAAAAGGAAAAGTGTAAATTTAAACATCGGATGATATAATTCATTAATCTATATTTTAACAGATTTGCAATTGACGAAAAACAAATACAAATCTAGCTTTGTTAGAAAATTGTGATTGTGAATGATCAAAGTAAGTTCATATTGAAAGGCTAATTGCTGCAAGTTCTATAAGTTTGAAAATTTTATCTGGAATGCCGGTACTGAATGAAGTTTTAATGTCTGAAACAAATAATCTATTGATACTAGAATAGACATATTAAAATAAGGAAGAAATGAAAGCGGGTCATGCTAAGTTATTACCTTTGTTGATTGATGATGAGAAAAATATTTATAATAAAATAATATTTGTAGTTGATAGTGATGGGTATTGATATATAGTCATGAAAATGGGTTATCATATAATTAATCTAGACTCAGTTGAAAGATTCAGTCAAATGAATTAGATATATGGAAGCGAGCGGATCCCAAATATCGTCATGAAATAAAATGATTATAGATAGTTTATCAATATAAAAGTATACAAAATTGGAGCATACATATGTGAAAATTATAAATATTAATCATATAAGAAAATAACGGAATACAGCCTCTATACATCTTAAATTTTGACTACAAACTTATCATCACTAACACTCTACACTATCCTAATTTTTCAATTGAAAATACTAATCAAAGGTGTAAAGTTTGATATGTTATTTTTAATTAAATATAGATTTTACTATTAATATGTAATATTGTGCTGCTTTTAACATCCAATGGAATAACACCCTTACTCAAGAGATAGGATTGCACATTCTAGATTTGGTATTCCACTAGATTGTGACGAGAATTTTATCTGCAAAAAACTTACATCAGAAAATTATTTAACCTTTATAGAAAATTATTTAACCTTTATAGAGAATATTGTGCTGCTTTTAACCTCTTTTCTCATTAAAACAAAGCTCAATATTGGGGATGAAAGTTCTTGATTGGTAGAATGATTATAAGCCCGTCTAAATTAACCAAATTCTCCATTCAATTTCAGAGGAAAAAATTCCACTCGCAGTTTGTTTTAATATGACTTAAAAAAATATCAACCTTTAAAGAATGTTAGACTCTATCTTCAAAACCAGTTTTCACCAATGTCAGTGATATGTTGCAATATCTCGTGTCACTGTAAAGAGGGAACTCGAAGTATTAGTATGTAATTAAGATGGATTAACTTAAGATACTATAAGAAATGTTATTTGTAATTAAATTATATATGTAAAAAATTTGCACAATGAATACTTCATGTACGTGATGGTAATTGGTAAAGCTGGTATTAATCTTGAAGATGTATAATTAGATTTGACATTTTCAGATGATAATTTTATAACTCTACCAGAGATTCTACAGCGGCAATTGTTGAGAGTACTTATATAAATATAAACTGCACCACTTCAAATCCAAATATTTTACTATATATTAACCCCTACCAATGAAATTGTTGCTACAATCAATAATTACATGATGGACCGTATGTCTGCAAATGAAAATGTATATATGTATATCATTTTTAACAACATCTGTCAAAAGGATGAAAGCATAGATATATGCCAATGAATTATTTTCACTAGAATATCTAAACATGATCAATTATTCTGGATTACTGAATCATGAAATATAGTTGAATAAGGGTTGCATAGTCATGCTTATTAGGAATATATATACATCAAATAAATTATGTAATGGAAGTAGGTTGATAGTAACCAAGATGCGGAACTAGATAGTTGATGTTAAACTAATTTTCTGGAAACCAAGAAAGTAGAAAATTTTTGATTGGTATAAATGATTATGAGCCTATTTGATTTGACCAAATTTTTTATTCGATTTGAGATGAGAAAATTCCCACTCACAGTTTGTTTTGTTATTATTATAAACAAAAGTAAATGTCAATCTTTAAAGAACGTTGGATTTTATCTTCCAAAACCAGTTTTTAGCCATGAACAGCTATATTGCAATATTTCGTGTCACTAGCAAGATGTGGCTAAATATTAATATGCAATTAAGAATGATTAACATAAGATATCACAAGAAATGTTGTTTATAATGAAATTTATATATGACAGAAAATTTGCAAAATGGATAGTAAATGTAGGTGATGGTAAAACGAGTATTGATTTTGGAGATGTACAATTAGATATGACATCTTCGGATGATATTCTTATAAACTCTACGGGTGATCATAGCGGTAATTTTTAAAGTACAAATACAAACTGCACCACTTCAAATTCTGACATTTTTAAAGATAGTTTTATACTAGCCCCTATCAATGAGATTTTCACCAATGAAATTTTCAGCATTTGTTAGGAAAATTTTCATATTGTGTTTCATACTTATTTTTAAATTTTATTTTATCTTAATTTAAATTTCAAATCAAATAAAAATATTATTTTAATAATTATTTTTATTGATCTGTTACGTTAGTACCGGACAAGCCACAGAAGCTAAAGATACGGAATAATATGATTTTTTTGTTAGATTTAAAAAATAATTAAATTATATTATCATATATATATATATATATCCTCTTTTAAATATATAAAAAAATCATTACACATTTTTCATTACTCAAAATATAATTTATTATTACTATATATAATATAAGTATATATATTATATAAAATATATAGTTATACCCGTCGAGTCTCGACGGGTTATTTACTAATTCTTTGTAAAATGATTGTTTAAGTTATTTGATTCCAAATATATTTGAAAACGTATAGCACATAGCATGTTTGACCGACATATATGCTTGTTTGATAAGTAGCATATTGGCGAACATATTTGGGTCAATATACTAGATTTTGAATGTAACACCCCGATTTAATTAACTCATAATTAATTTAATTTAGTTATGGTTAATTAACAAAAGACTTGGTATGTGGATTATTTTGTAGGTGAATGAAGATTTAAGTGGGGGAATAAGTGAGTTCAACTCACAAGATAATAAGAGTCAAGTGCTCAAATGGGTGCAATGTGGTCAAGACAAGTGGTGTAACCCATTTAACCCACATTCCGACCCGACCCGAGACCCATGACCCGACCCGGATCCATTTTTGACCCTTCAAAATCTGATTTTTTGGGCATTGAAACCCATTTCTTCATCCTCATCTTTCCATTCCCGTCACTCCCTCTCGGTGAAGATAGGGTTCTTCAAATCGGAGGAGAAGTTGTGATTTCTAGCTCAAATCACTTGGGGTTTTGGTCAAGATAGTTGGGGTAAGTGTTTCTCTTGTATCTTCCTTGCTTTTTCTTGTGTTTGGAAGTGATTTTGGGGGCTGTTTTTGAAGTGACGAGAATTGGGTGTTTGTAGAAATTCTTGCTTTTGGTGTTGAATTGAAGCTTGGATTCTTGTTTGGAAGCTGAATTAGTGTTGAAGGAAGCTAAGGTTAGTACTTGAGACCATTTTGGTGTTGTTGATTTCAAGTTCTTGGTACTCTTTGGATGTATGTTGGAAGAACTCATGTTTGTAGATGAGTTTTGATGATTTGGTTGATTTCTTGTTATGTAGCTTGGTATTGGTGTTTGGAGGAGTTGGGAAGCTGTATTGGAAGAGTTTGGACCACCTCAATACCAGGCAAGGGTAGAGATAGGTTCGATTGGGGGCCAAAATCGTCGGAATGGCCGGAAAACGCCATGAGGACAGCCCCTGCTGATGCGGCGCGCAGTTGGCGCGCCGCGCGTGAGATAGCGCGCGACGTCTCTGTCGAGACGTCGCTGCCGCGCGGTGTCCACGCGCTGCGCGCGGGCAGCGCGCGGCACCCCTGATGCCCCTGTTTATTATTATTATTTTTTTTTTGTGCTTTCTCCATTTTGTCTAATCCTTGCTCTTTGGTCATTCTTATGTCTCTAGCATGATCCTAGCAAGCTTGAACTATCATTATGTTCACAATCTTTGAACTTAGTTGCGATTAGCGGTGATCTACTATGCCTTAGTTGAGATCGAGTCTTGTTTCGCTTCTATGTTGATGTGAGAGTTGGTGCCGATATGTGGGACTTGGCACACCCCTGATTATACTTAACTCGAGATGAGTTGTTTATTATGTCCTGATGCGTTGGTTTACGTATGGACATGAGATTGAATTGAATCTGAATATCTGTGATGATATGAAATGCCACGACGGTAGGATACGCTATGCTTACGAGTCGGTATCCGATTGGGCATAGTGGGATCTCTACCCAGAAGCATTGATACTGAAAAATTATGCCACGACGGTAGGACACGCTATGCTTACGAGTCGGTATCCGATTGGGCATAGTGGGGTCTCTACCCAGAAGCATTTTGGCTAGAAAGGGCTCATGACCCTTAGCCTGACCCGCTTGCCGTAAGCCACGATCTCAGCTGTTAGTGTCCGCGGCGGGGGCACTGTGGGTATATCTCTCGACCATTAAGGGGAGTGGACCCTTATATGGGAGGGAATACCGACCATGGTACCTAGGTGCGCGCTAGACATGCTTATGTGTTGCATTTAGGGTAGATAGACATTTTAGGTCATAACATTTCATCTCATCATCCATCATTCATCTTATTTGCAGTGGTTGAAGCACCGATATGGGACGGTGTGATGTTTACTTATTTGCACTGTTCAATTTTTATGTTATGCCTAACAAATGTTTAAAAACGGAATATATCTCCACATATATGTATAAATATACTTCTAGGGAATCAAGTTAATTCTTGTTTCCCCTTATGCCGATTCTTCTATTCTTGCTCAGTACCTTGTACTGACCCTTGCTATGTTTTTATGTATAGATATTCCCGGGGAGGAAGTAGAGCCTGAGCACGATGTGGGGTTTGGGGATGAGTGATCTACCTAGAGATGCATTAGCATGTTGTGGACTTATGTGCTTGTCTTGAATAATATGTTATGACTCTATTACCTTGTCTCGCACTACTTGTGGTACTGATCGGTACACTATGTTCTGTCTTGTGTGTTACTTAATATCTCTGACAGGTTGAGATGAGACTGTTATGTCGACTGTTATGTCGCATGAATAAGGCTTGTAAGCCGGACGTCTGTTATGATGTGAGGTTTTCTTTCTGGATTTGTATTATGATTCATTGGCTTCCTGTTTACTTGGCTACGTGTTATTGATCTTAAATTGATTGGCCAACAGTTTAAGAGAGGTAACACGGCAGTGACGTCACAGAAATTTGGTTTTAAATTTTTGGGGCGTTACAGGTTGGTATCAGAGCCATGTCTGCTCGTATGTGCTTAGAATTCTAACACAAGCATGTGGTGAGGTGTGTGGGGGAAAGCATATAGTGTAGGAATTGCATCTGGTTCTGCTTATATTCTTGTTAATTGCATTGTTTTTGGTTATCTGCGTCCCCTATAGGGGTGGATTGTGGTTTGTGAATCAAACCAGGATCAATCCTTGGGGATATTCCGGGAGATCTATACTTAATAATTGCTGTTCGGTAAAGAATTATTCTTGTTTACAGAGTGTTACTGAATATCTCGTTACGTTATGAATATAGGATGCCGCCGCGCAGGGGTGGAGAGCCCAGGAGGAGGGGAAGGCCTCGTAGGAATCAGGGGCCAGTTATTGGGGGTCGTGGACAGTACCATGAGGATGGTGGACTTGGCTATGATCATGGGGAAAATGTTCCAATTGAGGAACCGGTAGAGGTGGAGGATGACTTGAACTATGAGGACGAACCAGTGCCACCACCACCACCGCCACCTGTGCAGATGCCCATTGACCCTCAGTTTATGCAATATATGTTTAATGCTATGCATGGGATGTATCAGGGGCAGGCGAATCAACCTGCACAACCACCACCCAGACCCGTGGATTACGTGCATCTAGCAAGGCATTATCAACCGCCGGTCTTTAGTGGAGGAGTAGACCCGGTTGCTCTGACTGATTGGATTTATCATATGGAGGAGATCTTCGAGAATATAGACTGCCCAGAGGATTGGAAGGTCAGGGTGGGACGGCAGTATCTTACTGGACCAGCTCTCCATTGGTGGAGGTCGTGTAAGAGTGAGCTTATGGCGAGACCCAACTTTTCATGGGAAGTTTTCTGTCATGTTTTGAGATCCCACTTTTTCACCACACAGATGATGAATGTTAAAAAGAGGGAATTTCTCAACCTAGAGCAAGCAGGAAATATGACAGTGTCTGAGTACTATGGTCGTTTTGTGGAACTCATGTCATACGTACCAATGCTAGTTGCTGATGAGGAAGATAAGGTTTCGAGGTTTGTGGATGGATTGAAGGCCGAGATCCGGACTGGGTTTAGCAACCAACACGCCTGCTTAGCTTCAGCATATGATCAGGCTTTATTCATTGAGAGAGCTCGCGCTGATGTGCAGCTCGTGTGGGCCGCTCGTCGCAGGGATCCAGGGGGGCCGAGTAGACCCCAGCATAGGCAGACGAGGCCGAGAAGCGGTGGTGAGACCTCTAGACCTCAGACTTATGCACAGCCACCGTATAGGAGCGGACCCCACTGCTGGAATTGCGGACAGCACGGACATGTGAGGCCACAGTGCCCACAGTTGGTAGGTCAAGTAGGAGGATCTACTTCAGGTGCGTCTGGTGGGAATGCGTCGCGTGGACGAGGTGCAGACAGAGGTCGTGGACCACAGAGGGGCCGTGGGGGCCGCCTCAACGTGATTGAGCGAGCTGAGCTAGATGGGCGAGACGATGTCATGACTGGTAAGTTGTTCATTGTTCAATTTCAATTTTGATCGATTTAACCATCTGTAACAAGTACCCAAGTAGTGCCTTATGTTATTAAATGCGTAGGTACTATACTAGTTGATAATGTGCCTGCTTATGCCTTATATGATTCTGGTGCATCATGCTCGTTTATATCATCGGAATTCGTAACCAATAATGATATGGGACCACTGGAGGCTTATCAACTCCCTGTTACGCTACCTTCGGGAGACCTCATGCGAAGCCAGTGGATTAAACTCGATGCACATATAATCATCAAAGAGCGAGAGTTCAGAGCGAATCTAGTGGTGCTAGATTTGGCCGATTTTGACGTGATTTTGGGAATGGATTGGCTATCTAAGTACCGAGCCAGATTAGACTGCGGGATACCAAGGATTTCCTTCACCGATGAAGAAGGTGAGCAAGTGATTTATTACCCTCCTAACATTCGAGTGGTATCTTCTGTCACTTTTGCAGCTTTAATTAGAAAAGGGTATCCGGTATACTTTTGTTCTGTGCGTGAGATGACACCAGCACCCTCGAGTTCGGCAATTGCACAGATTCCTATTGTCTCGGAGTTTCCAGATGTGTTCCCTGATGAGATACCCGGATTTCCGCCTGTCCGGGGGATAGACTTTGTCATTGACTTGGTACCGGGAGCGGCACCAGTTGCCAAGGCCCCTTACCGAATGGCTCCTGCCGAGTTGAGGGAGTTGAAGGAACAGCTTAAGGATCTACTTGATAAAGGATACATTCAACCTAGCAGTTCGCCTTGGGGAGCACCGGTAATCTTTGTCAAAAAGAAGGACGGAAGCTTACGGATGTGTATTGATTATCGGGGGCTCAATCAGATCACAGTCAAGAACCGTTACCCACTGCCGAGGATTGATGACCTATTTGACCAGCTGAAGGGTGCATCCACATTTTCTAAGATCGACTTGAGATCAGGATACCATCAGATTCGAGTGGCAGAGGGAGATCGTGAAAAGACAGCTTTCCGAACGCGGTATGGTCATTTCGAGTTCACAGTGATGCCGTTTGGGCTAACTAATGCCCCAGCAGTTTTTATGGATTTGATGCATTGCGTCTTTCGACCTTGGTTAGACGTTTGTGTGGTTGTCTTTATTGATGACATTTTGGTATACTCTTCCAATGTAAAGACACACAAGGAACATCTCAGGACAGTGTTGCAGGTACTTCGGGAGCACAAGTTATATGCCAAACTTTCGAAGTGTGAGTTTTGGTTGGATAAGGTGGCTTTCCTTGGGCATATTGTGTCAGGCGAAGGAATTTCAGTAGACCCTGCGAAGGTCGAAGCGGTGTTGGAGTGGAATCCTCCAACTAATGTCAGTGAGGTGCGTAGTTTCCTTGGATTGGTGGGATACTACAGGAGGTTCATCGAGGGGTTCGCTAGCATTGCTCGACCCTTGACTCAGTTATTGAGAAAGGATGTATTATTTCATTGGAGTGAGGACTGTCAGCGGGCTTTTGATCTATTGAAGAAGAAGGTGACAGAGGCTCCGGTCCTAGTGTTACCTGATGAATCGGGGGAATATGAGGTATACACAGATGCATCTTATCGAGGACTTGGGTGTGTGCTTATGCAGTATGGCAAGGTGATTGCATATGCATCTAGGCAATTAAAGCCTCACGAGCTGAATTACCCGACTCACGACCTGGAGATGGCAGCGGTCGTGCATGCATTAAAAATTTGGAGGCATTATCTTTACGGCGCCAAGTGTCAAATCTACTCGGATCATAAGAACCTTAAATGTCTCTACACTGCAGATAAGATGAGCGGTAGGCAAAGAAGGTGGTTAGAGTTTTTGCAGGACTACGACACGAGTATTCAGTACATAGAAGGGAAAGCCAACCGGGTGGCTGATGCACTAAGTAGGAAAGGACATGTACTGAACTCAATTACTCTCCCTTGGAAGTTAAGGCAAGAGTTGGACAAGGAAGGTGTTGTGGTTGTTCCTTACGACACGATAGCGAGGTTGAATGCTATGACGGTGGTGCCATCATTACTCGAGGAACTCAGACTAAGTCAAGCTGTAAGTCAAGAGATGATGCATTTGAAAGCTCAGATTCGTAAGGGTAAAGCGGAAGGCTTTGTGATTGATAGCAAGGATATGATCAAGTTTGGGGACCGTTGGTGTGTGCCTCCGAAAGATCAGGCGCTGAAAGGAAAAATTATGGAGGAAGCACATTGCACACCTTACTCCGTACATCCGGGAGCAGTAAAGATGTACAAGGATTTGAGGCAAAACTATTGGTGGAAAGGCATGAAGAAGGAAGTGGCAGAATTTGTGTCTAGGTGTTCCACTTGCCAGAAGGTGAAAGCCGAGCATATGAGACCTTCAGGCTTATTACAACCTTTGGATGTTCCTACTTGGAAATGGGAGTCCATTGCTATGGACTTTGTCACCGGGCTACCCAGGACACGGAGCAGTTTTGATACTATTTGGGTAGTTGTGGACCGACTAACCAAGAGTGCTGTGTTTATACCAATGAGATTGAACTGGAGCATGCAACAGTTGACTGGCGCTTACATTCAACATGTGGTTAGACGTTTTGGTATTCCTCGAGAAATCATTTCCGACAGAGATTCTAGATTCCTGTCAAGGTTCTGGAAGGAATTGCAGACAGCCTTTGGGACACAGATCAGTATGAGTACTGCGTGGCACCCTCAGACTGATGGACAGACCGAAAGGACCATTAGAACCTTAGATGATATGTTGAGGGCGTGTGTGATGGATTTTCAAGGATCGTGGGAGGAACATCTACCTTTGGTGGAGTTCTCTTACAACAATAGCTATCACGCGAGTATTCGTATGGCGCCTTTCGAGGCCTTATACGGAAGAAAGTGCAGGACGCCCTTGTGTTGGAGTGATCCTTCAGAGCGAGTGGTGATGTAACACCCCGATTTAATTAACTCATAATTAATTTAATTTAGTTATGGTTAATTAACAAAAGACGTAGTATGTGGATTATTTTGTAGGGAATGAAGATTTAAGTGGGGGAATAAGTGAGTTCAACTCACTAGATAATAAGAGTCAAGTGCTCAAATGGGTGCAATGTGGTCAAGACAAGTGGTGTAACCCTTTTAACCCACATTCCGACCCGACCCGAGACCCATGACCCGACCCGGATCCATTTTTGACCCTTCAAAATCTGATTTTTGGGCATTGAAACCCATTTTTCATCATCATCTTTCCATTCCCGTCACCTCTCTTGAAGGAGCTAGGGTTCATGCCCAAATTCTTTCAATCCTCAAGTTCTTGCTCAAATCACTTAGGAAATCCATCCTACAACTTGAGGTAAGTGTTTTTCTTGGTTAATTACATGTTTTGGTGGAGTTAGAAGTGTTTTTGGTGGGTGTTCTTGTTAGTGACGAAAATTGGGGATCTTTGCCAAATCTTGTAGTTGAAGCTTGGATTCTTGTTTGGAAGCTGAATTAGTGTTGAAGGAAGCTAAGGTTAGTACTTGAGACCATTTTGGTGTTGTTGATTTCAGTTTTTGAGCTTCAAATGGTTTTATGATGAAGAAATCATGTTCTTGAGTGAATTTTGATGTTTGCAGCTTGATTCTTGCAATATAGGCTTGGAATTGTAGATTGGAAGCTTGCAGGTTGAGGAGAGGAGCTTGGAGACTCGTTTACATATCAGGCAAGGGTAGAGATAGGCCTAAATGGGGGCATAATCGGTGGAATGGCCGGAAATCGCCATTTCCATCGTTTCTGTCGTGTCGGCGCGCCCCCGACGTGCGAGCGCGCGAGCAGCGCGCGAGGACACGAACGTCACGACGTCCGTGTCAAGTCCGCGCGGGGTTGGCGCGGTTTTTCCCCAAAAACCGCGCGGGGAGCGCGCCAACCCTGCTGTTGCGGCGTTCTGTTTGCTCGTTTTTCCGATTCTTCGTCCTTCGTGTTCCTTAGTTCTTCTTATGCTTCTAGCATGCCATAACTATCATTATGCTCACAATCTTTGAACTTAGTTGCGATTAGCGGTGATCTACTAGGCCTTAGTTAAGATCGAGTCTTGTTTCGCTTCTATGTTGATGTGAGAGTTAGTGCCGATATGTGGGACTTGGCACACCCCTGATTACACTTAACTCGCGATGAGTTGTTTATTTTGTCATGACGCGTAATTTACGTATTGACATGTGTGGAATTGAATCTGAATATGTGTTGGTGCCGATATGTGGGGCTTGGCACACCCTTGATACTTAACTCGCGATGAGTTGTTGATGCCGATACGTGGGACTTGGCATACCCCTGATTATACATAACTCGAGATGAGTTGTTTATTTTGTCCTGATGCGTTGATTTACGTATGGACATGTGATTGAATTGAATCTGAATATCTGTGATGATATGAAATGCCACGACGGTAGGATACGCTATGCTTACGAGTCGGTATCCGATTGGGCATAGTGGGATCTCTACCCAGAAGCATTGATACTGTGATGATATGTGAATATCTGTGTGATGATATGTGAATATCTGTGATGATATGAAATGCCACGACGGTAGGATACGCTATGCTTACGAGTCGGTATCCGATTGGGCATAGTGGGATCTCTACCCAGAAGCATTGATACTGTGATAATATGTGAATATCTGTGATGATATGTGAATATCTGTGATGATATGAAATGCCACGACGGTAGGATACGCTATGCTTACGAGTCGGTATCCGATTGGGCATAGTGGGATCTCTACCCAGAAGCATTGATACTGTGATGATATGTGAATATCTGTGATGATATGTGAATATCTGTGATGATATGAAATGCCACGACGGTAGGATACGCTATGCTTACGAGTCGGTATCCGATTGGGCATAGTGGGATCTCTACCCAGAAGCATTGATACTGAAAAATTATGCCACGACGGTAGGACACGCTATGCTTACGAGTCGGTATCCGATTGGGCATAGCGGGGTCTCTACCCAGAAGCATGTTGGCTAGAAAGGGCTCATGACCCTTAGCCTGACCCGCTTGCCGTAAGCCACGATCTCAGCTGTTAGTGTTCGCGGCGGGGGCACTGTGGGTATGTCTCTCGACCATTAAGGGGAGTGGACCCTTATATGGGAGGGAATACCGACCATGGTACCTAGGTGCGCGCTAGACATGCTTATGTGTTGCATTTAGGGTAGATAGACATTTTAGGTCATAACATTTCATCTCATCATCCATCATTCATCTTATTTGCAGTGGTTGAAGCACCGGTATGGGACGGTGTGATGTTTACTTATTTGCACTGTTCAATTTTTATGTTATGTCTAACAAATGTTTAATAACGGAATATATCTCCACATATATGTATAAATATACTTCTAGGGAATCAAGTTAATTCTTGTTTCCCCTTATGCCGATTCTTCTATTCTTGCTCAGTACCTTGTACTGACCCTTGCTATGTTTTTATGTATAGATATTCCCGGGGAGGACGCAGAGCCTGAGCACGATGTGGGGTTTGGGGATGAGTGATCTACCTAGAGATGCATTAGCATGTTGTGGATTTATGTGCTTGTCTTGAATAATATGCTATGACTCTATTACCTTGTCTCGTACTGCTGGTGGTACTGATCGGTACACTATGTTCTGTCTTGTGTGTTACTTAATATCTCTGACAGGTTGAGATGAGACTGTTATGTCGACTGTTATGTCGCATGAATAAGGCTTGTAAGCCGGACGTCTGTTATGATGTGAGGTTTTCTTTCTGGATTTGTATTATGATTCATTGGCTTCCTGTTTACTTGGCTACGTGTTATTGACCTTAAATTGATTGGCCAACAGTTTAAGAGAGGTAACACGGCAGTGACGTCACAGAAATTTGGTTTTAAATTTTTGGGGCGTTACAGGTTGGTATCAGAGCCATGTCTGCTCGTATGTGCTTAGAATTCTAACACAAGCATGTGGTGAGGTGTGTGGGGGAAAGCATATAGTGTAGGAATTGCATCTAGCTCTGCTTATATTCTTGTAGATTGCATTGTTTTTGGTTATCTGCGTGCCCTATAGGGGTGGATTGTGGTTTGTGAATCGAACCAGGATCAATCCTCGGGGATATTCCGGGAGATCTATACTTAATAATTGATGTTCGGTAAAGAATTATTCTTGTTTACCGAGTGTCCCTGTTGTCTCTGAGTTCGGGGATGTATTTCCCGACTAAATTCTTGGTCTCCCATCTGCTCGGGAGATTGATTTTACTGTTGAGCTGATGCCTGATGCAGCTCATAGTTCTAAGGCTCCTTACCATATGACTCCTGTGAACAGAAGGAGTTGAAGGATCAATTGAATGAGCTTACCAGTAAGGGGTATATTTAGCCGAGTAGCTCGCCATAAGGAGCTCCTGCCGAGTTGAGGGAGTTGAAGGAACAGCTTAAGGATTTACTTGATAAAGGATACATTCAACCTAGCAGTTCGCCTTGGGGAGCACCGGTAATCTTTGTCAAAAAGAAGGACGGAAGCTTACGGATGTGTATTGATTATCGGGGGCTCAATCAGATCACAGTCAAGAACCGTTACCCACTGCCGAGGATTGATGACCTATTTGACCAGCTGAAGGGTGCATCCACATTTTCTAAGATCGACTTGAGATCAGGATACCATCAGATTCGAGTGGCAGAGGGAGATCGTGAAAAGACAGCTTTCCGAACGCGGTATGGTCATTTCGAGTTCACAGTGATGCCGTTTGGGCTGACTAATGCCCCAGCAGTTTTTATGGACTTGATGCATCGCGTCTTTCGACCTTGGTTAGACGTTTGTGTGGTTGTCTTTATTGATGACATTTTGGTATACTCTTCCAGTGTAAAGACACACAAGGAACATCTCAGGACAGTGTTGCAGGTGCTTAGGGAGCACAAGTTATATGCCAAACTTTCGAAGTGTGAGTTTTGGTTGGATAAGGTGGCTTTCCTTGGGCATATTGTGTCAGGCGAAGGAATTTCAGTAGACCCTGCGAAGGTCGAAGCAGTGTCGGAGTGGAATCCTCCAACTAATGTCAGTGAGGTGCGTAGTTTCCTTGGATTGGTGGGATACTACAGGAGGTTCATTGAGGGGTTCGCTAGCATTGCTCGACCCTTGACTCAGTTATTGAGAAAGGATGTATTATTTCATTGGAGTGAGGACTGTCAGCGGGCTTTTGATCTATTGAAGAAGAAGGTGACAGAGGCTCCGGTCCTAGTGTTACCTGATGAATCGGGGGAATATGAGGTATACACAGATGCATCTTATCGAGGACTTGGGTGTGTGCTTATGCAGTATGGCAAGGTGATTGCATATGCATCTAGGCAATTGAAGCCTCACGAGCTGAATTACCTGACTCACGACCTGGAGATGGCAGCGGTCGTGCATGCATTAGAAATTTGGAGGCATTATCTTTACGGAGCCAAGTGTCAAATCTATTCGGATCATAAGAACCTTAAATGTCTCTACACTGCAGATAAGATGAGCGGTAGGCAAAGAAGGTGGTTAGAGTTTTTGCAGGACTACGACACGAGTATTCAGTACATAGAAGGGAAAGCCAACCGGGTGGCTGATGCACTAAGTAGGAAAGGACATGTACTGAACTCAATTACTCTCCCTTGGAAGTTAAGGCAAGAGTTGGACAAGGAAGATGTTGTGGTTGTTCATTACCACACGATAGCGAGGTTGAATGCTATGACGGTGGTGCCATCATTACTCGAGGAACTCAGACTAAGTCAAGCTGTAAGTCAAGAGATGATGCATTTGAAAGCTCAGATTCGTAAGGGTAAAAGCGGAAGGCTTTGTGATTGATAGCAAGAATATGATCAAGTTTGGGGACCGTTGGTGTGTGCCTCCGAAAGATCAGGCGCTGAAAAGAAAAATTATGGAGGAAGCACATTGCACACCTTACTCCGTACATCCGGGAGCAGTAAAGATGTACAGGGATTTGAGGCAAAACTATTGATGGACAGGCCGAAAGGACCATTAGAACCTTGGAGGATATGTTGAGGGCGTGTGTGATGGATTTTCAAGGATCGTGGGAGGAACATCTACATTTGGTGAAGTTCTCCTACAACAATAGCTATCACGCGAGTATTCGTATGGCGCCTTTCGAGGCCTTATACGGAAGAAAGTGCAGGACACCCTTGTGTTGGAGTGAACCTTCAGAGTGAGTGGTGATGGGTCCTGAACTCATTGAACAGACCACGGAAGTGGTACGGGTGATCAGAGACAGAATGAAGGAAGCTCAGGATCGTCAGAAGAGTTATGCTGATTTGCCAGGAGAGACATTGAATTCGAGGTTGGAGATTGGGTACTTTTGAGAGTGTCACCCATGAGGGGCGTGAGACGAATTGGGAAGAAGGGGAAACTGAGTCCCAGATTTATAGGCCCCTATGAGATCACTAAGAAGATTGGGAAGGTCGCTTACCGGTTAGAATTGCCAACTGAGGTGGGAAAGGTGCACAACGTTTTCCACGTCTCTCAGTTGAGGAAGTTTATCTCGGATCCTAACAAGGTTATACAACCGGAGGAGGTGGAGTTGGATGACAACCTAGAATACGAAGAATACCCCGTGGCGATTCTCGACACTAAAGAAAAGGTACTTCGCAATAAGGTGATCAAAATGGTGAAAGTACTTTGGTCGAGACATGGCGTAGAGGATGCCACTTGGGAGACAGAGGAAAGCATGGCTGGGCGTTATCCTGAATTGGATTTGACTCCAATTCAGTGAAGTAATGACCTTAATCCATACTTTTTCATTCGAGGACGAATGATCCTAAGGGGGAGAGATTGTAACACCCCGATTTAATTAACTCATAATTAATTTAATTTAGTTATGGTTAATTAACAAAAGACGTAGTATGTGGATTATTTTGTAGGGAATGAAGATTTAAGTGGGGGAATAAGTGAGTTCAACTCACTAGATAATAAGAGTCAAGTGCTCAAATGGGTGCAATGTGGTCAAGACAAGTGGTGTAACCCTTTTAACCCACATTCCGACCCGACCCGAGACCCATGACCCGACCCGGATCCATTTTTGACCCTTCAAAATCTGATTTTTGGGCATTGAAACCCATTTCTTCATCATCATCTTTCCATTCCCGTCACCTCTCTTGAAGGAGCTAGGGTTCATGCCCAAATTCTTTCAATCCTCAAGTTCTTGCTCAAATCACTTAGGAAATCCATCCTACAACTTGAGGTAAGTGTTTTTCTTGGTTAATTACATGTTTTGGTGGAGTTAGAAGTGTTTTTGGTGGGTGTTCTTGTTAGTGACGAAAATTGGGGATCTTTGCCAAATCTTGTAGTTGAAGCTTGGATTCTTGTTTGGAAGCTGAATTAGTGTTGAAGGAAGCTAAGGTTAGTACTTGAGACCATTTTGGTGTTGTTGATTTCAGTTTTTGAGCTTCAAATGGTTTCATGATGAAGAAATCATGTTCTTGAGTGAATTTTGATGTTTGGAGCTTGATTCTTGCAATATAGGCTTGGAATTGTAGATTGGAAGCTTGCAGGTTGAGGAGAGGAGCTTGGAGACTCGTTTACATATCAGGCAAGGGTAGAGATAGGCCTAAATGGGGGCATAATCGGTGGAATGGCCGGAAATCGCCATTTCCATCGTTTCTGTCGTGTCGGCGCGCCCCCGACGCGCGAGCGCGCGAGGACACGAACGTCACGACGTCCGTGTCAAGTCCGCGCGGGGTTGGCGCGGTTTTTCCCCAAAAACCGCGCGGGGAGCGCGCCAACCCTGCTGTTGCGGCGTTCTGTTTGCTCGTTTTTCCGATTCTTCGTCCTTCGTGTTCCTTAGTTCTTCTTATGCTTCTAGCATGCCATAACTATCATTATGCTTACAATCTTTGAACTTAGTTGCGATTAGCGGTGATCTACTATGCCTTAGTTAAGATCGAGTCTTGTTTCGCTTCTATGTTGATGTGAGAGTTAGTGCCGATATGTGGGACTTGGCACACCCCTGATTACACTTAACTCGCGATGAGTTGTTTATTTTGTCATGACGCGTAATTTACGTATTGACATGTGTGGAATTGAATCTGAATATGTGTTGGTGCCGATATGTGGGGCTTGGCACACCCTTGATACTTAACTCGCGATGAGTTGTTGATGCCGATACGTGGGACTTGGCATACCCCTGATTATACATAACTCGAGATGAGTTGTTTATTTTGTCCTGATGCGTTGATTTACGTATGGACATGTGATTGAATTGAATCTGAATATCTGTGATGATATGAAATGCCACGACGGTAGGATACGCTATGCTTACGAGTCGGTATCCGATTGGGCATAGTGGGATCTCTACCCAGAAGCATTGATACTGTGATGATATGTGAATATCTGTGATGATATGTGAATATCTGTGATGATATGAAATGCCACGACGGTAGGATACGCTATGCTTACGAGTCGGTATCCGATTGGGCATAGTGGGATCTCTACCCAGAAGCATTGATACTGTGATAATATGTGAATATCTGTGATGATATGTGAATATCTGTGATGATATGAAATGCCACGACGGTAGGATACGCTATGCTTACGAGTCGGTATCCGATTGGGCATAGTGGGATCTCTACCCAGAAGCATTGATACTGTGATGATATGTGAATATCTGTGATGATATGTGAATATCTGTGATGATATGAAATGCCACGACGGTAGGATACGCTATGCTTACGAGTCGGTATCCGATTGGGCATAGTGGGATCTCTACCCAGAAGCATTGATACTGAAAAATTATGCCACGACGGTAGGACACGCTATGCTTACGAGTCGGTATCCGATTGGGCATAGCGGGGTCTCTACCCAGAAGCATGTTGGCTAGAAAGGGCTCATGACCCTTAGCCTGACCCGGTTGCCGTAAGCCACGATCTCAGCTGTTAGTGTCCGCGGCAGGGGCACTGTGGGTATGTCTCTCGACCATTAAGGGGAGTGGACCCTTATATGGGAGGGAATACCGACCATGGTACCTAGGTGCGCGCTAGACATGCTTATGTGTTGCATTTAGGGTAGATAGACATTTTAGGTCATAACATTTCATCTCATCATCCATCATTCATCTTATTTGCAGTGGTTGAAGCACCGGTATGGGACGGTGTGATGTTTACTTATTTGCACTGTTCAATTTTTATGTTATGTCTAACAAATGTTTAATAACGGAATATATCTCCACATATATGTATAAATATACTTCTAGGGAATCAAGTTAATTCTTGTTTCCCCTTATGCCGATTCTTCTATTCTTGCTCAGTACCTTGTACTGACCCTTGCTATGTTTTTATGTATAGATATTCCCGGGGAGGACGCAGAGCCTGAGCACGATGTGGGGTTTGGGGATGAGTGATCTACCTAGAGATGCATTAGCATGTTGTGGATTTATGTGCTTGTCTTGAATAATATGCTATGACTCTATTACCTTGTCTCGTACTGCTGGTGGTACTGATCGGTACACTATGTTCTGTCTTGTGTGTTACTTAATATCTCTGACAGGTTGAGATGAGACTGTTATGTCGACTGTTATGTCGCATGAATAAGGCTTGTAAGCCGGACGTCTGTTATGATGTGAGGTTTTCTTTCTGGATTTGTATTATGATTCATTGGCTTCCTGTTTACTTGGCTACGTGTTATTGATCTTAAATTGATTGGCCAACAGTTTAAGAGAGGTAACACGGCAGTGACGTCACAGAAATTTGGTTTTAAATTTTTGGGGCGTTACAGGTGATGGGTCCTGAACTCATTGAACAGACCACTGAAGTGGTACGAGTGATCAGAGACAGAATGAAGGAAGCTCAGGATCGTCAGAAGAGTTATGCTGATTTGTCCAGGAGAGACATTGAATTCGAGATTGGAGATTGGGTACTCTTGAGAGTGTCACCCATGAGGGGCGTGAGACGATTTGGGAAGAAGGGGAAACTGAGTCCCAGATTTATAGGCCCCTATGAGATCACTAAGAAGATTGGGAAGGTCGCTTACCGGTTAGAATTGCCAACTGAGGTGGGAAAGGTGCACAACGTTTTCCACGTCTCTCAGTTGAGGAAGTTTATCTCGGATCCTAACAAGGTTATACAACCGGAGGAGGTGGAGTTGGATGACAACCTAGAATACGAAGAATACCCCGTGGCGATTCTCGACACTAAAGAAAAGGTACTTCGCAATAAGGTGATCAAAATGGTGAAAGTACTTTGGTCGAGACATGGCGTAGAGGATGCCACTTGGGAGACAGAGGAAAGCATGGCTGGGCGTTATCCTGAATTGGATTTGACTCCAATTCAGTGAAGTAATGACCTTAATCCATACTTTTTCATTCGAGGACGAATGATCCTAAGGGGGAGAGATTGTAACACCCCGATTTAATTAACTCATAATTAATTTAATTTAGTTATGGTTAATTAACAAAAGACTTGGTATGTGGATTATTTTGTAGGTGAATGAAGATTTAAGTGGGGGAATAAGTGAGTTCAACTCACAAGATAATAAGAGTCAAGTGCTCAAATGGGTGCAATGTGGTCAAGACAAGTGGTGTAACCCTTTTAACCCACATTCCGACCCGACCCGAGACCCATGACCCGACCCGGATCCATTTTTGACCCTTCAAAATCTGATTTTTTGGGCATTGAAACCCATTTCTTCATCCTCATCTTTCCATTCCCATCACTCCCTCTCGGTGAAGATAGGGTTCTTCAAATCGGAGGAGAAGTTGTGATTTCTAGCTCAAATCACTTGGGGTTTTGGTCAAGATAGTTGGGGTAAGTGTTTCTCTTGTATCTTCCTTGCTTTTTCTTGTGTTTGGAAGTGATTTTGGGGGCTGTTTTTGAAGTGACGAGAATTGGGTGTTTGTAGAAATTCTTGCTTTTGGTGTTGAATTGAAGCTTGGATTCTTGTTTGGAAGCTGAATTAGTGTTGAAGGAAGCTAAGGTTAGTACTTGAGACCATTTTGGTGTTGTTGATTTCAAGTTCTTGGTACTCTTTAGATGTATGTTGGAAGAACTCATGTTTGTAGATGAGTTTTGATGATTTGGTTGATTTCTTGTTATGTAGCTTGGTATTGGTGTTTGGAGGAGTTGGGAAGCTGTATTGGAAGAGTTTGGACCACCTCAATACCAGGCAAGGGTAGAGATAGGTTCGATTGGGGGCCAAAATCGTCGGAATGGCCGGAAAACGCCATGAGGACAGCCCCTGCTGATGCGGCGCGCAGTTAGCGCGCCGCGCGTGAGATAGCGCGCGACGTCTCTGTCGAGACGTCGCTGCCGCGCGGTGTCCGCGCGCTGCGCGCGGGCAGCGCGCGGCACCCCTGATGCCCCTGTTTATTATTATTATTTTTTTTTTTGTGCTTTCTCCATTTTGTCTAATCCTTGCTCTTTGGTCATTCTTATGTCTCTAGCATGATCCTAGCAAGCTTGAACTATCATTATGCTCACAATCTTTGAACTTAGTTGCGATTAGCGGTGATCTACTATGCCTTAGTTGAGATCGAGTCTTGTTTCGCTTCTATGTTGATGTGAGAGTTGGTGCCGATATGTGGGACTTGGCACACCCCTGATTATACTTAACTCGAGATGAGTTGTTTATTATGTCCTGATGCGTTGGTTTACGTATGGACATGAGATTGAATTGAATCTGAATATCTGTGATGATATGAAATGCCACGACGGTAGGATACGCTATGCTTACGAGTCGGTATCCGATTGGGCATAGTGGGATCTCTACCCAGAAGCATTGATACTGAAAAATTATGCCACGACGGTAGGACACGCTATGCTTACGAGTCGGTATCCGATTGGGCATAGTGGGGTCTCTACCCAGAAGCATTTTGGCTAGAAAGGGCTCATGACCGTTAGCCTGACCCGCTTGCCGTAAGCCACGATCTCAGCTGTTAGTGTCCGCGGCGGGGGCACTGTGGGTATATCTCTCGACCATTAAGGGGAGTGGACCCTTATATGGGAGGGAATACCGACCATGGTACCTAGGTGCGCGCTAGACATGCTTATGTGTTGCATTTAGGGTAGATAGACATTTTAGGTCATAACATTTCATCTCATCATCCATCATTCATCTTATTTGCAGTGGTTGAAGCACCGGTATGGGACGGTGTGATGTTTACTTATTTGCACTGTTCAATTTTTATGTTATGCCTAACAAATGTTTAAAAACGGAATATATCTCCACATATATGTATAAATATACTTCTAGGGAATCAAGTTAATTCTTGTTTCCCCTTATGCCGATTCTTCTATTCTTGCTCAGTACCTTGTACTGACCCTTGCTATGTTTTTATGTATAGATATTCCCGGGGAGGAAGCAGAGCCTGAGCACGATGTGGGGTTTGGGGATGAGTGATCTACCTAGAGATGCATTAGCATGTTGTGGACTTATGTGCTTGTCTTGAATAATATGCTATGACTCTATTACCTTGTCTCGTACTGCTTGTGGTACTGATCGGTACACTATGTTCTGTCTTGTGTGTTACTTAATATCTCTGACAGGTTGAGATGAGACTGTTATGTCGACTGTTATGTCGCATGAATAAGGCTTGTAAGCCGGACGTCTGTTATGATGTGAGGTTTCCTTTCTGGATTTGTATTATGATTCATTGGCTTCCTGTTTACTTGGCTACGTGTTATTGATCTTAAATTGATTGGCCAACAGTTTAAGAGAGGTAACACGGCAGTGACGTCACAGAAATTTGATTTTAAATTTTTGGGGCGTTACATTGAAGTATATTGGAGAGCATATAATACTTGCAAAAATTTTATTTGTTATATATTATATATCAAATATCTTTTATTAAATATATTATTATTATCTACCTGTCAAATATGTTATTTTTATCTGCTACTCAGTTTTACTATATGCTATCTGCTTACATCCAAATAGGTCTTTCGTGTGTTGTATTTTTTTTTTTTTTTGGTAACTAGAGTCAAAAGGGAAAAAAAATATACGGAGCAGGGCTAATTGGTGTTGATTCAATATTGTTATTACGGGTATAATTATATACTTCCTCCGTTTTTAAAAGATAGTTATGGACCCACTCAGCACGCAGTCCAATACACATTTTAAACCATTAATAATTCAAATTCGATACATGTAAAAATTCTAAAAGTTCGATATTTAAAATCTACAAGACGAGACGAATCTAACAAGATCACACTTGGTCATATTTTAACTTGTATAACCATGAAAAAACTTTAAGTCAAAGTATACAAGTGAACAGTACCCATTAGTCAACAGTAGCTAACAAAAAAAAAATGGAGGGAGTATATTTTATATATGATATACTTAAGTCATATGAAACTAATAGAGAATATATGATAATTATAATTCAATTATTTTTAAAACTAATAGATAAATCATATTAAACCGTCTTCATGTGGCTTGTCCCGTACAAACCTAGCAGATCAATAAAATTAATTAATAAAAATATATTTTATTTAATTTGAAATTTTATTTAAAATTAAAAAAATTTAAATAATTATTAAGCATGATATGAAAATTTTCCTTACAATTTGCTGAAAATTCACTGTAAACAAAGTTTCTTGTAGTATCTTGAATTAATCCATCTTAACTAAATATTATTACTCTGATCTCATCTTTCTAGTGACACGAGATATCGCAACATATAACTGTTTATTGCTAAAAACTGATTTTGGAAGATAGAGTTCAACATTCTTTAATGATTGACATTAACTTTTCTTTATATTCGTAACAAAACAAACTGCGAATGAGAATTGTCTCATCTAAAACCGAATGGAGAATTTGGTTAAATCAGACGGGCTCATAATCATTCTACCAATCAAGATTTTCTAATTTCATGGTTTCCCAAAATTAGTTTAACCTCAAATATATGGTTTCACATCTTGGTTACTATCAACCTGCTTCCATTGCATAATTTATTTGATGGATCTATATACCTAAAAAGAATAACTATACAACCCTCATTCAACTTTATTTTATGATTCAGTAGTCCAGAACAGTTGATCGTATTTAGATATTTTGATGAAAATATTTCGTTGTCATTATCCATGCTTTCATCATCTTGACAAATATTTTTAGAACTGAGATGTACATTTTCATTTGACATGTAATCATTAATTGTATCAAACCATCTCATTGGAACGGGCTAGTATAGCACATATCTTTAAAAGTGTCTATATTTGAAGTGATCCAGTTTATATTTGTATATATACACTAAAAAATGCTTATATAGGATCACCTGTAGAGTTTATAAGAATATTATCCGGAAATTTCACATCTGACTACATCTCCAAGATCAATAACGGTTTTACCATCACCCACATCAAGTATCCATATTGCAAATTATATATATATATGTATATATATATATATATATAAATTTCATTGTAAACAACATTTCTTGTATTATCTTGAGTTAATTCATCTTAATTAAACATTAATATTTTGATTCCTCTCTTGCTAGTGACACGAGATATTACAACATATAATTGTTCAAAGCTAAAAATTGGTTTTGAAAAATAGAGTTCAACATTCTTTAAAGATTGAAATTGACTTTTGTTTATAATCATAGTAAAACAATGTGGGAATTTTCTCCTTTAAAATCGAATGAGAATTTGGTTAAACCCGACAGGCTTATAATCATTCTATCAAGAATTTTCTACTTTCATGGTTTCCCAAAATTATTTAGCCCTAATTATATGGTTCCGCATCTTGTTTACTATCAACGTGCTTCCATTGCATAATTTATTTAATGGATCTATATTCCTAAGAAGCATGACCATGCACCACTCCTTCAACTTTATTTCATGATTCGGTAATCCTGAAAGCTTGATCGTACTTTGATATTTCGGTGAAAATATTTCATCGTCATTATATATACTTTCATCATCTTCACAAATATTGTTAGAACTGAGATATATCTTATTTGCAGACATATGTTCCATGATATAATCATTGATCGTATCAATATCGCATTTGTAGGGGCTAGTCTAGCAACTTGTTTAAAAATGTCTGGATTTGAAGTGGTACAATTTAATATTTGTATATATACTCAACAATTGTCGACTCGTAGAGTTCATAAGAAAATCAATAAATCATCTTGAAATGTCACACCTGATTGTACATCTCCAGATCAATATCAGTTTTACCAATTACCATCACCTGCATGAAGTATTCATTTTGCAATTTTTTAGAATATATAAATTTAATTGTAGACAACATTTATTATTGTATCTTGAGTTAATCCATCTTAATTGCATATTAATGCTTCGAGTCCCCTCTAAAAAACGGTTCTGGAAAATATAGTCCAACATTTTTTAGAGATTGACAATGACTTCTATTTATAGTCATAACAAAACAAACTGCAAGTTAGTATTTTCTCATTTAAAATCGAATGGCAAATTTGGTTAAATCAGATGGACTCATAATCATTACACCAATCAAGAATTTTCATCCCAAATAATGAGCATCGTTTTAATTAGAAGAGAGGTTAAATCATTTTCTGGGGTAATTTTTTTGTAGGTAGAATTCTCATAACAATCTAATGGAATATGAAATCTAAAATGTGCAGTCCTGCCTCTTTGAAGAAGTAGTGATGCTATTCCACTGGATGCTACAAGTAATATAATATCACGCCTCCATGAAGGGCTGAACATAATGGTTTCCAGATAAATGTATTGCCAGTTCCACCACGTAAAGAAAAAAGAATCTACCTTCACCACTATCAACTGCAGACATTATCTTATTATAAATATTCTTTGCTCATCAATCAACAAATGTAATAGTTTAGTATGATCTGTCATCATTTTTTTTTCTCATTTTAATATAACTCTTCTAGTATTAGTAGATTCTCTATTTCAGATGTTAAAACTTCATCGGATACCGGCATTCCAGAGAAAAGTTTCAAACTTATAGAATTTGCAGCAATTAGCTTTTCAATTTTAACAAAGCCAGATTTTTTATTTGTTCTTCTGTCAATTGCAAATCTGTTAAAACATATATTAATGAATTCTTCCATAAAAAATAGATTAAATAAATTTGACTTCTTTATTTAATAATAGATATATATTCGCACTACAATAACTCATTTTCTGGTGAACACATTAATTCTTTATACACCTTATTATTTTATTTATAATATTTTTACGGAAATAGTTAATTTATTATAAACCAATTATACACATAATATGAATTTTCATAATTTCCTTAATAATTATAAATATTTTGTATAATTTTAATATAATAAAATATAAATAAGTTTCATATTACTACCTCCGTATTCAAATGTTATTCACATTTGTTAATGTGCTACTATTCACACACAGATTTTCACTTAAAGTTTTATCATTGTTATACAAGTTAAAATATAGCCAAGTGAGATCTTGTTAGATTCATCTCGTCGTGTAGTTTTTAAATATCGAACTTTTAGAATTTTTACTTATACTGAACTTGAGTTATTCATGATTTAAAATGTACACTGAACTGTGTTAAAAATGGGTCCGTAAAAAAATATTGGAATATAGTAGAAGTATTTACTTATAAGGCGTATTAATTATATATAATATATATAAATTGGAATTGGAAATGCTATATAAATTTAAAATTCAAAATCTTTTAAATCTTTTTAAATTTTAAATTTCAAATCTTTCAAATCTTTTTAAAATAAATTTCAAATCTTTCAAATCTTTTTAAAAGTGAACAATATTGTGGGATTCCGTATAAATTGAAAATTCCATATATTTCAAAAATTGAAAATCTATAATGAATAAATAAATAAATGAGAAACTCTAAAATTAATAAATTAAAAAATACAAAAATCTATAAAAATTGAAAATTTGAAATGGAAACACCACATTAAATATAGGATAGATTGTTCACTAATGGTTTTACTAATATATAGATTATAAGTTTGGAGATGAGAACTTCGACTAGGCCAAGTCCCCTGACTCGGTTCGATTCTCATCCATCCCTCTATCCTTTGTCCCTCCCTTTTTAATTGTATAGCATGAGTCTCCGCCACCTCTTTCCTAACATGAAGTATAAGTTTTCACCATGCTAAGCAATAAAAAATTTATTAACTATCCAATCTCCTTCTGTTTCTGTACGTTGGGTCAATGAAAATAATTCTGGCCCAGTAACAGGCCCATATTACATACAGGCGTACTTAGCTGGCCTTCATTGATTCCTTTATGGCTTCCACTTCCAGGAAAGGCTAATTAATTTCCCTCTTCAAGTCTCCGGCACCATAAAATAGGAGTATATAAATTTGTGCAACTAACATTCAATAATACCAACTGATCGATGATGCAATAGAAAAAAGAAATACAGATGGAGTGAATGGGAAAGAAAGTAAAGTAAATCCCCAGATAAATAGTTGTAATAATAACTACTACTACCAAGTAATTAAAATGAAGTGATTTATTGTAGAGGATGAGGTTCTTTATCAGGGAGATCAGAGGGGGGCTCAAATCTCTTAAACACCCTATAAGCAGAAATGACAGCCAACAAGAGAAAGCAGCAAACTGCAACAACATGGAGAGCCAAGGCCATTATAAGTCTACTGCAGAGCTTCCCATAGGAAGCACAGGCTTGGCTCCATGTCACCGCCCGCGCACCGTTGAAGGCCAAGTCTAGAAACTCCCCTTGTGCTGCCATTGATGTCACCATTAAGTATGCTATTATCTGCACCTTCAAAACATATCTATGTTGTAATTCACATATCATCAAGTTTTAATTGTAACAAAATTCAAGATTTTGGATATGTTGATCACTTCCTTGTAGTGACTCTTAATTATTACTGCAAGTATTATACACATCAATGAAATAAGTAGATTGTAAGAGATCAGTTGTAGGGACTGTAAAGTTCACACACAGAACAGTGAAAGGTGAAACAAGGAAAAATGGGGAAATTGAAGGGCATATATTGCATTGACTACCTCCGTTTCTTTTTAAGTGTAACACTCTCATTTTTTTGGTTTTCATAATAAATGTTATATTACCATATATGAAATACTTTTAAAAGTAAAAAACTCACACTAAAATATTTTTATTCCTTACATTAAATCTCGTGTCATTTCATTATGTTATTTAGAAACGGAGGGAGTAATAAAGTATTGCCAAAAATGGGGCTTTGGTGATCAAGTCATCAATGAAACTCCCAACCATAATTTCAGTTTTTCATAAATTTGGGATGTGAAATAAATTTGCCATAGTTGGGGGAATTTATTGCCCCAACCTACCAGCTCTCATAATGTACCCACCCTCCACCCTCCCATATAGTATGTCTCTCTTTCTCTATTACACTGCCTGTGTAGTACAAATATGTATGCATTATGTCAAGTTCTTGTCCTTATTCAAGTACTTATCCATTAAAAACATACCTAACAGGCTAAAACCACAAAACTGATGTGAACACTGGAGGATATTGATTACAAATAAGTGAAGAAAGATTAGTTTAATTAATTAACCTGATCAATGACAAAGAAGAGCCATGGTTTGGTCACCAGCCATCTCAGCCGTGTGGTTACTGCAGCCAATAGAGCATATCCTGTCGACACGGCGCTGATGCAGACCATATACCTGATATGCCCCCAAAGAGATCATATCATTATATGAGGAAGATGACTGAGAAAATAGGAAGGAGAGAAATTAAATGAAATGAAGGTAATAGCAATAATATTTACTTGAGGCCAACGAGGTTGTTGAATCTCAAGGTGCCATAGGTGGAATTATCCTGCTTGGTGGTGACGGTGATCCATATGGTAGCGACGTTGAAAGGAATTAGCAAGAGCCTGAGTGAGAAATCCATGACTTGGACCTTAGATGCATCATGGCCTCCAAGAACCCCCATTTTATGTGGATAATTTCTCCAATTATATGCCCTGCGCCCCCAACTAGCAGAGATCAAGAATTGGAAGTGTAGCAGGAGCAGGAGTACAGTACAGTAGCTAGCTAGGTGATGGCATTGTTTCGGCTCTAGATCTCCATGTTTTTTTTTTCTTGATGAAGAATTGAAGATTATATATGGTGGGGACTTGGAAGCCAAAAATAGGGTTGGGAAATGAAGGAGCAGTGAGCTGTGAGTGGTTTAATTGGAGAAAATGAAGAAATGGAAGACAAGAAGAAGCTAAGAGAAAGTGGTTAGGTTTTGAGATACTTGTGTATACAGTATATGTTTGACTGGAGTTAGTACGGTAACATAATGCCACGACATGCTCAAAATAACTCACTTTTTTTTTTTCTTGTTATTTTATTTAATATACTGTATATACATAAATGGAGATAAAAGAGGAAGAGCCCGTTTGGATTGGCTTCTAGGGAGGTGCTTTTGGCTTTTGCTTCTGCCAAAAGCACTTCTAGTAGAAATTAGGTGTTTGTTTTGGCTTTTAAGAAAAAGCAAAAGCACCTCGAAAAGCGAAAAAAGTGCTTCTGAGAAGCCAAAAGCACCTCGTAAAATGTGCAATGACTTAAATACCCCCACTATTTAATATAAATTACACTATAAATATATCTTATTATCATATTAAGTAGCATGTCCTTTTTGGTAATTACCACACTCTAAAAGCACTTTTCATTTTTATTCATCCAAACATATTTTTTAGAAAAAGCCGCTTTTCAAACATTCCATCCAAACACAAAAGTTACATGCTTTTGCTTTTGACTTCTGCTTCTGCTTCTGCTTCTACTTTTGGCTTCTGCTTTTTTCAAAAGCCAATCCAAACGGCCCGAAGAGGGTTTCGCCAGCAAGCCTATGCCCTAATTAAGGCCTATATATACTACGTGGGGAGTTACCGAGTTATTAAGGACTGTCATTATTGTTGAATCCAGGTGGCACTTAGCAGCTTGCATTTCTGGCTTGGGTTTCATTAATGAATCAAAATGTATGTGTGTGTACAAAAACCAGATACGAAGAGCATTATTATTATAGGAGTAATATATATATATATAGAGAGAGAGAGTAGATATAGCTAGGTCAGGGTTTTTGTAGAAGAACATCACATCGACTTGCCCTCAAGGGCATGCATGAAATGAAAAGCTAACACCGTCAATTGCGGGATAAAACACACGATTCAGTTGATACTGATAATCTCCATCTACTCAAATTAAATAATGCTGCCAAAGGAATTCGTGATGATGCTCTAACCAAAGGACCACGCACTGCCTCATTTCAAGCAATTCTACACAAACACCAATATAATGCGACAAAACTTGGAAAATGTTAAAATTTAGAAAACAGTCTATATTTAATTCTCAAAATCACTCATTAAATTTCCTTGTTCTACTGCTTCGTACTATTAATTTATTAACTCGGCTGCTTCATATCATATGCATGCCATACCATACATCACATGAAGTATGACACAAAGAAGCTTATAGTACAACCTAGTAATATTTTTGTTATCAATAACCCTACAGAGCAGCAAAACAGGAAAATTTGTTATGGAAAAAGGAACATTTTAATCACCTCAAAAAAAAAATTATAATAAAACATGGATAGTACTACTATAGACCAGTATTCTGTACTTGAATCATACTCAGGAGGAAACTTGATCACATTAGCCCAAGGAATTGAAACTAATAATGCTGTATAAATGTCAAGAGCGCATTTATGCATTTTGAATTAATCCCATTCCCACCACATCAATTGGAAAGAGTTTCATGTTTCATGCCAGTGGGACATCTTAATTTGAGAACCTCCTCAGCCCCTTCCACCAAAACACCCTACGCCTCACACTCATTTTCATGCCATTCCCAATTGAAAATCCCACATCGGATAATGATGGAATTTTTATAGGTCAGAAGCAATCCAGTAATTGGCAATTGATTTTATGTTGGAATTCATAAACCCATGTTTATCCAGAGTCTCGTTTCCGAACCAAGGGTCCGGTCCAAACAGTCGACCAAACACACCCTTGGCTCAGGCGTGGTGTGATCCAGACATATATCAGTACCGACCAATGCATTCAATCAAAGAGAGAATTGCAAATGCAGATCAAAAACAATCAAAGGACACATGAATGTCTGTTTATTTTATGGTTACAAAGGAGTAAAAGAAGCGCTGCGGCACATGACCTATTAGTACAACTTATGATTATTAAATGCATTTAAATTTGTTAGTTTGTTCAGAGCTGTCTCACCAGCTGTTTGCTTCACAATAAATATTCACGTACCCAACTAACAACCAACTGTAATAATTTTTACTTTTATTCCAATTAAATTTATAGGTGTAGGTGATATGTGCTGACCCGAATAAATGTATGCTGGATGTTAATGATATGTGTATTGCGTATTTAATGGTGTGTGCACAGTGCACTACAAAAATACTAAGCACATATAAAACACTCATTCAGCACCCCAAATCATATATACACTCGAAAGAAACTCAAACCCGAACTGATCCATCTACCATGATGAATTGCGCAATAAAGAAAACAGATTTCGAACAAACCATTTGATTCCATTCTTTACAAAACTAAATTGGGAGGTTAATTTTTATTATTGATATTTATAGATATCTATCTATCTACTCGGACTAAAAGGGAGCAGATTTCTAATGCAACTTTGTCATACATATATACATACACATATGTATCCAAAATGGTAAGTAATACATGCAAATTTCTAAGGGCTGGCTCTTTGCATCGTCCTGAGATGGGACAATGGGAAATATAGTATTGTCGTCACGGTTGCCGGAGCATTATTCTGCCACTGGGAGAGGGAAAGAAAAAAAGAATTTAGAATGCTGAATTCCACAGAACGTTCTCACCTTCGCCACATCTTCGGTGCACCTCCTTAATCCTGTCAGCGGAATTGCAAATACCGCTGCAGCTCCAGTCAAATGAGGCGACGCAGATGTTGCCCGCCTGTGCCTTCCACTCGCAATCTGCAATTACATAGTCATAATTAGGAAGGTTTTAGTGTAGGCATACTAAAAGAATTTTGGTTTTTTACACGGAATTCAGTCGCTAAACCCTTTTGTTGCTAGTTTTGGTCAATTCAGTGGCTATTTAGCGAAAAAAAATGTAGATCGCTAAAATGAAAATTTCTAGTAGATACGTATTAGTTATTACATCTAGTTCGATTACTTAGCAAATTAATACTGAGCAGGACATTACAGAGATCCGTAATGTAGACAATTCAAGTGATGGTTGTTTTGTTACATCTATAATTCATTGAGCTATTTTCTTAAAGAGTAATGTTAGGGGTAAATTTGTCAAAAGAATGTTACCAGGTGGCGTGCCGCAACATAATCTCCGGTCATCAATATGCTCGACATCCAGTCCAATGAACCATGATCCAAGGGAGACATCTTCATTTGCATATTTGTGCAGAACATGCCTATTTATTACATGGCAAACCAATGAGTTTAGAATATTTTAGAGAAATAAAGAAAAGAAAGGAAGCCACCCAACACTTACTGGTTTATTAAGATATAGGTAGCCAAGTCTTTGGAGATAGCGTATAATTGTCCAGTCGCGTGACGGAAATATTTATTTCCATTCTCGCCAAATTTCCAATGCTCAGGTTCATGATATCTTACTCCCCTGTAAATCGAAATATTAAAATTGACAAGAGTACAAGGAAGTAAGCAACGAAGTTTTAGAACCAAAAATTTGTTCAAAGCAAAACAAGACAGAAAAACAATATGTTGACACACTCCTGCTTACTTTTGAGCCAGAACCGGACCGGATTTCATACATCCTATGTATACCCTTGGTTTCGTGCGATGCCTAGCTAGAGTTGCTCCCAAGGTTGCTGGATTATGAAAAATCATGAGATTAGAACATTGAGAACAATTGTCATAAAGCATGTTGAAAGAGGTCTGCAATATTTGTTTCACTTAATGTTGTAAATTGAGCCAAAACAGAGAAATTTCATTGAAGCACTATCCCAAAAAAGGAGGGTTTCTGGGCACTTTTCAGGCAGTAACCTTTGCTTTTATTGGGCTATTTCAAAATTAATGGAACTAAATATAGAAATAATAGCAAAGTTTTTTGGCTGAACAGACTATACAGGCTAGGAAAATAATAGCAAAGTTAAGCCAATTACTTAAAAAAAAAAAACAAAAGTAAAAGACAAAAAAAACACACACACACGCATTTTTCCCTTCCACTAAAAATTACACGCACACAAAGTAACTTTGTTGTGTGCGTATATATTCATGTCTTAGGAACAGAAGCAGAGAAACATCACAAACAGTAATTTATGGGCGTGTTAAAAATATTTGATGCTTACCAATATTCACATGAACGTCATCATCAACTTTAACATAAAAATCTGCATCCCAAAGTTGAACTGCAGTGGTAAAATAAGTCTTTGTCTTGGCGGATAGCTCAAGGTATCCTTCAACATGATCCTGGACAATATTTTAAATACGTAAGGATGACAGAACAGTAAATCATAGTTACAGGAGCAGATTGCCCAACAAGATCATGTGCTAACTATGTCAGATTTCAGGCTTCAGCATTACAATTAGTTTTATTGTTAAGTTTTTCTAAAGAAAAAGACAAAAAAGGAAAAGCAAAAGAAGAGGATATACCAATCTCAGAAAATCTCCATGCTTCCTATCTTCCGCCTCAATGGCTCTATCAAGAATGCCACCCGATGTCGCACTGTTGATTAGGCAAACAAATCAGAGAAGGTGAAATTAGGTATCAATCTTGTTCAATTTGTGAATTGTTCTTCACCTGTGACCGATCACAAATCGGATTATAATGCCCTTTTCTTCCTCAAGCTTTTTTCGTTTATCACCTGAAGTGCGCATTAGATTGGAACAATGAGTTAAAACCAATAACTTCATCAATCCCAACTGGATCAAAATACAAACATTCAAGTAAGAAGAACCTTGCAGCATCCATGTAGCGCGCACTGAATCTCTTCTCTTACGACTGCTGAAAGCAGTGTTAATGCCCACTACCATCAAGTACTTTCTTTTTGTGGTCAACTCAGGTATCTTCAAGTCTTCAGATAACGGGGAACCGGTAAGTAAAGAATCCTGTGCAGCCCTTGCGGCAGCTAGCTCCATTTCCAAGTCCGATATTGTTCTGTCCAAGGCACTACATTTGCCGGCAACCATGAGTTTTGCATTTAGTGACTAGTATATACATAGTGAAAGAAACACCGCAGGCCTTACTGTATGGTATTGTGAGTCTTTGAAGCTTCCCCTAAAGCATCCTTGGATCCGCCTCTTACATCCTGCCGAGAGAAAAGCAAAATAAATTACACATCACTAATTGAACCAAGTACAACTTCTCTGTGCATAACGTAAAACATGTTTGCATAAATCATCGTAATGATCATAGTCGTAGAGCTACACATTGCAATTTAAAAGCGGGAAAGATTAATATATGACGGCAAGAACTCACAACTTTCGTACTGCAGTCATCTGAAACCAACTTCAATTTTTCCTCTGAAACTCCCTTCAACCGTGACACATCTTTACTTTCAGGAATTGTCCACATCCTGTCAACGATAGCCGAAAACATTAGGGACACATATGAGAAATGATTCTATTACATTAGAAAAGAATTAACTGATGCCAACCACATTTAAATCCACCTAAAACAGAGTCTCCTTGAACTCACGAAATGCAATTACCGAAATCCCACTAATAGGAGAGAACTATCATGGATTCGTCAAATTTGGACAGAAATTGGAATTCACAATTCCATATCTGATTTCTGAACAGCAAATGTAGCTGAACAAGCACCTAATACTGGTGGAAATAGTTCCTACCCTCTCAGATCATTACAAATTCTTACTTAAGGAACCACATTTCGACTGATAAACTACCAGTCATAGATTTGTAATAGAACAAAGCCCACTTCTACGACTACAGGCTTCCTAAGTAGCCTCAGAAAGATTTGAAGAAAATTACTTGGCCGAAAATTAAAAAGATTATAAAATAAGCAAATATAAAATCCCTTTTAGTTCAAAACCATCATTAGCACCACTATTATATATACTTTAAAGTGCATCATTCCGATAGCAATTCACAAACAATTAGAAAATGTTAAAAGTCATCAATGAATCCGATGGACATCCATAGCAGCAATCATGACATAATCACCTCAGACAAACTCTTCATATACTTCTATAACCATAAAAGGCTACAGCCAAAGCCTCCCCTAAGAAAAACAACATTAAAAAGTTAATCAAGAATGTAAAATCAAGATGGAAACCTGTCGGTGAAGAGCATCCCGGCAAAGAAGCAGCACATACAGAGGAAGACTGTGAGTCTTCTCGAGATTAAATTCTTTGAATTTGAGTTCTTCCAAGACATTATGCCCTTCCCCAAATTAATCTCTGACAGTTGCACGAATTAGACGCAGCTCATCGAAAATCTCGAGGAAGCTCACACAAATCAAATCAACACACAGATCCCAAATCTCAAAATTCACCAATTATTCAACTGATTGCAATTTGCGACTCAAATTCAAGAAAATTGAAAGTTCACAATTTTCAAATCGGAATGTTAACACAAATTTCTGTAGAATGCACTCACAGCTGACAGCCCCGTGTGGGTTCTTACAAGAAACAACAATTGGGAAGATCCAAAAAAGCCAAGAATGAAGGAAAAGTCTTGACTGATTTTATTCTGGCAAATAAAACAAGGATTTCTATCAGCCGGTTGTTGTCTGGAGTCAAGAAGGGTACATTTCTGGTGATTTGTCCGAACAAAAACTCAGAGGCAGAAAAGGGCCCTTTTAATTTGGGGAAGATAAGCAATTTTTAGAAGTGGAATCTGAGAAAGGAGGAGCAAAGGGAGAATTGGGGAAGAAGACGGAGTGTAGGGAATTTCATTTGGAACAACAAAATGAGACCCACCGCCCACCCAACTCCATATCTTTTTCTCTTTTCTTTTTCAATTTATTTTCTAGTAGTATAGGATTTGTTAATCAGTACAAACCACAAACCATAAAGGCATAAACTACAAACTACCAAGGCATTAATCGGTCCTAACAGTAACAAACCCCAGCCGATCGGACAGCCTCGGCAAAGTGTCGGTGGGGGACTGTCTCACTGTCTGGGACTCTGACTCCTACAATTTTTATAATCGTTTTTAGGTGCTGTCCATTTCTTATTTTATTTTGTACTTCTCATCAATCAATAGTAGATGGAAAATCGGGGTTTTTTTAATTTCTCCGTTAGTTACCCTGTCAAAATTCCATTGGTTGTGCTTTTATTTAATAATAATACTGATAAGAAATTCAAATTAATTAGTTGGGTACAAATCTGCTAAATGAAGTTGAAGAGTCCTTGCAAAGAGGAAAACAATTAAATGAACAATGACGTTTATAAGATCGTGAGTGTAATCTGATGTGGGGACGATAGTAAGGAGCACTGGATTATTGTCCTGAATTTTAATTTTGATTGTATCACTACTAGAAAAATTATGAATTTGATAACTAAAACTGTAGTAGCTAAACAATTGCGGTCGTTAACCTCTTCAGTAACCAAATTTTATCAAAAATTTCTGGTCTCTAGAACAGAAATTTTTTTTAGTAATGTTAAATGTGTTGGGATAATCGTACTTGTATTGGAATGTAATATGAACTAATTATTTACTACTGTTTAGAAAAAAAAAACTAATTATTACTAATTTGATTGTAAAACTTATTGAACACAAAAAATAGCATAAATGAGTTTATTCAGAATATTTACTATTATCTGAATTCGACTTGATTCTATTTCTGATTAGGTGAAATTTTGATTCGACCATCAATTGAATATCAAGTAGCTCGATCTTTTTTGGAAGAGCAAGTAGCTCGATCTTGATATGTGATTTAAACTTTATTTCATATATAAAGTATATTAATCGATTATTGAATATCAAATGTCTATCTGTTATAGAAATAACTATCTTTATTTATGTATGTGTACAATAAAATGGTATATGGCTTATTAGCTTGTGTTTATAGTGGAAGTATTGTAATGGAAATTGGGATTAAATGGTGAAAGAAAGGAAGTTTAAAGGTGGGATAATAAAATGGATAAAGTGTAATAATTATGGCTATGAAATGAAACAAGTATTAAGCTTGCATAAAATTTTTCTAACTTAACTTCTCAATACATTACATAGGCTATTTATAAACTTTTTTATCCTCTCACTATTTACTAACCTCATAATCAAGGCATATACATTTCAAGACTTTCACATGTCTAACCTTAAGATCAAGGCATGAACATGGATGTTGAACACTAGACATTCACATGTTTTGTTTACATGCATAATACTCCCCCTTGAATGTCGTCAATACGAAGAATATGCCTCGTTAAAACCTTACTTGGAAAAAACCCAGTGGGAAAAAATCCAAGTGCAGGAAAAAGAGTACAGTATTCTTGTATCAGATGCTCCCCCTGATTTGGACATCATTTTAAATCTCGAAGCCGCCGCATTCCAATTTTCTTCACGAGCTTCTCGAATGTTGCAGTCGGCAATGCCTTGGTAAATAGATCCGCTAAATTATTTTCTGATCGAATTTGTTGCACATCGACTTCACCATTCTTTTGAAGATCATGAGTGTAGAAAAATTTTGGTGAAATATGCTTCGTTCTATCTCCTTTGATATAACCCCCTTTCAACTGGGCTACACAAGCCGAATTATCTTCAAATAAAATTGTTGGGGGCATTTGTGGTTCAATGATTAAACCACAACTCTTCAATATATGTTGAGTCATTGACCTCAACCAAACACATTCTCGACTTGCTTCATGGATTGCTAATATTTCGGCATGATTAGAAGAAGTAGCAGTTAGAGTCTGCTTCATTGACCTCCAAGAGATAGCAGTTCCACCACACGTGAAGATATAGCCTGTTTGAGATTTGGCTTTGTGTGGGTCTGATAAATAACCTGCATCGGCATAGCCAATTAACTCATGTCGAGAGTCTTTTGGGTAAAATAACCCAAGATCAATTGTTCCTTGGAGATAGCGAAAAACATGCTTTATGCCTTTCCAATGTCGTTGAGTAGGGCAAGAGCTGAATCTTGCGAGTAGATTGACTGCAAACGCGATATCAGGTCGCGTGCTGTTTGCAAGATACATTAACGCACCAATTGCGCTTAAATATGGGATTTCTGGGCCAAGTTGCTCTTCATTATCTTCTTTTGGCCTAAATGGATCCTTTGCAGGATCAAGTGCCCGAACGACCATTGGATTATTTAGCGAATGAGCATAATCCATTCGAAATTGCTTTAATACTTTTTGGGTATAAGCTGATTGATGAACAAATATGCCCATTTCCAAATGCTCAATTTGTAGGCCAAGGCAAAATTTCGTTTTCCCGAAATCTTTGATTTCAAACTCCTTTTTCAGATATTCGACCGCCTTTTTCAACTCTTCAGGAGTTCCAATTAGATTTAAATCGTCAACATAGACTGCGACGATCACAAATTCTGACCCATTTTTCTTTATAAATACACAAGGGCTGATCGGGTCATTTGTATAGCATTCCTTTATCAAACTTTCACTGAGGCGGTTGTACCACATTCGGCCAGATTGCTTGAGCCCATACAACGATTTTTGCAGTTTGATGGAATAATTTTCTCTGGGTTTTGAGTTGCAAGACTCAGGTAATTTAAACCCTTCAGGTATTTTCATATAAATATCATTTTCCAATGAGCCATATAAATATGCAGTAACAACATCCATCAGCCTCATTTCGAGATTTTCTCGTACTGCTAGACTCATTAGATACCTGAATGTTATTCCATCCATAACTGGGGAATATGTTTCCTCAAAATCAATTCCCGGTCGTTGTGAAAAACCTTGGGCTACAAGCCTTGCCTTATATTTGGCAATTTCATTATTTTCATTTCTTTTTCTCACAAACACCCATCTGTAGCCAACAGGCTTCACATTTTTTGGTGTTTGGACAATAGGGCCGAATACTTTTCGTTTATTCAGTGAATCTAGTTCAGACTGAATCGCATCTTTCCATTTTGGCCAATCATTTCTTTTCCGACATTCTTCAACTGATCTTGGTTCAGGATCCTCGTTATTTTCCATTACATCGAGTGCAACGTTGTATGCAAAGGCATTATCAACGTTTGTTTCTTTTCGGTTCCAACATTTCCCAGTATTGATATAATTGAAAGAAGTTTCAATAACTTCATTTTCTTCTGGGTGAATATTTTCAGGTTCAACCTTTTCGGGGGTTGAATCAATTTCTCCTTCGGGAGTATCATCTGTGATTGATTTATCACCCATATGGATAATTTTCTTCTTTCGTGGATTTTTATCCTTGGAACCCAAAGGCCTACCACGCTTCAGGCGTGCAGTAGGTTCATTTGCACTTGGAATTTGCCCTTCTGGGACATTTATATTGGCTGGTGCATTTGCTGCATTATTTATATATGATTTTGTGACTTTAGCAGCATCATTAAAAGCATCGGGTAATTGATTTGCAATTCCCTGCAAATGCACAATTCTTTGAACTTCAAGTTCGCATTGCCTTGTACGAGGATCAAGGAAATCAAATGGACTTTGCCAAGATATTTCCTTTTTCAGTTGATCATTTCCTCCCCCTAATGTCGGGAATTGAGTTTCATCAAAATGACAGTCTGCAAATCTTGCAGTAAATAAATCACCCGTTTTTGGCTCAAGATATTTAATAATCGAGGGTGATTCATACCCGACATATATGCCCAACCTTCTTTGAGGTCCCATTTTTGTGCGTTGTGGTGGCGCAATCGGTACATAAACCGCACACCCAAAAATTCGCAAGTGGGATATATTGGGCTCCTTTCCAAACACAATTTGTGTAGGGGAGTAGCTATGATAGCTTGTCGGCCTTATTTTCACAAGTGCGGCTGCATGCAATATAGCATGTCCCCAAGCAGAAACAGGGAGTTTTGATTTCATTAACAAGGGTCTTGCAATTAATTGCAATCGCTTAATAAATGATTCTGCCAGACCATTTTGCGTGTGCACATGAGGCACAGGATGTTCAACAGTAATTCCAATCGACATGCAGAAATCATCAAATGCATGTGATGTATATTCTCCAGCATTATCAAGGCGTATTTTCTTTATCGGATGATCTGGAAACTGTGCTCGCAATTTTATAATTTGTGCAAGTAATCTTGCGAATGCCAAATTGCGAGTTGATAATAAACAAACGTGTGACCAGCGTGATGACGCATCAATTAATACCATAAGGTACTTGAAAGGTCCACACGGTGGATCAATAGGTCCACATATATCGCCTTGAATTCTTTCTAGGAATGTAGGGGATTCAATTCCCACTTTTACTGGAGATGGTCTGGTTATCAATTTCCCTTGTGAACAGGCTGCACAATTGAACTCATTTGGGTTCAATATCATTTGCCTTTTCAATGTATGGCCATTTGAATTTTCAATAATTCGCCTCAGCATTACACTGCCAGGATGCCCAAGTCTATCGTGCCAGGTAATAAATTCACTAGTAGCTTTCAAGCCTACTAGGTTATGTATTTCTGCGGCACATATTTTTGTATAGTATAAGCCAGAGGAGCAACATGGCAATTTTTCATTCACGAATTTTTTGCCATTTTCAATTCGAGTTATCAAAAGATACTCGTGATCTGCCTCTTTTGAAGTTTCAATGTGATATCCATTTTTTCGAATATCATTGAAGCTCAGTAAATTTCTTCGAGCTTTGCGTGAGAACAAGGCATTTTCAATTGCCATTTTTGTCCCTTCAGGGAGAAATATAACAGCTCTACCGGAGCCTTCAATGCATTTTGCATTACCGCTTATAGTTTTCACTGCGGTCTTTTCCAATTTTAAATTGGAGAAATAGCTTTTGCTTTTCAAAATGCTATGCGTTGTTGCACTGTCAATGAGGCAGATATCATCTCCGACTTTTGAATTTCCAGCATCCATTTCTTTACAAGAATATAAGAATGTTATTAAACATCAGCAATATAAATATTATTAATGCAAAAGCATATTTATATTATACATGGATAATAAAAGGGAAGTACAAGATATCATTATTTATATTAAACAGGAATTATAAAAGACAAGTACGAAATATATATATAGCTATATAATATATTATTTGGTAACAGTATCTGGCTCAACAAAATCATCAGCTTCCAGGTGCGTGATATTATCATTTAATATATCATCATAAGTATCATCGTGGGCATTATGGTGTGCTTCAACACCTGGTCTTTCTTTTCGTTTCGAGGCCTGATACAGTTCAGCTAAGTGTTTAGCTGTGTGGCATGTTTGAGCCATATGGCCTTTAATTCCACAACGATCACAAATTTCATCATTTTGTTTATGCTTTCTTGCATAATTTCTTTGTTGTGGTTTGTAAGGCCTTCTAGTATCATATCTGCGATTTTGCTCAAATCGAGGCTTATTTCGATAATTATTTTGACGAGATGATTCACCTCTGCCTCGATTGTGATACCGATTTTGGCCACGATCATCATTTTGATTTTTAAAGTGCCCACGATCACGCACATATTTCGATGATTGAGCCGCGTTCACCTCAGGGAACGGTTTTGCACCTGCGGGCCTAGATTCATGATTTCTCAACAACAATAGGCTGTTTTGTTCAGCCAATAATAAGCAGGTGATAAGATCAGAATATCTCTGAAAACCTTTTTGACGGTATGTCTCACTCAATACTGTGTTTTTAGCATGAAACGTAGAATACGTTTTTTCAAGCATTTCTGCTTCAGATATCTTTTGCCCACATAATTGCAATTGGGCCGTAATTTTGAACACAGCGGAATTATATTCCCGGACTGTTTTGAAGTCCTGAAGTCTCAGGTTTGTCCAGTCATCAAGGGCTTTTGGAAGCACCGTCTTTTTAAGATTATCATATCTTTCTTTCAGCTTTTCCCACAATGCCAGTGGGGATTCCACAGTCACGTACTCCATTTTAAGTGCCTCTTCGATATGATGGCACAAGAAAATCATGGCTTTTGCCTGATTTTGATGGCTGGGATTTTTGCCTTCAGCAATAGTATCTTCCAGACCCATTGAAGTAAGATGCATTTTTACATCTCGGGCCCAGGACATATAATTGCTTCCTTCAACGGTTAAAGGAGCAAATTCCTGCTTTGCAAGGTTAGCCATAATCTTATTGAAAGTTTAGAAATAAGAGATTATACCTCAAATGATAATCTGGACAGAGTCTCCTCGTGCTGATAACGTGTTATAGAAATAACTATCTTTATTTATGTATGTGTACAATAAAATGGTATATGGCTTATTAGCTTGTGTTTATAGTGGAAGTATTGTAATGGAAATTGGGATTAAATGGTGAAAGAAAGGAAGTTTAAAGGTGGGATAATAAAATGGATAAAGTGTAATAATTATGGCTATGAAATGAAACAAGTATTAAGCTTGCATAAAATTTTTCTAACTTAACTTCTCAATACATTACATAGGCTATTTATAAACTTTTTTATCCTCTCACTATTTACTAACCTCATAATCAAGGCATATACATTTCAAGACTTTCACATGTCTAACCTTAAGATCAAGGCATGAACATGGATGTTGAACACTAGACATTCACATGTTTTGTTTACATGCATAATACTATCAAATATCTTACCCAAAAAATGTCTATCAAATATGAGGATGAGGACTAGCTGAAGTGATAAAGTCTCTGCCTTCCAACTTTAGGTTGAAGATTCGATTCTCCACCTGGTCCACTATCCCTCCCCATTATTCCCTAATTTGTGTGGTATGAGCTCCCACCATCCAGGGGCGGACCTATGGTGGGGCCTGGGGGCTTAGGCCCCACCAGAATTTTTAATTTTTTTTTTACCTATATATATATACAAATTTATTTATTTTATTTTAATATAATTGGAGTGTAGTTCAAAAACTCTTTTCAAGTGGGGATGAGGACATAGTCCAAGTGGTTAAGTCCCTAGATTTCCAACGGAATGTTGGAGGTTCGATCCCCACCAGCACTCTATTCCTCCCTTTTATTTCCCTTTGTAATTTGTGTGGCATGGGGGGTGAGGAAAACTCGACTCGATACTCGATCAAAACTCGATTAAATTATTAAATTTTTAAAATATAAAAATAAAAAATTATTAGACACAATTTTAGCTTTTCAAGCCTAACAAAATTATATTTTGCAGCATAATAAGTAAAACTGCCAATTAAAATTCAAATTATATACTATCTAGCCTAGTTAAATTCAAGCTAAAACTTTAAATTTTTTTATTGTACAAGCTCGAATTACACTGTTCAAGCTCGATACTTGACTCGATATCACCCGCTATGGGCTCCCACCACCCATTTCCAGACGCTCCTAAAAAAAAAAAAAAAAAAACTCTTTTCAAATTTCTCTATCTTCTATATATAAAATCTCAATTTTAAAATTTATTTTCTCCAATTTTGGAAATTATTGCTTTACTCATTTTCGGTAACTCATTTTTTAATAAAGATGAGCATCTTATCTTATTCTAAAAAGAATTATTTTTTTGCAATCTATTTATAAAACATAACACTATAATAAATATTTATACCATAAAAAGTTAATTTTTTATTAATTTTTAAGTCATGCACTCAAAATACTGTTTATGTGTCCAAAATGATCACCACGACAACACCTACATAGTTTTCTTTACAAATGAATAATTTATTTTAATAAAAACAAAATTAAAATTCTTCATAGAGAAAATCGACGTTGCAATGTGCTTTTTTTTTTTTTTTTTTGAGGAAAAAATACCAGCTTTATTCATCCACATCAAACTCCAAACATCCAAATACAATCAACTTGCAGCTTTGGTCCTTAGAAGACCACATACCAGGGGCTATTGCCCAACCACCTTCAAAATTCCAACATCAATCACATACTATCCTACAATAAAAACTGATAAAGATGAACAGCAGCCTCTCAAGAAACATCAACTGTAACAATCAGTCCATCGGAGAGAGAGGCCTCCCGAATCATGAAGTTCAATCCTTAACCAAATTCTCCAAAGGGACGCAGTCTGTTAAGGAACATGGATCCCGCATGCCGCAATCGTCGCGTTTCCAGAAATAACCACAGCATCCTTCTTTGTACTGAACACTTTGACACCCCATACCCTTCCAACCCCATATCTCCTCTGCATATGTACTAAGTCAATGCTTGGCATCAGGTCAAGGGGGACAAAGGAAGGTTAAGACCAAGGCAACGGAAAATAGAACAAGGAATGTGTGGGCGATCGGAAAAAACCAGAGAGGTAATGACGGAGAATGAAGAGAGGGAACTACCAATAAATTATCAATTGAATCAAGAGCCAAGTTGCATAGCCATGAGAGCACATGAACTACCCAATCCCTGCTGAAAAGAACGACCCTGAATCACAATCTCAGCTCACGACCACACTCATCAACATATAGCTCACTACTTTTTCACATGATAGCTGATACTATCCTCCAAACCATATCAACAACCATCCTCATCACTGTTTCTTCTTCTTTCTCTTCTTTCTTTTATTGACTCAATTCCTTTCTTACCAATATTTTGTTTTTTTTGTTGTTTTTTTTTTTTTTTGTTTTTTTTTTTTTCTTTTTCTTTCCTTCTTTTTCTTTTTTGCAATGTGCTACTACAAGGATAGGAATATCAAAAGAAAAAAAATAGGGAATATGGGAAAAAATGCTAAAAAATTGACCCCAAAAAAATAAAAATAAATAAATAAATAAAAATCTTGCGCTATTTGCAGGTCATGCGATTAGGACCCCCCATAAGTAAAATCCTGGGTCCGCCTCTGCCACCATCATATCTCTGGCTTCGGCTTATCCAAAAAATATCTATCAAATATGGATCATTGAATTGTTGTATTTTTAATAATTAAATATTGAAAATGTTTATATACAATAAAAGTTGGCAAAGGGACTTGTGATAATTGAGAGCATGGCAATTTGCTTGATCATGATGATGGATGCATATATGTGAATTAATACTAGGAAAACCATATTTGCTTCATGAAAATTTGTTTAATTTTACAATTATTTATTATTTGTTAACTTTCAAATAATGATTTAATCAATTTGTGGGATTCAATTCAAACTTTTAGTAATTAATTTGTATGTTATGGACTCCCACCATCTATTTCATAGCTTGTATAGGTTTAGTAACAAAACAAATTCAAACCCCTAAAAGTTAACGTCAAAAGTTAAATTTAACCATCAGACTAAGCTTCAATTCCAAAAATAAATTAAATAATCCAACGTGTATGATAAACACGAAAAACACGAGTGTTAATTAAGTGAACCAAGAAGTCACCTAATAGAGTTATGCAATAATGAATTACGTCTACAACCCTTTTTCTTTCATAATTTCAATGCCACTTATTGCACGGTCATTTTTTTTCTTCGGGCTAATGATAATTTTAGGCTACTATAAGGAGTGGTTTCGTTTTTGGGCCATAATAAGTTTGAATTATGATTTTTGGCCATTACAAACACATTTTGTTCAATTTTAGGCCATTCAGACTTTTTGAAATTATACTTGACCCTACCAACTTTTGCCTATTTATACTTTTGACCCCATCAGTTGACTTCAACTTTTGCCCAATTACACTTTGACCCCCATCTTATATTTTTCATTGAATATAGTCCAATTAAAGTCCATCATGCTTCCGATAATTAAATTAAGCACTAAGCTTCATACCTTGGCTTTGACCGCCTTGCTGCCGGGTTTCCTAAGCTCCGGGATTTTACGGACTTCCTCCAACCACGCAGTCGCGACCGATGGTTCACCGATTCTTGGCTCCTTCAGCAACAAACAGCACAGTCCTATTTCGTTTCCTACCTTAGGATGTATCAAGATATGAATAAAGGGTTTTAATTATATTATCGTGATATTTGGGATATTTGGAAGCCTGGATTTTACTGAAGAAATATTAAAAATATTATTTAAACATAATTTCCCCTAACGGAGAAGACAGACACTTAGTTCCTCATGGAGGATACAAGACTCTTGGGGAAATACCCCATACTTTTACAGACTCGAAAGGAAATATGCAGAAAGAGAAATATTACAAATACTTTGAAGAGTTGGGAGGAATTTTCGATGCCTTCCATCTGCTTCAAACTCCTTTATTTATAGGCGCCCGCGGACTTCAGCCCCGGATTCCAATCTTCCTCTAAATCCTTGTGACGTCACTGCGTTCGTCACTTGGCCTTAATTTCCACCGGCTACATTATTATGCTTTTTTGAATTATTGCGTTAGGTGGCTTTTTGTCAACTTTTCACCTTCTCTTGTCGGCCACTTTCTGCCAGCTACTCTGCCCTTCTTTGTCGGCTTTTAATTATGAATGTTGCCGACACCTCTCTTTCTTTTACATCCAGCTAATATTACTTTGGCTTGTGAAAGTTTTTTGGACGTTTCTTCCCTTTGTCCTGTTCGGGTCCGGATTTTTTCTGGGTTACCCGAATCTTTGTACCGAATAGGGGTTTCTCCTGTTCTGCACAATATGGGCATATGTGGTTATCCCATTGGCTAACATGCATCATGTTGCATGCCTTTTTCTGGTAGACTCGGTTGCTGGCAACTTGTTTTCTCAGATGAGTAACCTCTTCTTTTCGAATGAGGTTTCCGCAAACTCTGTGTTTTTCCCTGTTAAAGAATTAATCAGGAATGATCCATTTAAATTGTTTGAGAATATTTTAAACGGATATTTAACCTTTTCCATCTCGGTGAGACAGACCCAGAATCCCCATGCTCGTCGGGTGGAGATTTCATCTTCGCTGATTGAAGATACCAATGGTGCCTTCTCATCCATAGACTTAACTCTGTTGAAAGCAATCATATCAGGTCTCTGTAATTTAATAAATTGAAAGACCGGATAAGAACCTTTTCCGACTATCTCTGGTGCCGCAGAAATGAACTTAAGCTCCAGAATATCTCCTCTTTGCAGGTGCGGGTTGTTCTGCCATGATTCGTGCACCGCACTACTTATCCATCCCGGAAGTTTTTCGATTTTCGAAAACCCTGGTGATCTAGTATGAACAGATGCTAATGCTCCAAAGTCATACCACTTTCGAACCTCTTCTGGTTTCGATCCTTCGAGCATCCATACCCTGTTGTATCTCCCGGATGTCTCGATTACTGTTTTGCTAGGGTTAATTCCCTTTTTGGAATTCAGTTGTTCCCGTTTTCTTTGGTAGTCCAGCCAGGCAGTAGATATGACCTTCTCGTCTGAATTAACCTTAGAGGTGCCTGTCATTGGCCTAAGGTTAATTTCTTCCTCTTTTACCCAGAGGCAGTGGGCTGACTTGAACTTTCGGAAATGTGACTTTCCTCTTGCTCAACATTTTTGTCGGTATCTGACAATGGTTCCTTTGAAGCAGTGCTTGTATCTGCTTCTTCATATGTGACCACTTTAGCTTTTTGGGCACATTTCTCTTTGTTTACCAGGGAAGCTGACGCTTTCCTGATTGGCTCTAATACTGTTTCCCATAGTGTTGTCATTGCTATATGGGAGGTTCGTATATTGTTGCGGACCATGTCCACATCGCTCTGTTGTATTTGGCCAGCTGCTCGTGCATTGATCTCGAGCTGTCCAAAATGCTTTGATAGCTCCTCTAGGTTTTCTCTGAGGTGCCTGAATCTCGTAATGATGGAATCAGCTTCAAATGCTTCAATCTCTCGTCAAGAAATCTGCAAGAACATTTTCATGAGATTTTATAACATCAATATCATAAGTATAATATTGACATTCAGCTTGCTATCTGATAATACAAGCTTTTTCAATTTTTGATTCAAGTTTATGTTTTAAAAAAGCCCTAACATTAGTATTATCAACTTTTAATACAAATTTCTTTGCAAGTAAGAATAAAGGCCATTTTTTAAATGTTTTCCATACTGCAAAGAATTCCTTCTCGTTAATATGCCAAAGTTTGGCTTGTTGTTCAGTGAACAACCCTCCTGTGTATCTACAAGGTTCTTGACCCGTAGTTGTTTTTCTCATGAGCACTCCTGCCCATCGAAAATCGTTGGCGTCTGTGTAGACTACTAGCTCATCCTCATCCTGAGGTATCGCGAGTTTTGGCAAGCTATTGCAGACTTGCTTTAGTTCTTGAATTCTCTTGGTATGGATTTCTTCCCATTTCCATCTAGAGCTTTCAGTCTCTTTCAGGAGTGGTCTAAAATCCTTTCTATATTTTGCAAGGTTTTTAATAAATATACCCGCAAAATTTACAACTTCTAAGAAACTCTGAAGCTGTTTCTTGTCTTTTAATATATCAGGAAAATTGCGGATTTTCTCCACAATGTGTTCCTGTAACTCTATTCCTGCTTCATCAATTTGAACTCCTAAGAATTCAATTTTGTTAGCAGCGATAGTGGCCTTTTTCTCAGAGAGAACTAGACCTTCCCTGTGACATGCATCAGAAAATATTTCAAGATGTTTAATATGCTCTTTAATATTTCGAGATGCAATCAGAATGTCATCTATGTAGACAAACATGAACTCTAGATAATCTTTAAATAGATTATCCATCTTTCTTTGGAATATCTGAGGGGCATTAGAAAGCCCCATTGGCATAACATTCCAAATATATTGCCCTTGTGGGGTGGAGAATGCTGTGAATTTCTTCGATTCATTCTCCATCTTAATCTGATAGAAACCAGATTTGCAATCAAATTTAGAAAACACTTTAGCACCTTTGATGCAATCAATTAAGTGTTCTCTACTCGGAATGTAATAACCATCAAACTGTATTATTTTGTTAATACCTTGATAGTTTATTACCAACCTGGGTTTACCTCTCTTTATTTCACCGTGGTTTCTTACCAAGAATCCAGGGCTACTATAAGCTGAGACTCCAGGCTCGATGAGTTTAAGATCAATATGCTCCTTGATAATTTGTTGCATATCTTTCTTATCCTGCATATTCATTAAGATGGGTTTGTATCGAACATACTCATATTTATATTGTTCTTTTACCTGTAGAGTAGCTTCGATCTTGTTTTTATCCCACCATGCCAGAGGATCCTCGTTAAAGTTTCTCTGGATAAGTCTTTTGATATTTTCGAGGGACATTTTAGTTTCCCCATCAATGTCTAATGAAGTTATATTTAATGACTTCATTTCCTGCATTGCTTCTTTGAGGTTTATAATTTCCTCAATAGAAGCTTCATCAAATCCTTGCTGTCTAAAAGACAACAAAGCCTTACCAAACTTTCTTTTATCCTGCATTTTTGGATGGGTTAGTTTGGCATCATTATCACCACGTTTGCTGCGAAATAATATAGGCATTAACCTGTTGAATGCCTTTTCTCTGCGCAACACATGTATCTCATTTCCACAACTTGTGGTAAATATTAACAAATTTCTTTTGTTATCTTGAACATATTTTGTAAAGGATTGTATGAAATTATTCCCTAACAAAATATCCGCTCCTGTATCATGAAAGTAAATATGCGGCGTTTTTACCTTATACCAAGGTGTACCGAATGCGCCTCCGATCATGATATTGGCCTGTCGAATACCCTTACTTAGTACTAAGATTTTTTGGGAAAAATCTCTTCCTGCAATAATGGATAATGATTCCATAGCTTCGCTAGGGAAAACTCCTGGTTTTGCCGTGCAAATACCTGATCCTGAATCAATATAAGCTGCAAAATATTCTGACTTATATTGTTCATATATTATCCCTACTGAGATATAAATGGAAAATGGACTTGTCATTTAATTCTGATGGTGTGACCCTTCAGATTAAATTCTATACCATTATCCTTTCTTACCCATGGTTTATGATTTTCGAGAAAACTTAATCCCAAAATCATAACCCCATTGTCTTTTCCGGCTGTGCCTAAGACTCTGATCTCGTGTCCTGCAATTTCAATTGTTCCTTCGTAGGTTCCAATTGATGGCTGCTGCAAGTAGTATAAGTCATCACATGGAAAACGGTTATGTCAAATATTACTCGTATTTCTTTCCATCCTTCAGGGCATTTAATCTTTATATTATCTACCCCAATGGATTGAGGAGTTAGATCTTTGATGAACTCCTTCCCTTTATATGCCATAATTCTGTCTTCCGAAAAAGACATACGGCTTGCGTACTCAATTCTAGCACTCGTTGATCTGTCTAGAATTGGATGATCTCTTATTTGTATGTCTACTCCTCCTAACCTTGGAATCTGGGTAGGATTTGGAGTCATGACTTTAGCAAATTCCTTGAAAATTCTAGGAATTTCTATATATTCTTTCATGAGAAATAAGTCAGAATGATGACTATTGGAAAGTGCATAAGAGATTCTATAAGTTATAGAATATGGCCTGTTCCCTTCTTTCATCAGATCTTTTCTTTTAAAATCCTGATGAAGGGTTAGAACTCTACTAAAATCTTGGTCAGCTAAGTTATAGGAAATTCTGGGATGTATGTCAAACATTAGCTTCCCTGCATATAAATTTCCTACCATAGTCCCAAGAAGACCATCTCTAAGGTTATTGATTCTTCTATCAGTGACTGATAGATGTAATTCAGAATCAATGCCTTCTTTGAAAGTTGCCTTAATTACTACTTCAATGGCTCCTATGTGGATCCATTTCATAGTAATGGCGATTTCCTCCTTCATTCTACTTCATTCCTCAAGAATTTTTTCTTTAGGAATTAATTGCATATCCATAACATTACTAGTAAGTTCCATAGGAATTGCAAACTCACCTGCACTTACCTTGTAGATGATGTTATGTCTTCTCTGGTTGAGTCCCATCTGGTTAAGAACTCGTCCAATCCCGCCAATTCTGAATCCGTCATATGGGCTGATGTTGGAATCTTGTCGCATTATTCTTTCCATGGTTCGATTCGAGATCGTCATCCTTGAAAAGAATCCAGACAGGTTTTCAGTGGTCTGAATCATGTCTTCTTCAGTCAGACTCGATTGAAGATCCATCTGAATATGAGTCCGAGTCACTTCTTAATTCTTCCTCGTAGATGCTTTCATCGTAGGGGATGTCTTCAAACTGATAGACTGGTACCAGCTTTCCATGGTAGACCGCTTCCACGATATCCTCCGTGGCTTCGTACATTCGTACTTCACGATTCTGAGGGCAATCGGGTGAGATATGACCTTTGGCTCCACACTTCCAACAGTTGCAGTCCTTGAAACTTTCGTTGGCTCGGGTATGGGCTTGTTTGAATGTTCTCTTGGACGTTGTTCTCCCCGTGCTCCTTGCTGCTGAGCTAGTTGAACCTTGGGATGAACTCTTCGTCGTTCCCGTTCTTTGTCCAGTTTTGTATGTTCTGGCCTTGCCCTTGGACCACCATGCTCTTCTTCTTCGGAATGGAGGTCTTCTGAAACTCCTACTGTATGAGCCTCGACTCTCTTCTTTTTCCTCTTTTCTTCTGATTCTCCTATAATTGTTGGAAAATCGTTATTTTCACAGAAAAGAGGAGTTCTTTTTATTTTACCTCTTAGTCTCTTGATGTTCTTTTGGGATGCTGCCTGTTAACACCATTCTCTGAGCTTATCCTTTAAGAAGGACATTCTTCGAGCTATTGAGTCCACTGTACCAGGGGGTACTGTGTACGATTGGATCAACATTTCTCTCCATGGGCTGCAGATCTTTGCAAAGAACATGGGACATGCTACTTCAGCTGTCATTTCACTCCGAAAATAGTATTTACGAAACCAGTAGATATATTCGTCTACTGCGCAAATACTTCTTAACTCCATACCCAACAGTGCTTGGGTATAGACTTTGATTTTTTCTGTTCTCTGTTCTTCAAAATAACCATCTCCTACAAAATGAGTTTTGAATAAGAGGCCAAACCTTTCGCAGATTGTGCTTTTGGATTCTCCTTTGAGTATTTGCTCCTTTAAAGCAGCCGTGGAGTTTTTCCAGCCCAGCTTCGCCGATCCTTCGAGACTTAGCTCTATTAATCGGACAAAGTTTTCTTTATCGAGATCCAGGGTGGTTGCTGCAATCTTCATTGAAGCTACCCATTTTTCGATCAGGTCTTCGATGTTTCGGAAGTCGATAACGTCGAGGTTCAGTGTTATGCCATATGGATTTAATGGTTGTAACATCGTCTTGGCCCACAGTGTGGATTCTGGTGCTCTACTTGGGTTCCGTCCTGGGTTTCGTCTTGCATTGAGATGCACCTCAGGATACCTGTTCATGTGGAAGTCTGTACTTTCTCTCATTGGGACATCAGGCGATCCATCGTGGGTCACGTTGGATCCTGATTCTTCCGCATAACCCAGCTGAAGAACTTCATTGAGTTTTACATTGACTAGATCCGTAATCCCAAGTTGGGAAAATGATTCTGCTAATTCTTGTAGATCTGATAGATCTGCCCTGGAAACACTCATTCGACTGTTTTCAGGAGATCGATCATAAGCTCTTCTTGTGATTTCTGCTTTGGAACCATGGTTGCTTTACCTTTTTGGTGTAAAGCTTGTACTGGTCCAAATGCATCTCTAATATTGGCTTGGTTATTCTTGGAAGATCCAGGAATATCCTTCTGTCTTTTCTTGATATCCGAAATGTCAAATTTCAGATTCAAAATCTCTTTCTTTAGATCTTGAAATAATTCAAGATCTCCTCTGTTGACTGATTCAAGTTATCTATTTTTCCAGGTATAATTAATACCCGGTTACCAAAATCTTGAATCATTTTTTGGATTTCCCTTAAGTCCTGTGAGAACTTAGAGCTATCCGGATCAATTTCTTTCCAGTATGTTCCTCTCATTTTTAGGAAAGAAACTAATTTTGATAATATCTTGTCCCATGGACAAGTTCAAGAAATTCATTTGGAATTTTCTATTTTTTATTTCCAAAATTTGGAAATAACTCGTGGGTTTCAAATTAATTGAATCAATTAAATAATTAAATCTTCTCCATTAAGAAATAAAATATTATAAATAATATAATTAATATGTTCTTCAATAAAACCTAGGCTCTGATACCAATTTTTAAGCGCGTTGGGTGTTGTTTATATAATGAAAAATTAAGTATATAGAGAAAGGACTAAAATAAATAAGGTCAAACTTTTATGGGGTTGAAGTGAAAGAAAGGAAAAGTTGTTGGGATCATTTATTAATTTCAAATAGGTCCTTTGGCCTGAATTTTTCAAAACTGTGTTTATAATGACCTTTTTTCATAATTGCAACTTTTAGTGACTAAAAAGCGGAATAGCCTCCTTTTGATGGCCTTTTAAAAACATTAACCCTTTTTCTTCCAACAACAACAAAATGAAATTTTATATGAAGAGCAAAATTAATGCGATTTTCGTATGTGCTGCTGCAACGCAGATATATTTCTGGATTAATTGGAACATAAATGTCTAGAGAAAGGATCATTTCTCATCCGACAAATGCAAATCCATCAAATAAGGAGCTAGCTAGATTGCAGTATACTAATATAAAATATAAGACGTTCAACCAAGGTTTTATGGTCAATGTAATGAATTAAAGAACAATGAATATATAATACTGCAGCTAGTATATTCGAAAACAAAAGCGTGGACTATAAAACAATTCTTAATTATACCATGAAAAGGGGGTCAAGCTGAAGGTGGACATATTCCATTAGGAATCTTTTACTCACGATTATTTATTTATTTATAGGCAATATTTTTTGCGTTAACTGTTTTCTTTTATACAAGTAATAACTATTTTTACCAAGAGATATAAACTATGATAACAAAATAGCCAGAATCCTTTTCTGAGGATGAAAAAAAAAAAAAAAAAAAAGCCAGAAATCAGAATTATAAGTGTAATATTTTGGTGGCTTATAATTAGGTTGTCTGAGATACTAGTGTGTACTGGAATTTGTGTGGGCGTTATTCCAAATATTGAAGTGAATTTAAAAATGGGGGCACCAATAAATGATTGATTGATAGAACACATGACGCACGTGCGATGAACATGGCTCATGTCTCCCTTAATCTCAAATCTCAATCATATGAAATCTTTTTTTCTTTTTACAGGTCATAGGTGTGTCCCAACTTGTTTTTTCGTAATGGTTTCTCCTTCTCATTATGTCATAGTACTAGTAGTATTTACAAGACTATTAACACTCATTCAATGCTAAAAATCTAAAATATACAGTACACATTATAGTATTGAAAGTTGAAAGTGCATATGTTTCTGAATTCCCAAAGGAAACTACGTACATGCTGTGTAATTAACGAGGTTAGTTTATGAGGTGATGCAATCTGCAAAGATCCTCTCAGTAAGAGTTTCTTTTTTGGACAATAGTTGTTAATCAATATAATAATTATCACAAGTGGAGTAATTATTGAAGTACATTTGTGTTTGACTAGAGCGTACTTGCATGTTAGCATGGAAAAGGGAAATATCCAATTACCTTAAAATAAAAATAAAAATAAATAAATAAAAAAGAAGAAGAAGAAATTAGAGTCTAGACTTTATAATTAGTTGCTTAGGCCCCGTTTGGAATAAGCGGTCCAAACGCTAAAAGCTAATTCCCAACTCTAAGAAATTCATATTTGTTTGTTTTTTCGGAAATACAAGATTTGGAATCGCTGATTTTCTCCATAAATTATGGTCTTGGGAACTCTAATCTCTGAAACAAAAATCTAAACTCTAAACTCTATTTATTTACCAAACGAAGCCTTAGCTTGTGAGGTAAATACATTTGATATTATTTCACCAACAGGACCGCTCCGGACATTTTAGAGGCCCTGAGCGAAAATAAAAAAAATGGGGCATCTGGTCCTCATCAAAGAAATTATACTTTATTACAGGTCTGGTCTGCGTGCATTTTTTGGAAGCTTTCGACAGCTTCGGAGAGCTTTAAATTTTTAATAAAATAATAGTCTCGTTCTTTATACTAGTTTCGAAAACTACTTTTTAATTTAATTAATTTTTTAAATTGTCTTAAAACTAAAACTAATTCTAAAAACATTTTAATAAAATTAAACACTTGAGCCTCTATCAAAATCTACAACTCTCAATTCTCTACAGTTTCATCTCATTGTTATAATTAGTCGTGCATAACACATTCTATCTCGTATAGTAAACTATATAAAATAAGTGCTACTTTTGAACTTTGTCAAAATATACATCCTTTTAATAAGATTTTTTCACTAGAAAAGATCGAAAAAATTATCATGCTATAAGGACTAGCTATAAGTTTAACTAAAATTAAACTAAATTTTAACTAATAAAAACATAAATTGAACATAATAAAATTAATTAAATAACATAATTTTGACAAAGTTGGCCTCGAAATTGCCAAACAACTAATTTTGACTAATTTATTAGTCATGTAATCAGTTAACAACTAATAGCTAATTTCCTACCACTTATATTTTTATTAATAATTTAAATAGATAAAATCTTCCTGAGATATATTAGGGCATCTCCAATGGTGCTTTAAAACCCAAAATAGGATGGCATCTTCTCCCAACAATATCCTAAAACCAAACCTATTTTAAGTTCTTTGAGTTTTATGAATAGTAAAACTCAAATTTGAGTATACTTAAATTTGAGTATTTACTATTCACAAACCTATCTCACTTTTTGCAATTAAATTAATTACAATCTCATCCCTCCAATTGTTGCAAATTGAACATTGATCTAATTTTGTATTATGGTTAATAATTTTATACTTCATACAATTTTTTATTAAATTTATTTTATAGTAAATTAGATTAAAGGTTTTAAGGTTTCTTTATAAAATAAATTCTAAACATAAAGAAAACTAAATTTTTAAAATTTTGGTACAATCTTAGCAATCATTAAAAAAAATTACATTAGCATACGAAAATATAATTAAACATAACACATCTCAAATACTTAAAAAATGTACAATATTAAACAATCAAATAACTATGCAAACGGTACAATATTTTTATTCTAATATGTATGTTCCGCCATTTAGTGTAATTCTTATTCTAATTATGTAATTCTTTCTTAATTAGTTAGTATTGATTATTGAAATGTATGTGGGGTTAATGTATATAATTTATAAGAAATGAAGGGTATGATTGAAAATATAAAGAAGTTTGTATGGGAAAGAATATATAGAGAATATTCTTTTGAGTTTGAGTTTAGTGTAAATGATTGGAGATGAATTACTACTGTAAAATGGTTTTGGATTTAGTGTGGACCATTGGAGATGCCCTTAGAATATCACTTGAATTATGGCAACACGTGTGGGTCGTGATGCCAAAGCCCCTAAAATGTTAAGATGAAAAATGATTAGCATACAAGAAAAATGATGAATAACATCACCTTACAAAGAATATTGGGAACATCACTATAATGCACATACACATCACATTCTATTGCTCAGACATCACCCAAAAAACACAATCTCATGGGTGTGAGTGAGGCTACGAACATTATTTTTTTCCGATGAGCCATCATCATTTAGCAATTAGCATGTACACCAAATGCGTTGCGGGTACAGTAACTCTATTGTAAGTGAGCATACCATTTCTGTACAAACTAAAGGATTCACTTATCCCAAACAACGACTTATAATATACTTCCTCCGTTTTTTTTTGTTTGCTACGGACCCACATCGCACGCAGTCCAATATACATTTTAAACCGTTAATAACTCAAGTTCGGTAAAAGTGAAAATTCTATAAGTTTCATATTTAAAAACAACATGACGAGACGAATCTAACAAGATTACACTTGACTATATTTTAACTTGTATAGCTATGAGAAAAATTGAAATCAAAGTAGTTCAATGAATAGTGACAAAACTTACGATGTAACTAATAATAAAAAAACGGAGGAAGTACGAAGTAATATGCAGTCTATAGGTAAGAAGAAAGCAGGTGCACATGGGCATATGACACAACTGACAAAGTGAAAGGTGTCGAAATTTATTGCTTTAGCTTTGGACATTAGGTAACTGTCCATTTGCCTTTGCTGCCACTACTTCTCTTCCAACAACTCAAACTTTAAATCAAACTACTATTCTCCTTTTATTTAACATGTCTTGTTTCATTTATGAACATAATTAATTATACATTTTTAATCGTTAATATTTTAAAATATTACAACAAAACATTATGTAAAATATGTATTCTAAAACTACATGATTTCACGATTCTAACAAAATCCTATTCAACTATTTTTTTCAAATATATACTTACAATAACGTTGAGTCAAAATTAAATAATGAACAGTGCAAAAAAATCAAACAAGACAATTATACTGGGACGAAGGGAGTATTAAGTATTAACTATAATAATAATAATAATAATAATAATAATAATAATAATAATAATAATAATAATAATAATAATAATAATAACTACCAACCGGTGGTTATTTTCTTTTAATCTTTTTTCAAATTTTATATAATCTTGTTTGAAAATTCGGAACCTAGCTGGACATGTGTTTGTTAAAAATAAAATAAGAAACAAGCCCTTAATTCAAAACACAATTTGGGCATGCAATTGAATAAGTACGTCATAGTTACTTTATTAAAGAAGATTAATAATTATATAATCACAAATGCACAACTTTGTTTTAATATAAATCGAGTAGCCGAATTTTTAGTGAGTGTATATGTATTATCATCATCGCATTTTTTCTTTTCAATTTGCACACACATGTCAATGAGTTTTCTGATATAAACATTCACATTTTATCTTTTTCGTTACATTTTTTTTTCAGTAAGCAATTACAAAAATTAGGGGTGGGCACGGTTCGGTTACCCTGAGTTTTTTAGGTATTTGTATTTGTATTTGAACCGGACAAATACTTAAATGAAGTATTTGTATTTGTAACCGGACTCCTTAGTTAACCGGAGGTTCGGTTTCGATTCAATTCAGCGGTTAAGCGATTTGGTTCGAATATTTTGTCCAAGCCTATTAAACCTTAGAATCAAATCTTCATTTTCCTAATTCTTAACTTTTTATAGGTTAATTTTTGAGGTTATTATTACAATATAATAAAAGAATTATATAATTATCGAATTCGGTGGTTCCTTTTAGTGTTACCAAAATTAAATATATTAACATATTTTAAAAAATTTAGTCTAGTATCTATTTCAATAATGAGTATTCTTAAGGGCAAAAAATCAATATAGAACATACTTCTATTTTTTATAATTATCTTTACTTTGTAATATTTATTTTATTATATACTTAGAGAATTAAATAAATAATAGTAGTATATATTATTTTTTTGCGAAATCGTAATATATATTATTGATATACAATTATGTACCATTAAATATGTATAATATATACAATATATATAATTTTTTTAAACACAATAAATATATTCGGTTCGGTTCGATTAATCGGGGAAAAAAATTAAAGTACTTGTATTTATATTTGAATCGGAGTCCTCGGTTAACCGCAAAATTCGGTTCGGTTTCTATTCGATTTTGCAGTTCAGCGGATCGGTTCGAATATTTTGCCCACCCCTAACAAAAATCACTTCTAACTAAGAAAAGGAAGTAATTTTTAATTATAAATGGAAATATAAAACTGAAAATTGTCTTGATTCTTGACCTTTGACATATTCTTCATTTCATTCTAGTATATTTTTTGCGTCTACGTTGCTATGCGGATTGAAACAATCCGTTCCGTGCGGATGCAAATCTGTACCATTGGTCCATTTTATCATCCAACGATTGTATGATTTGGAGAGATAGTTTTGTAATTTCACGTTTTAGGTATTTAATTTGTTGAATTCGCAACATATGATATACAATTCAGCGACATGACATACATAACTCAGCGATGGAGCCAATGCAATTCAGCGACATGGGATATGCAATTCAGCGACATTATTATATTCATCTCAGCGACATTTTGAAGCTAGAGCCGTTTGAAGTTAATTGAGACCATTCTCACAATTCAGCCACGAGCATTCTCACAATTCAGCGATATGGCCAATAGAATTCAGCGACATGAGATATGCAATTCAACGACATTATACAATTCAGTTCATTATGATTTTAAACGCATCTCAGCGACGGAGCCCACACAATTCAGCGACATGCCATATGTAATTCAGCGACAAGTTATATACAATTCAGCGACTTCATATAGTACTCATCGGCGACATGCTATAATATATTTCAATGACATCTTATGCTTATCTCAGCGACATATTTTCGTGATTTTGGTAAATAAAGAAACGGATATATATATTTTTTTGACAATTATACCCTTATCAAATTATGACTGTCCGATTGAAACCAACGGTCCACATTTACATGCGGATGTGCGGAGGTGCGGACTTGTCTGCATAGCAAACCGGCCCTATTTTTTGTTTACCCATAAAAGAGAGATTCATTAGCCTTATTTTGAGATTGTTTTAGTTAGTTTTTGCATAATTATTAAGATCTCGGTTTTAATCTTTAAGATCTTATGATTTTACTATTACACTTCTTAAAAACGATCCAAATTTTTGCAGGATCTTAAATTTAGTGGGAACTCAATGTTGATCCCTATCTTAATTGTAAAATCTCAATTTTAATTATAGAATATTACGATCCTATACGATTTGATCCTACTAACAGTTAAAATATACTCCCATAATTTCATATTTATCATAAATTCGGTTTTTAATTTTATTTTCGAGTGTTTATAGTGCTTTATCGTTTCATTTACGTAATAATATTCTATGTTATGCTTTCACTTGTTAATATGTGTAATTATTTTCATCTATTTTGTAATTTGATGGGATCTTAGAATCTAAATTCAATCACACAATTTCGATCTTGCAAAGACAAAAATGATCTTAAGTTAAAATCTCGATATTAATAATTTAAGAGTTTTTGTACTACTAGTACAACCCGCCCGCGGTACCCGCGGGCTTGTATGTTTGGAAAACATATAAAATAAGTTTAAAGATAATTGTAATTTTATTATATTATTCTTGTTATAATTATTATAATTATTTTTCTAAATGTAAAAAACAAAAAGTATTAATTTGATTGAATTTAATAATATATAATCTTGCAATAAATTATTTGTTGTGTGATAAAATTAAATTTAATATTGAAAACTTTAAAAAAAATAAATAAAATGACTATCATAAACGAAATTATTATAAATGTATCGTGTTCAAATTTTTTTAGTACTTATCTATAAAAAAAAATTTGAACGTTGAAAATTTTAAAAATAATAAATGTATATTAGTTTAAAATTATTATATAATTAATATTATTATTACATCACAACATAGTTATAATAAAATTTTAATTATTATTACTTTATTAAACTAAAAATATTTATAGTGTTTCTACAATGAAACATTAGATATGTACTGCCAACAATTTTCCACGGATTATCAGGAGAAGTTATGAAACATGACAGCTGAATAGAAACAAATAGATTTCTCAAAATAGGTGTAGATGCCCAATGATTTCTCAAAACACAATTGACCCTTTATCCTAACATCTTATTACACGTGATGAAGCAATATATAAGTGACCGTGTCTAAAATTTGTATCCTTCATGAAATACTCCAACATGCTTTAGAGATTGACCTTGACTCTTGTTGATAGTAATTGTATAACAAACAATTAGTAAAAATTGTTGTCTTGAAAATTTAAGCGGTATTCTATGATTAGATGAGGTCAAACTTATTCGTGGAATAATCACTCATACTCCACTACTTTTTTGAGTCAATTCTTCACCCCAAGACATTTTTCCCATTCTTGTCGAAGCCAATGTACTGCCAGTCAATAGTTTACCCCCCGGGACATTTTTTTTCCCATTCTTGTCCAAAGTACTGCCAATCAATACTTCACCCTCCAGGACATTTTTTCCCACTCTTGTCGGAACCAATGTACTGACAATCAATGCTTCACTCTCCAGGACATTTTTTCCCATTTTTTCGCGAGTTAATCATTCACCCTCAAATTCTCTATCATTAGACAGGTACTGCCAACACTTTTCCAAAAATCATCAGGAGAAGTTATGAAACATGACAACTGAATAGAAACAAAGGGATTTCTTAAAATAGGTGCAGAGGCTCAATGATATCTCATATAAGACAATTCATCCTTTACCCTAACATCTTATTACACATGGTGAAGCAATATATAACTGACCGTGTCTAAAAACTGGATCCTTCATGAACACTCCAACATGCTTTAGAGATTGACCTTGACTCTTGTTGATCTTCATAGTATAACAAACAATTAGTAAAAACTGATGAATTGAAAATTTAAGCGGTATTCTATGATCAGATGAAGTCAAACTCATTCGTGGAATAATCACTCATACTCCCACCCACGGTACCCGCGGGGATGTAAAATCGGGATTAATATTTATATATTAATATAAAAAATACTATGTAATTAAGGTTATTATTAGATCATACAGTCAAGATATAATTTATATGTTAGCATAATGAATGAAAATTTCAATAACATCGCACAACATTATTCGCGGATTTGTTCCATCCGACGACTATTGATTTTACACAAAAAAAAAACCAAATCGGACTTCCTTCTCATACGCAACACAGTTCTAAAGAATTTTATTTATTATTTCAATATTTAAGAATTTTAAATGAAATATGCACCTTTGGACCTGTAAGTAATAAAAGTATTGTATATTGAATATTCAAACATTTATATTAAACAATATAATATATATATTATCTCTCTATAAATACAGGTAGTTTGGCTCAAATTGATCGATTATTGTAAGAAAATATTTATATTATATTGAATATAAAAACACAATATTTCTAACTATCAGACAATACTTTATCCCCAGGACGTTTTTTCCCATTATTGTCAGAACCAATGTACTGTCAGTCAATACTTCACGCCCCATGACATTTTTTCTCATTCATATCGAAACCTGTGTAATGCCGGTCAATACTTCACAATCCAAGATATTCTTTCACATATTGTCGGAAACAATGTACTGCTAGTCAGTACTTCACCCAGGATATTTTTTCTCATTCATGTCTCAACCAATGTAATGTCAGTCAATAATTTACCCTCCAAGACATTTTTTCACACTATTATTGGAACCAATATACTGTCAGTCAATACTTCATCCCCAGTACACTTTATCTCATTCTTGTCGGTGCCAATGTACTGTCAGTCAATATTTCACCCTCAAAATATTTTTTTCCACTCTCGTCGGAACCAATATACTGTCAGTCAATGCTTCACCCTCCAAGACATTTTTTCCACTCTCATAGGAACCAATGTACCCCCGTGCGATGCGCGTGGATGTAAAGTTTTAAAAATAATATATATTTATATAAAATAGAAAAGAAATACTACTATTCTCCTCACTATTTCAAAGTTAAAAATAATATAAAAGATAATCACAAAATTGTATGTTATAAACCCATGATCTCATTATTATGCACTGATTCAAAAAAAATTCAACTATTTGCTTAAATGAATGAACAATACTTTTAAAAGCATGTCACATATAAAATCAATATTTTACCAATTCTTTATAATATAAAATTTCGATAAGTCCAATGGCATTGAAGCCCCTCCCCGCGCGCAAATATCTCTTTGAACCAATTAATCAAAATTATCTGGTAAAACTGTATTAATAAGATGATTGCCGGTCACCCCCTCCCCGGGCGCAAGTATCTCTTTGGAATTTCAAATTCAGTAAAGATGATCGTCATTCGAACACCCCACCAATGAACTCATTATCATATACATGATTTAAAACAAAAATTCAAACTATTATTTACATGAATGAACAATACTTTCATAAGCATGTCACATATAAAATCAAAGTTTTACAATTTCTTTCTAATATTAAATTCGGAGAAGGACAATGACATTAGAGCCCAATTTCAATAACCAATTTGCAAGAAGGTCAAATTGCATTATTAATATGATCCTCAGTCGAATACCCCCACAGAAATATATATCTCATTGAAATTATACCCGTTGATTTTAGCATTTTTATTTTTATTTTTATTGGTAATAACACTTATAGTATAAACGGTTACCATTTTTTACTTTTGAAGGGAATTGAGCCGAAGCCATAATAAATAAAAAAAATAAAGGGAATCATATAGAATAATTATAACCCCAATGAGGTGAATATGTTTCCCTTTTAAATATATTATTTTGAATTAGTCAATCAGATATGAGTTTTAGTCATTCGAATTGGAAGTATTTAGAATAAAATTATATGACCATTTTAAAACTTAATTTTAATTTTATTGAATTAAATTGGATATGGATATTAGCTATATGATTTGGACATCATATATCCATTTAATCCATTAAAAGATTTTTAAATAGTAATGTTGAATTCAATAAATTTATTAATATAAAGAAATTTATTTTGAATAATATTATTAATATAATTTAGGACTAAAATATACCTATACCTTTTCTGGAATATTCTGAGTAGCGTTATTTTATTTTTTATTTTTTATTTTTTCCATCTATATATCTAAGTTATCATTCCCTATACCAAAAAACTGAAGGAGTAATTAAAATTAATTTATTTTTAAAAATTGAACGAAATGAAGAATACTTTGCTCTTTTTGGATGAGCTTCTTTTACCGATATGGATATTTCATACTTGGAGGATTATGATTTCAAGTGATTTGTTGTATTTTTTTGCCTTAGTAGATTATGATCTTATTTTTTAAAAGTTTGAATCTTTTTTCTATTTAATTGTGCTAATTTAACGTGTAATTATACATAATATATTTATAGTCATATAGATTCACAATATGTGTGCATCAAATTAATACATACAAACAAAAATTCAAGAAATTGAAGTGTTGGAATAGTTTTACATTAAAAACATACCTATAAATACAGTAATTGATTGTATAGAAGATTTTAATTTCTTATAACCAATGCACAACTATCCATAAATAATCATTATTGCTCTGCTATAATTTGTATGAAAACTATAAAATAATAACTACTATCACAAAATCTTTTTGGGTACCTATAATAGAGAGAAATTTATTTAAATTTATATCACAGGTTAAAGTAATAGTATACATAAATTTAATACATTAATGAATATATTAGAAAAGTATTCCGTAGATAAATGGTTAGTTAGAATTAATAATAATAAGGAATTAAAATAAAAAAATAGTTAGCATTAGCATATATTTATAAATTATAAATATCTTCAAAGTAACGAATTTTTATGTATTTTGTAGCTATATTAATTGTAATTCAAAAATGTATAATAGAAAAAAGTAATTCTAATTTTATTTTTAGCAAATCCATGTTATAGTTATGAGTTTTAATTAATATACGTATATTAGCCTCAAATATTTAAAATTTTAATTCTAGAGCTATTTTTATTCGATTTATTTACGTAACAAATAATTATAGAAGAATTTGTACAATATTTTTAAGAAATTGATAGTAGTCCATAATCCATATATATTAGATTATATTTTTTAATATAATTTAATAGGGAATATAAATAGTTAAATTCTTTTTTTATAAATCATGAGAATATTTTGCTCTTCAAATAAATTAATTTTTAGTGTAAGCATGACTTCGAAAACTGTTACACATTTAAATCATTTATCAGGTTCCCAAAGTATATTTATATACATGTCAAATGCTCAATGGGAATGATATGACTTCCAACAGTTTCATTTCACTTCATGATAATTTTTTTTTTGAGAATAAAGTATTTATTCCGACGAAGTTAAAACAGGATTGTCTTACAAGCACCATCCTCCAATCCCACCACAATCGCGCGACAATGCTAATCTTTCCACACAACAGTATGACCCGAATCAAAATCCTAACTGCTTTGATTCAACAATACAACTTAAGACAAAATACTAGCTACTCGGACAAGCTGGAGCAAAGCTGGGGCATTTATGAAACCCAAAAACCATAGGCCAGTTCGAGTGTTTCTTCATTTGCTGCCTCCTCCCATGTGCACAGACATCCCACATTTCACTTCATGATAATAATAATTATAACTCATCGCAATAATTTAGCTAATTCAACATTTAAGGTTATGAGCAATAATTTAGCTAATTCAACATTTAAGGTTTATAAGAAATGCAATTTATTAGCGTAAAAAGAAAAACGAAATGTTCTTATTTAATTGAATTAACTAATAATTACTTAAACAGATTGAATGAAATAGTGTTAAAAAGTTCAACCAATTTAATGCAGATGAATGAGTAATAGTGTGAGAGATAAAAAAAATCTCTATCATAACATTACACAAATTTTAAAAAAACACGTTAAAATAATTAAAATAATATTGAACATAATAATTTATTAACTAAAAAAATAACTTTTAAACAATTTAAATAATTTACTACAACACTACACAAAGAATTTAAATACTGAATAGTAATAAAAGCATCCAAAGCTAATAATTCTGATGTCTGTTCTCTTTTTTTTTTTTTATGTTTCTAAGGGCTGCTTTGTTTTGTGATAGCAAAATTATGTGGTATGAATGTAATAGCTAGAGATATAGTAGACCATGTTTGAGGACTGTTTTGAGATGGAATAAATATATTTTGCTCTCAAAAAAAAAATCCAAAGCTAATAATTATTTTATATTCTCAATATAAAATTATAACTATTTATTTATTTCCAATAGATAGATACATGTTTAAAGACTTTATTTATAATAATGACGGATACACTTTATTATGAGGTTACTTGGAATTAGATAAATAATATTTGCAAATATATGGATTACTTTCAAAATTCTTTATAATAATGCATTTATAATAGTTGAAGATTCTTTATAATAATGGATTTATAAAAGACGGATACACTTTATAATGATGGATGCAGAATTTAAATAATGACTTTATAATACTCTTTATAATAATGACGGATACACTTTATAATAATGGATTACATCAAATATTATTATATTAAATAATGACTTCATATTTTTATAAATTTAAATTAGATAAATATTTATCATTATTACACTCACCAATTGTGGAATCTCTATCTCTGATCGTTATCAATTGTATAACTATCTAAAATGACACCATGATTGCTTAGTCGACATTTTTATTGGAACTGTATCATAATAATTTTATTTTTTTAATCTTAAAATCTTTTTATATACTTGTATTGTCATAAATTAAAGAAAAAATTATAATTCATTAAGTAATTTATTAATATAATAATAATAATTTATAAGTGTTTGAGACTTTTCAAATGGAAGACAACTATCATCATAATTATAATATTGTACCAACATTTTTTTGCTTCTCTCAATACATGTACAATAAAGTAGTCATTAAGGATCTGCATACTTCATTGATAATACAATAAAGACTATTCCTAATGCTATGAACTTACAGACAAATTGAATTAAACACAAAAATCAAAACACATTGTATCCCAATAAAGGATAAATATTTATGAGTAACCTATTAAAAGCACCCGAGAAAGATGCACTCCCTGGTAACCCTAATTCCCCCCTATATCAATTCAAGTTTTTTTTGCTTAATCATTACTTCCACATTTCCAGTCCAGGATCTTGATACGGTAGGAATTCCAATTGGTGCAGGTACTGTAGCAGCAGCAGGGAATCGTGGCTAAAATTTGAGTAAAAATAATTTATTACATATTAAAGTAAAAATAATGATTTAAACCACTTGCAATTACTCTTTGAAATTTGAGTTGTATAATAAATTCGTAACCATTATTATTTGATAGGTGGTTATCTTTATTACGCCAATAAAAATTTATATAGATTAGTACATGTCATACATTAATCTTAATGAGTTTTTTTTTAAAATTTTTTATAAACATTGACATTGGGGCATCGGTAAAGGAGTGTAGGAGCCCAAAATATAAATTGCAAAAGGATAAATGAGTGGAATAGGAAACTGAGTGAGAAATCGAACATTTAACCATAAGGTTGAAAATCGGGGACTAATGGGTGGTAAATACTATATATATTGATAATTTTAATTAATTATTGCATATAAAAAATGTTGATCATATAAAAATTACTTAGCTATTTGATTTGGAAGCATATTTATAAAAAAAAAAAGTTGATCATATTGAATAGATGATTACACACATAAAATTGTGTATATAAAACCATTGCTCAGTCATGTCGTAGTAAGAAATATGATGCAATATGGCTAGATTGCCAAGACAATCCAAATTTTTTGAGTTAATCAATTTTCATTGCAACTATACATTATGGGATATATATATATTCATTTTACTTCTTTAGGTAATAACAAACATAAATTGGCATAATAAGGATGAGATGGATGGAAAGGAAGACCAAAGAGTGATGCATTATAAAAATTACATTTTCTAAGTGAACACTCTCTAAAATAACTTAACTCTAAAATAACCCTACAAAATATATTTTTGGAAAAATAGTAGTGATAGTCTATACCACACAATTACAAAGGAACAAAAATGAGGTATGGATGTATCTTTGTATTCACTTTGGAAAGGGAAATGATTGAGAAACAAAATGCGATATCAACCAACTTATTTCTTTTTATTTATACATACATATATATATATTTATAATAAAAATAATATTATATGAAATCCACATGTTTAAATAACTTAATTCAATTTAAAAAACCATATGTGATGGGTTAGTATTTTGTCAGTAGTTTGTTGTTAGTAATAATGTTGTTAGTATTTTTCAATTTTAAAAATAAACAAATTCAGGTTATTAATACCATTTTATAATATTTTTGGAAAACCTACATTTAAAATAACACGTATAAGTAATAAATGGAACTTATAACAACCCATTTAAAATATTTTTTCGGTTGATGTAAACATGTCTGAATGGATAAATAATAAAATACACCAACATAAAATTATTTGGATGGCTATTAAATTAAAATAATTTGAAAAAAAAAACAGGGTAAAACAAATACTAATAAGATTATCCATAAACTTTAATCATAGCTCTAAGTAATTGGCTGTAACATATCAATCGTAAATGAATTTACATGCACATATATACAAAATTAATATGATTATACAGATATCCATGTTATGGAAAATATTTAAAACATACTCTAACTAATTAATATTTGGGATACATGTATCTACACCACCAAGCTTGTAAAATACGAATACATTAATGATGAGTATTACCAAACCAATATGCCTATATGTGTTAGCCTTTCCATTCCACTTTCCAATACATGTCAACTATTAATAGTATATTTAAAACATACTCTAACTAATTAGTATTTGGGATACATGTATCTACACCACCAAGCTTGTAAAATACGAATACATTAATGATGAGTATTACCAAACCAATATGCCTATATGTGTTAGCCATTCCATTCCACTTTCCAATACATGTCAACTATTAATAGTATATTTACATAAATATTTATTCTTATTTTTAATTAATAATATTAATATGAATTGAATAGTCTTGGAATTATTAAAATAAAATAATTTTGGGATGTTGAATAAATTTAATAAAAATGAATAATGATGATATAAATTTTTTTTTAAATATTTCTTTTAGAACATTGTGCACATTAAATATAAGGTGACTAATACAAATGAATTTAGAATCCCCATAGAATCATTTCTTCTATAAATTTAATTGAGTCTATTTTCAAAGTATATATTCATAAAAAATATAGTAGGTAGTCAAATTTGAATTAATTGCATAAAATTATTATATTAATAGTATTCCTCACAATCATCACACATGCATATTAATTAACTGTTTAAAAATTTTAATTTTATTGTATCGTCCATTGAATAACTATAATACAATTAATATTTTACATCTCATTTAACATGTTATAACAATTATTCAAGATATAAAATTATTGCTTAAATTTTCTCCCTCTCAATTTTCGACTTTCCCACAAATAAAACCCTAATATGGAAATCCGACCGCCAGACCCGCCATGACTGATGCTCAGCTCTCTCACTCCGAGAAGAAGAAGTCGAAGAAAAGCAGCAAAACCAAGCCTAAGGATGAAGTCGAAGCTGGTGATTTCATGATAAAGCCCCAAAGCTCCACGCTGCCCGTCGATACTTCTCAGTGGCCGTTTCTTCTAAAAAACTATGACAAATTGAATGTTCGAACTGGCTATTACACTCCCCTCCCTTCTGGCTGCTACCCTTTGAAGCGCCCCTTGCCGGAATACATCAAATACGGCATCATGAATCTCGATAAGCGCATCTTTCGAGTCGAGAAAATCGGGCATTCAAGTACTTTAGATCCTAAAGTCACTGGTAATTAAATAGTCTAAATTGATCAGGCTACGTGAATGGTGAAATCACATAAAGGCGTTGGGAAAGAGCATGTCTGTGTTGCTAGACTACATTCCAAGGTGCTCGAGGTTGCCCTTGGAGGTACTTTAAACACATAAATAATTATTATATACATATTATTTTAACACTAATATATCTTAACTGCATAATAGTATTTTTTATTATTGAAATAAGAATAAATAATAGAAGATAACTACGTATTTAATTTAATTCCAAAATGTATTAAAAAATATGATTTTTATTAGAATATCAATATAACAATAATAATAAAAAATACACCAAAACAACTACAAACATTATCATAACAGATTTGCAAAAAAAAAAGATGATATTCTTTTACTCATTTTTTTTTCACTATGGTACTTTGCTCTTCAATTACAATAACTATTTCATAACTCTTCCATAAGATTTTTGCAATGATCAACATGGACATCTTTTGTGCCAATCAACATTCTTCATGGAAATTCTTGCATAAGCTGCATGAGAAGAAGATACAGATTATTGTTTAAAATTTTAAATATACGATTAAACTTATGAAGAAATATTTATGTATTTGATTTCAATTGATAAAATTAAAAGAAGACTAAGAATAAGAAATTTCATTACCTAATAATAAAGATAAAAGCCGAATACTAACTTGAAGAGTTGTTACCGCGGATGGGATGAAGGAAGAATATTCATATCCAAATAGAGGACCAAAACATTAAACTGCAAACTTAAAGGAGATTGGATTAGAGATAGATGGAGAAACAAAACATAAATATTATATTAAAGTAAAAGAAAAGATAGGGAGGTGGAGTTGAATGGAAGATACAAAAGGAGTAGCCAAAAGATGAAGACGATTTGAACAAAGAAAAATGAGCATGATAGGGCATATTTATACTACCCAACAAAGGAGGAAATAAGAGGGGATTAAATAGTGAACATTAACTATGCATGGAAAATGAAAAAATGTGCATGGAAAATGAAAAATGATAATTAATGGACTATTTTCGGATTTTTTTTTTAATTGAAAATGGCATTTTCGAAATTATTTTGGTGTGTGAAAGAGAGAATTTCAATTGTTGAATTGTGAGAGAAAGGAGGGTTGGAGGGAAAGTGTGTGTGGGTTAGGCTATGTTGTTTTTATATATTACATGATTTGTATAGAATCCGGGACTTGATCCATGGTGCTTCTATGATAATTGATAACTTTGTTCCTATTATCAATCTACTACATGTGGGGACTGTAATAATTACTCATATTTTTGGTGAAAAAAATTCACATATAGATTGGCTACCAAACTTGGGGTATCTAGAAGTGATTGCATTGAATGGCGGTGTTAATTTCAGACTCTAATTAATTTTTGTTCAATGATAAAATCTTTACTTCTCAAACAAACAATCCAAAAACTTAAAATAAACATAGGACACGCGAAAAACGGCTCATTCGATTTGCCCCCAGTGGCATCCTTCTTCACAAGTCAATCAACTTAGGTCTTTCTTTCCCTACAGAATGTGACCAAATGTGACTTCACTAGAGTGAAAAAATAATTTAAAGAATGGTTTGAACAGCTCATAGAACCTCCACGGTACCATATATGAATCTAACCAAATATAAGAACGTTCTTGGAATCGCATACAAAATGTATGTGTGGGAGTGTGAAAACCATGATTTCGTACTATCATAACAAAGCATAACACATCCTCGCCACAACTACCACCTCCGCTTCCAGAACATCTTTGATCCCTATGAAATCAAATAGGAGATCGAAAGCTAATTTCAACATATTTGTCCCTAGTGACACATCTGTTGGGTCCTGTGTTTTGATGGAAGTTCAACACCGATGATTGAACCACCATGGCAGCAGGCAACATGTGCAAACTGGATGAAGTTTGAGAGAGTGCCAGCCATATCCAGCTCCAACAGCTCTTTCTTGATCTAGGAAGATTGTATACTAACATTTCTATGTAGGGATTCTTCCCCAGATCAGAAAAGGGAAACTTGCAGTCAGCTAGCCTGTGTCTAACGGCTCTTTCCCAAATAGGAAAGAAATTCAAATCCATGGACTGAACTCCCAACAGCTCTTTCCCGAAATGGTATGGAATTAAAATCAGAAGTTGGGTGCCACTGGTTTATAAGAAAGGGATTTCAGTGGGATGGAAGGAGAGATTCACACATCAATTATCTAACATTCAAGAATTCTCTCTAAGCCTTTCAAGTGTGCATTGTGAGTTGAAGCAATCGATTAGCAGCCTCTTGTTCAAAGACTTTATCTGTTGCTGCTAGATCGAGCAAGCCTTGGGCACCTCTGTATTTGGTTGTGCTCTAGTCTCCTTAAGTGGATCTGTGATACATTTAAGGAGAGTGCTCAAGGCGAACCAGGAAGAAGACTTCATCGCTTTTATCATCTCAACAAGGATGAATGCTTCACAGGCTTCTTCAGGGGAAACTCAAAGTGGGTCAGCTTTGGGGAGTTGAAATAGGTGGGAAACCTATACCAGAGTTGGAGAGAGCGTCTGGTCACTACAACTATCCGCCTGGAGTTTGGAGTGAAGGCATTCAACTTATTTTGCTACTGTGTGTGGTTGTAAACTATTGTTAATACACATAGTGAAATAATCTCCTGGATTGGTATCCCCCAGACGTACGCCAAAGGCCGAACTGGGTCAACAACTCTTGGTGTTGTTTGTTTACTTTATGCTCTATTTTATTCCGCAGTGCTTAAGTTACACATTGGTACCTTAATCTGTCATTGTCTGTATCCAAACACTCACAGTGAACCATTCATAAAGTTTTCTCACTTGCTTAGACCGTGGACCTAACAAGTGGTATCAGAGCCATACTCTTTCGAGAGAGATCCAAACAGCAAGATAAGTCAAGGATCGTCATTCAACCAGCCCCCACTGCTCGACGGAACAAACTTTTCCTTCTGGAAAAATAAGATGCGCTCTTTCTTGATGTCAATCGATGATAGAGCTTGGGATGCTGTGCTCACAAAGTATGAACCCCCTTCAGTGACTGTTGATGGTGTTGCCAAACCTAAAGACAAAAATTAGTGGTCTGCAGGCGAGAGGATCTACACAAACATGAACCCCAAAGCACTACATGCGATCTTCAGTGCAGTGACCGATGATCAATACAGCCTGATCTGTACATGTACCACAGCCTTTGAAGCATGGGAGATACTGGTAAACTCTCATGAAGGTTCGGCTCTTGTTAGAACTTCTAAAATTATTTCCATTCAAGCACAGTTTTGTAAACTTGTCATGGATGAACATGAGTCTATCAATAGTTATTTTAGTAGAATTCGTACTCTAACCAACCAAGCACAACAGCTTGGTAAGACCTACTCCTCTCAGGAGATAGTTACTAAGGGCCCGTTTGGATTGACTTTTAAAAAAAACAGAAGCCAAAAGCAGAAGCAGAAGTGAAAGCCAAAAGCAGAAGCAGCTAACTTTTGTATTTGGATGGAATGTTTAAAAAGCAGCTTTTTTTCAATAGTGTGTTTGGATGTATAAAAGTGAAAAGTGCTTTTGAAATGTGTAAATTACCAAAAAGGATATGCTATTTATATATGATAGTATATATTTATAGTGTAATTTAAATAAATTAATAGGGGCATTTATGACTCTGCATACATTACTAGGTGCTTTTGGTTTCTGCTTTTCGGAGAAGCACCACCTGAGCTGCTTCTCCCAGAAGCACTTTTGCAGCTTTTCGAGGTGCTTTTGCTTTTTCTAAAAAGCCAAAACAAACACTCTTTTTCCTTCAAAAGTGCTTTTGGCAGAAGCAAAAGCCAAAAGCACTTGGAAAAAAGCCAATCCAAATAGGCTCTAAAATTGTAGGTACTCTTCCAGAAAGATTCAATCCAAAGATTGCTGCTCTGGAACTACAAAAGGATTGTGCCACCATTTCTGTTGATGAGATTATGGGGATCTTACAGTCTTGGGAGATGGATCATTGCAAGAAGTTCACTGGAAAATGTGTTGCCTTCAAGCTGGAATCCAGATCCAAAACCGAATCATCTGGAGATGATTCGAGTTCAGAGGATGATGATGATGATGAGATTTTGGTCAAGCTCTCAAAATGCATTGCCAGGATCCTCAGGGATAAGAGGTTCAAAAAATGTGGGAAGAAGAATGGAGAAAGCTCTTCAATGAAAAGACCAGAAAGAAGAAGGAATCACAGAAGTGAAAAGAAGCAGTCCAAAGAATCTTTTAATTCCAGAGGACCCAAATGCTTTGAGTGCGAAGGCTATGGACACATAAGAGCTGATTGTGAAAATCTTAAAAATAAATCTGAAGGCTTTAAGAAGACCTACTGTGCCACCTTCAGTGATGAAGAGAGTTCAAACTCCAGTGATAGTGATAGTGATGATGTAACAAGAGTAGCATTTGTTGGCTCTTGGGACTCAGATTCTGATTCAGACTCTGGATCAGACAAAGTTGGTAACCTTCCTATTTATGTTACTCATGTAGATTATCATAATGGTTCTTCTTCCAAATCTGACAGGAAAGGAGATGAGAGTTTCGAAGCACTCAGTGATCTATATAATGGGATATATGACAAGTTGGATGATATGGAAGAAGAATTCAGGAGATTGCAAAGTGAATTTGAGGATCTCAAAGTGAAATATTTTGCTCAAATGGAAGAGTTAACAGATGCCTGCAATGAAAGAGATAAACTGAGCGATCTTGTAAACATCTTGGAGCCAAGTTCAGTAGAGTTGTCCAACAAAAAGGATGAACTTGTTAAACAGGTTCATGAGCTCACAGTTGTTAATGAAGGACTTACCGATCAGGTCACTGTCCTATCCAATCAAAAGACTAAACTTGAGGAACACACACTCACTGAACAGGTTCAAGTGTTGAATGCCAAAGTAAGCAGTGATGAAGAATTGATCAGCAAGCTTAACAAAGGCAAAGGAACTCTTGATGAAATCATTTCTGCTGGAAAATCTCATGGTGACAGACATGGTATTGGCTATGACCGAGGGAGCTCCACTTCGAATCAAAGGCAGTTTATCAAAGGTGGAAATCTTACTGATGAAGTTCCAATGAGAAGCACAAAGGAAATCGTTGATCAAGTCAAAGGATCAAAGACAAAGATCCGAAGACGTGTTCCAGCTCCTGTGCCCCTAGAATGTGAACAATTATGGTCACAAGGCAGGAACTTGTCACATTCTTGCCAGAGATGCTCTATCCGGCAGACCAGTCATTTGGCCTAATGAGAACTTGAAGAGGAGAATTCCAAGAAGAGAATGGCATGCCAAAGGAACCATGGCCAGTCTTATTGCTTCATCAACCAAGCAAGGAAAGAAGATGATTGACTACAAGGAACTTGGTGGTCTACAAAGTTTCACGTCAAGGATTGAAGCAAGCAAGGTTGAATCATTAAGAAGAGACCTTGGGATTTGCAACATTGTCTGAATGAAGCTGATCGGATCCCCCCCTTTGTGTAAACGGTTCAAATTCCTAACTCAAAACTTGTTCAATATATTTATTTACTAATGATTTAGGCTGCCGAAATTATATTTGATAGGGGGAGATCAAAAGAGGCTTACTGGAACTGTTCATTGAGTCAAATCCGGATATAATTTTTTAATATCTCGGTCCAGGAGCAATTTTCAGAGATCATGATTATCTCTGGGCTATGGCGGAAGAGAATAATTGCCTACTGAGTTTGATTTTCTTTCCTTATTTTACTTGATTGCAATCAGTAATTTTGGAAATTTGAATCATCTATTCATGTTCTTCCTGCTTCGAGAAACCCTTGTTCTTGTGCTTGAGTTTGTGAATGCAGAATAGCAATGGTGAGAACAAGAGGATTGAAAGGGGTTTCTACTGCATCGAGCCATCGACTGAATCTCCCGCAATGAAAAACCCTATATCCAAAAGAGGTTCATCATCCGTGATGCGAGTGCAGTTGAGGGGGAGTCGGAATGTTTTTTGCCAGTAAAAGTGACCCAGAGGGGGAGAGATCAAAATCAACGCGCTGAACTGAACACCTCTGGAGATTGGCAACATCTTTTTAACTATAATCTCGTTTCGATATATGGCTTATGAACTGCTGAAGTTTGGTTGCTGGTATTTGCGAACTGTTTGCTGGATATTTCCTCTTGTGATTTGAATGTACAAGTTCTAGGTTGACAGTGTCATATTTTGTAAAGAGCTTATTCATTTTGGGATATGTAAATGGTGGTTGGGTAAATGGGATGCATTTCTATTTCATGCATTCTTGTTTAGTTGATCATCGGTTGTATTTGTGTGCTGGCTCACTTCCTGTCAAAAAGGGGGAGATTGTTGGGTCCTGTGTTTTGACGGAAGTTCAACACCGATGATTGAACCACCATGGCAGCAGGCAACATGTGCAAACTGGATGAAGTTTGAGAGAGTGCCAGCCATATCCAGCTCCAACAGCTCTTTCTTAATCTAGGAAGATTGTATACTAACATTTCTATGTAGGGATTCCATACCTTAATCTGTTTGTTCATTGTCTGTGTCCAAACACTCACAGTGAACCACTGCATAAAGTTTTCTCACTTGCTTAGACCGCGGACCTAACAACATCTCATCACAACAGCTTGTCCCGAAATTCCTAAGGGACGAGCCATTCGTCTTCCACTGTCGTGTTAGTGTAGAAATCAAGCGAGCGAGGGAGCTCCCACCCGAGCAACGTTTTGTTAGTGCAATGGTGATTGAGAGTTCTACTGAAAATGAAAGAGGAGAGAAGCGAAAGTATGGAAAAGCCAAAATATGATCCAACCTTGTAAGTATAAAGTGCAACTAACATGATTAATATATACTGAGTTTACGTGATTAATTAAAGGAAAGACTCAGTTGAATTTGAAGCCATAAAAATTTACGCATATGAGCTAAGAATGATATATAGAAAAAAATACTTTAAAACTCTATTTTGGAGGTGACACTATAAATGGATGCATGCATTTTGCTTGTGATTTTTTGATCTCACCCAATTAATAATACGTACGTTATTATTATTATCCAATTTATTCAATGTAGTAGTTATATTCTTTTGCATATCCAATTTTTTTTTTCTTTCTTGTAGTGTGATTGCTACGCTTCACTATTTGACATTAATTAGTCACTGTTTAACTTTGATTTAATTTTTTTTATAATAATTATGTGAGAAAAAACATAGTCAAATGAGATCTTGTTAGATCGTCTAATTTTATAGTTTTAGAATATAAATATTTTATAATTTTTCCTTGTACGTAATTCTAGTTATTAAGTATTAAAAATGTGTATCAGACTGAAATGTAACAATTACAGTATTACACTAAAACGGATGAAGTGTTAGAATAGTAGTGCTCCCGTGCGTTGCACAATCAAGTGTTAAAACGCGAGTAGTAATGCTAAAATTTATTTTACTTTAATAATTAATAAATGAAGAAATATGATTTTATTTGTAGAGTTGAAGAAGATCGTACTATAAAACTAGCGTGATTAACGGGAGATAATTAAGTGCCGGCTGGCAGCATGGCTGGCCTCTGGTCAACCACAGTTGACTCGACTCATATGAAACCGATCAGAGATTAATGTGAATTATGAATGTGAATAAATTTAAACCCATAATTAAAATTAATTTTTAATATTAAAATATTTTTACAATAGGATTAGTCACCGTTGTCCACAATGAATATAATTGGTGAATAAGTATGATCATAGCTATAGAAAAGTTATGGTATGAAGTTTATTTATTTTTAGTACCCAACTACCCAGAGGTCATATTTGATACAACATTACAGCACATATTTGAATAGGGAGTGTAAAATATCCGCAATCCGAAAGTTCAATCCAAAATCAAAATGAAATATGAAATCTGGTTTGAATTTTCGGATTGATTCGAATTAACTTTTCCGAATTTTGGGATTTTCAGATTGGTTTGGATTGAGACACTGGAGTATTATATTTCTCACCTACACGTGTCTTAAAGTTCATTTTAAATTATTAATAATTCAAATTCGTTATAAGTAATTCTGAAAAATTATATTTAAAAACCACAAGATTAAAAGAATCCAATAAGATCTTACATGACTATATTGTTTTGTATAACTATGATAAAAATCGAAGTCAAAATGTTATACTCCCTCCGTCCCACCCCAAGTGTCCTGTTACTGTTGGGCACGGGAATTAAGGTAGAGTTGGTTTGTGAGTATATAGTGGGGTCCACATAGTTGTTGGAGGGGAAAATTATTTCTATTTATAGAAAGAAGACATTTGTAATGGGACATCCAAAAATAGTAAGTAAGACATTTGGAGTGGGACGGAGGGAGTAATAAATAGTAGAAAAAGTCAAACTGTCACTTAAGAAAAAAACGGAGGGAGTATTACTATAATATTTATTTATTTTTAATATAAACAAAAAATGCAAAATCCCTAGACATTGTTAATTATTTTTGTGAACTTAAATGTTCGTTTGGAGTTATTTTTTTAGGTGAATAATAGGGTATCATCAGGCCTCATTGGACCAAAGACTAATCACTCGAGGAACGGGTGGGCATTGAAGGATTATCTCTCCCAAATCAGAATTCCGCGTACACAAATGCTCGAACCCGAGATCTTTGCTTAAGCTGCCAGAGCAATTATTTTTATTAATGTAGTTGGTTGTTTTATGTTATTTATTTTGATATTAGTGTACCTTGGACATTGTTCGTTGTTTTTGTGAACTGTTTATTTGTTTTAAAAATTCTTTATTAATGTAGTTGGCTGCAGTGAAATGTTTGGTTAATTATTGTAGTTGGTTGTTTATTTGTTGTAAAATCTTTTATTAATTGTAGTTGGTTGTAGTGAAATGCTTGGAAATTATTTTTATTATTTCAAATTTTTATATAATGTTGAATTGGTTCAATTCTCGTATTAGCTTTTGATCCAATGTGGTCGGGGATACCCAGTAATTTACCAAAAAAAAGTTTTATACTTAGATAGGAAAGATTTTTGGAAATAGTTTCAGGCAGATTTCAGGGATTGGTTCTGGTTTGAGCAAAATTTCGAATGCTCAGCCTTAAATTTGAGTATCAACCAGATTTGACAGTATGAAAAACCAACACTGAAGTCCTGGACCCACAGTCCCACACCACACAGGCTACAGATTCTCAAGAAAAGTACTACAAAAGTATAAAGGACTGGGTGAGGCCATTGGAAATGGGCCGTTCTGTAATTGGGCCTCCATTATTCGTCATTTGGGCTCTGGGCTATTTAATTACCACCAATTTTCAGTGTTGAAACATAGAAGTACTACTGTACTATAAAAGTTAAAAGAAGAAACTGCCTTTTGTTGTGGGTGGAGAGAGAGAGAGAGAGAGCATATTTGATTTTATTATTCATAAATAATTTTTTTAAAAAAAAGAAAATAGTCACTTTTACAGATATGAAGAAACAGAGCATGGTCAGTGGTCACTATATTAAGTTATGCCTGAAAATGGTAATAGTATTTTATTTAATGGACAGAGTATTCTTGACTTTGTGATCCTTACTGTTGATGAAGAATGGTGATTGTAGGATGAGTGGAAGAAGGTGTGGTGGCTAGGCTAGCTCTCATTTCTGATTTCTGCCATTTGGATGATGCAGGTGATTGATTGGTGGAGGCAATTCAACCAATTACTTACTACTAGTATCTATTTGGACCCTTTTTTTTTTATAAAAAAAAAGTGTAATAAGATAGATACCTCTAGCCAATTTTAAAGTGTGAGTTTACAAAAATGCATTACACAGTAGTTCAGCTTCAGAATAAAATGGATATATAGAAGAACAAGCTAAGAACAATACATACATCATGACGAACATTAAGGATTCGGAGGACAATCCCAAATTCCCAATGACTGATAATACTCACTCATTCATCACACACCAACTCAACCATTGGATAAAATCATAAAATTATGTGAGAAATTAATGATCGGTTTTTGTCCTCCTTTTAAGTAATGTACAGTAGTAGTAGTATATGTAAAGTATATTAATATGATTTTTTTATTTTTAAATTTTTATTTTACCACTTTTACGAACGGTAAATATGCATTTAAAGGTAAACTACTGGGTTTTAAAGTTAAAGCTCTCGAGTTTTAACCAACAGTTGTTGGCTTGAGTGGATGGGGCTCTAGTCGCTTAAGTAAGGTCTCGGGTTCGAGCCTTGTGTATGCAAGAAACTTCTTTGGGAGAAGCGCCCTTAATTGCTCTTGCAGATCCTCGAGGGATTAGTCTTAGGTCCAATGTGGCATTTATTGCCCTTGCAGATCCTCGAGGGATTAGTTTTAGATCCAATGTGGCCTGGGAATATCCGGTTTAAAGAAAAAAAAAAAAAAAGAAGCTCTCGAGTTTTAATATCCGGAAAAGGTTTATTTTTCTTTCCTCATTTGCCCTGCTTTAAACATAATTGAATCCACGTCCCAGATCATTACATAACTTATATATTTATATATAGATTGATCATAGATAGAGAATAGCCAATTAATTGAACCTAGGAAAAGTGAAAAATCCCTTTAATTTTAAACTATCAAGTGAAGCTCTTTATTTGAATTAATGATGTACACATATTAATATAGCCTATTTCGATACTTCACTTCAACCGTCCCTCCTGATCACTGATCAAATATCCATATATATATATTATCGTCAACATTCAAGTACAGCCAATATACACACCACACACACATTCGCATATTTATATAATGCCCAGTGCAAAAGCAAACAAAAAATAATACTACATACTAGTAATAAAAAAGATAAAACAGTGCCTTTCGTTTTCAAGTAAAAGCTTACTATGCTCTTTCATTTTTCATTCTAATTTTATTAATAAAACATTTTTTTATGTCTCCCATACACTAATATGACATTAATTGTGATATAATACCTCAAGAGATTAGTCTTGCATCTAATGATGTCTGGAGATACTCTGTTATTCACCTAAAAGAAAAGGTGTGATAGTATAATACAACATTTACATTAATATGACATTAATTAATTGCGATGCAACACAACATCTTTTGAAAACCGAGGAGAATTGAGTTTGTGTAAGGTGCTGAATGAGTAATATTCAGCACATGCTCGTGTGTTGACCTGATTAAGTGTGTATTGGATGTTAATGAAATAAGTACTAGGTATTTAATAGTGTTTTGACTGTATAAAAACATTCAACACATATAAAGCACTCAGTTATCACATAAAAAGTAGAAAGTACTACTTCAACACCTATTGAATTTATATATAGCAGCTCTTATAATAAAGGGTTTCAAACCTTTGAACCAGCGCTTTCCAAAATAATTATATATTACCTACGTCTCGTTATTTTTGTTACGGATGGTTTTTTGGTACTATTCACTATTTAACTTTTATTCGAATTTTTATCATAGCTATGTAAGAAAAAACATAGTCAAGTGAGATCTTGTTAGATTCGTCTAATTTTGTAGTTTTAGACACTCAAGTTTTTATAACTTTTTGTTGTGCACAATTTAAGTTATTAACTGTTAAAAATGTATATCAACATACGTGCTAGATGGATCCGTAATAAAATAATGAGATAGAGGAAGTATAGCAAAAGCTAAAGACAAAGACAAAGCCAAACCACATTTGTTCTCTCGTGTAGGTGTATATATATGGGCATGGGACCATCTCACAATTCTATATAAATATAATTTCATTCATTCTCATTTCAATATTTCATCATAGTAATATACTAAACCCACAAGAAAGGCAAAATCTAGACCCACAAAAAAGATAGGGAAAAAAAGAAAAGTAATTAATCTAGTAAGTTGCTGCAACATCCCTTTCCAATTTGTCTTGTCTCGATCAGCAGGTTCTTCTAATCATCATTTTTGAGATATACATATATATATATATATACTTAATTAATTTCTTACAGCCAAGTTATTTGTTTTTTTCCGATCAATATCTGGTAGGTGTATTGGACATGGTTAGTTGAAATATTTGAGGTTGCGTAGGGTTTTGTTTCGGCCGTCGATCGGCCTTAATTAATATATATAGCTGCCCTGTTGGACATTATACATATTGAATTGAAATACTCTATTCAAGGATGAATTTCAACTCCTCCACCAATTTCCGTGGTGGTACAGTGTATTATTGTATTCCAAATCCTGTGGCTTATTTCTTTTTTGTCTTATTGCAAAGATTGGTCTTTTATTTCACCAAGCAGATCGATGTGTTTCAATTAATTCCTCATCATTATTCAAAATTAATACCACTATAATAATATTGTGGAGATATAAAGATACCATCAACAACAAATCAACAGTTAATTATTTCTATAAACTAATAGTAGTAAGTTATCAAATTAACCTTGACAGATTCTTTGGATTATTTTTTTTGATATATATATACTAATAATATAATTTTTATAATAAAGAAAGGGCGGCCAATTCTTGTTACAGCATCCTTCACTACTAGAAAAAATCCAGATTCGATCGCTAAAATTGTAGTAGCTAACGAGTTTCGGTCGCTAAAATTATGGTCACTAACGAATTTCGGTCGCTAACTCCTTTAGCTACCGAATTTTACCAAATTTTTTCGGTCGCTAAAACAGAAAATTCTTGTAGTGCTTAAGGACCCCAACACATAAATACCGATAATTTGATTTAATTATGCTACTTTAATTCGATACTTCATGTCATTCTGACTAATCTCTGATTAAATTAAATGAATTGAAACTGAATAACAAAATTCTCTAGCTACTTGTCAAAAAACGGCTATATTTTTTTATTTTCTTCCATCCCCTCAATTAAAATATCAATATCACATGTCTTTTTACATAAACTCTCACAGAAGGATTATTGCTAAATACTGTACTCTACTCTCTATCATCAAGTAATAAACTTTAGCAGAATTTATGCTTATTATCAACATTTGATTGATGGAACCACTGCAGGTGGATATGTACAGAAAAAATATGGCCCTAAATAAGGATATGCATTAATAAAATTCACACCTAAATATAAACAAAAATACCTAATTGCAATTCCATTACTAGCTCATCATCATCCATCACCGCTTCACCATCTTCACTTCCATAACAAAAACTAAACATGCTATAAAATATTAATTACTTAATATTATTCAAGAAAACCAGTTTTGGTAAGAACATCATTCCTGACCCTGCTCAAATCCCTACCTTTCAGCGTCCTTCCGGCGCCTTCGAACACCGAAAACGATGAAATCTGGCTCCGAGCCAGCTTCTTCGCCACCCATTCGTGCGGCGGAAGCACATTCCCCTCCTCGTCTTCGTCGCTTTCCCAGCTGCCTCTGCCTGGGGCTTGGCCGCGGTTCCCATCGTCGTAGTCTTCGTCGGAATCGGGATCCAGCCAGGAGTAGCAGGATCCCGGCTTGGAATTGCTACTCCTGTATATTTTGGACCAATCAGGGATGTTAACAGGCGCCGATTGTTGGATAATTCTACTAGGCTCTGTCGGGTTTCTATTACTACTACTACTATGATTATTATTATTGTTGTTGCCTGATTTTGGGATCATCATCCTGGCTGCTGTCGGCAGCCGCTGCTTTGCGACCCTGCTGGAATCGGAGGAATCGGAATCCAGGACAACTTTTGTCCTGACGGCTCCCCACACATCTTCCTCCTGAAATTCCTCGCTGCTCCTCCATTTGCTGTGGCTTCCACGCCTGTCGAAAATGTACCCACTGTCCATTTAATTCCTGACAGAGAATTGAAACCCTGGATTCATCAGAGGAGTAAATTTTTGTGCCCTAATTTGAAAAAAACATGTAGGAACTGTACATACCTCCTCACGAGATTTCGATTAACCCTTTTCTGAGATGTGTGTTGCAATTTTGCACCAGATATACTCTACAAATTATAATAGTATATATAGAATCGGTTAGAGGCAAGCAATCAATGAATTTGCGGGATTTTATTGCAGAATGAGACATACCTAACTTTATTGCAACAGCAGATGCGATTAGTTTAATAGTAATTCGGGGTTTTTGGTAAATGGGCTGCAGGAAGGCAAAGCATTTGTAAAGTTGAGAAATGAAGACAGGACAGTGTGATCAATCATCATGGGGAGGAAGCTGGAAAGGGTTTGGCCACTTGAAGAAAAGATTCCCAGTGAATATATACATTTTATATAGACAATTTGGTTCTCTTTTATTTTTGTCCAAAAGCGCATTCTTCTTTGAAACAACTGATTTATTACTGTTGCAAGAAGTCAATTGGAATTCAAATTCTTCAAGCTACATAGAATGTTTTTCACTGAAAATTAAACTATTTCTCTTGTTAATTTTATACAAGAGACGGGATTACTTTTTGAAGCATCTTTCTATTTCAATTAACTGTTTCAATCTAAGAAATAAAAACAAAAACATGTGTGATGTGTTTGGAGAAAAAAACTCACACCATACTGAAGGTTTAGGAAACTATCAATTTGTAGAAGTATCTTTTTTGTACACAAGAAAATGGAGCTGACCCTTTTGAAGTATTGTATACATACATTCAAATTCATTGCATTTTGTTCTATTTAATTTGGGTTGGTAAGGAATTACATCATTTTTAATTAAAATTACACAATAAAAAAATATAAAATTAAATAGGTGTAACTAAACGCATGAGCTCTGGCAGTGTAAGCATAAATCTTGAGTTCGAGCCTTTGTATATCAGAAATTTATTTTAGGAGAATCGATCATTCAATACCAATTCGAAAATTTATTTTAGGAGAATCGATCATTCAATACCAATTCAATTTTCGATTGATTAGTTTTGGGTGTAATGAGACCTAAGATACCTTCAACCCTTCGATACCATCTTGACGTTTTACAAATCCTTCATCGAAAATTCAAACTTTGCCCAGCTATCACCATCTAATTAACATGAACAACGAACATTCAATTTATTAAAATTTTTATTTTATTTTACCCATGAATTTATTATCCGCTAGTTTTTTCCTCTTCTTGGAAGACACATACACAATCACAATGTTGCGCCCGTTGTGATCCGATTTGATTGCTATTTTAAGTGATGCAGGCTCCTAATGGCACGTGGCATGTGAGATGATTGAATGCCACGTGTTTAAGAATGTAGCCAGCTCTTTCTTGTTCTTGTTTTTATAATTGACGATGCTCATGCACATTTTACATTTGGTTCATTTTCTAAACAATGGGAATTATAAGTGATTTTAAATCGTTTAAATTTCATTTTATTAGAATATATTACTCGATCAATTACTTCTACAAAATATAAAGAAGATTAATCACTGTTAGTGAAATTACTTTCATATTATGAAGCAATCTTAAAATCTTCTTACTATTTGATTCCAGAATATTAGGTGTTCCATGGGTGTGCTCGATAACTGAATCGTACTATAATTCAACAGCGGTGGCTCGTTGTTGAATTATACAACATAATTGTTGAATTATACAACGTATTGAGTCGGTCCACTATACTGGAGCTGAGCATGCGCTCTTTCCATAATTAATTCTAAACCCTTCTATCAAAACTTCAAGATAACATTTTTTAAAATTCATCCATATAAAGTCAGAAAATGGGGCCATGTTTTATTACTACAAAACAATGACATGCATGTTTATAATGCCAAACGTTTAATACCATTAAATTTGTCGCCTTTCCCGGTTTTGCTCTAAATTTTACTTCTCTTTTTCTACATAAAATTGCCCCTTTATAATACTAGTAGTTTTGCAACTCATTATACAACATGCTGATAATATTTCAATTCACTTTAGCTAATACTGAATCTGGTGAAGACTTTCACGCCCGCCATTATGAAGGAAGATTACAAAATTTTTCTGTCCGATGACGTTCAATTATCACTGGCTTTTAAAAAATATATATTTTAATAATTTAAAGTACCTATTTATATATAATATGTATATATATATATTTTCTTTTTTTTTCAAATAAGATACAATTCAATTATAAATCTTAAAAAATATTATATTTTGATTTAAAATTTTTGTTAAATTTTAATTCTCTATTAAAAATATGCTATACGGACAAACTGGTCTGTCAATAAATTTTTAATTTTAATCCAAATACTATATGGTAACGATAGACTTGAAACTATAATTCTAAAATCTGATCTCGACTCCTTTTCTTGTGTAATTTGCCAATATATATAACGGAAACTTAAGGCTAGGGAAAGGAAAGAACAAAACAAAGGAAAGCAAACAAAGCACAAGAAACATAAGATCTACAAGCAGACATTACAACTGGTCTTGGGGAAACCAAGTACCAACTGCATCTGCTGCAAGTAGACCTGTAACAGGATCCGGGGGAAAGGTCCATGTCGTATGAAACAATTCACTCTCAACCCCATACGCGCCAGACAATCAGCCACCAAATTTCCTTCTCTTCAAATATGGCCAAAATGACACCTCTGGAAAGAAACACATAAGTCATCAATTTTGAAGAGGTAGGCAGCGCATGAGATCGCTTTCTTGGCGATTTAATCAGGCGAACAACTTCCAATGAGTCGCACAAGCAATAGATCTCATTCACCCCTAAATCCTTAGAAGGCTCCAAGCCATGCAACACCCCAGCAACTTCTGCTTGCAAAACTGAACAGTTACCAAGAAATCCAGAGATGCCTCCAAGCCAACGTCCAGAATACTCCCTAACGACGGCGCTGTAACCTGGCCTCAATCGACCCTCCAAACGAGAACCATCGAAATGCAAAAACACTCTTGACCAACCCCCATATTCCAACATACCATACGGGGAATAGAACCATGTGCCATGGGTATTTTCCTGACCTTACCAAGCACTTCTTGCAAGTGAGAAACCTGGCGGATCAAGGTGTGGAGCTGCAAATGAGAGCCTTGGAAAACCCTCCGACTGTGCTCACGCCAGATACACCAAATGCCCGCAATGAAGATTTCTCCAAAAGTCTTAAACATGACTGACAACCAAACCCTTACATGAGGTATATCCATAGTGCCGAGGTCGGGACGAATATTGACATTAATAATGCTCCAAACCAGTTGCACCCAAAAGCTGTAGAATAACAAATAGACCCAAGTCTCCCTCTCAACCCCGCAGACAGTACACAGTGGTCAGTGGACATTTTGAAAGATTGCGCCGATATCGAATCTCATTACAAGGAAATGAGGAACTTCAAAGCCACCTCCAACCCGTCGTTTGAGGCCGATTTCCCAGAAAATGTTGGTATCCTGTCTGTGTTGAATATGAGCCATCCATAGTATGTTTCCTTGCCACCCATCACGAAAGACAACATGCAATTTTGGAGGAGGACGCTGCACTATTTCAAGACGAATAGGATCAGGGATGGAGGTCTATACACATGACAGATCCCAACCATGATCCCCAACAATGTCCTTTATTTCCAAATCTGTATCATAGGTTTCGACAAAGGGAAGTCGTGGCCCAACGCTCCTCCTTTAAGCCAACTGCAGGACCAAAGCGAACTGCCTCCATCGACCACACAAAATTCATAGCCTCCGGATAGCCGAAAGAGAGCTCGGCGGATACTACACCAAGTGAAGGACCCAGCCGAAGGAAGTGAAGCCAGATCATTTCGATGATGACAATACTTATTCCTGATTTCACGAAACCATATCTTATACAGACCTTGAACCAAAGCATGTCCAAGTTTACCAAGGAGAGCAACGTTACATAGGCGAGCTTTCCGAAGCCCCAACTCGCCCTCACACCTACGTGCAGCAATAATATCCCATTTAACAAGATTCAAGCCTTTACCACTTCAGTTCATCCAAACAAGTTCCGAATGCACTAATCAATACTCTTGCAAGTAGATTCGGGTAGCCAACCTATTTGCATATAATATGAAGGGATGGTCGTGAGAACATGTCGAGCGAGGATCAGGCGCCCTGCCTTATTAAGTAGTCTCATGGCCCAACAAGAGATCTTACTGTCCATCCGTTCGCGAATATGATGATAATTTGAAGCCTGCACCCTGCCATGATGTATAGGGAACCCTAAGTATTTTCCTAAATGATCAGTGAAAGGAATAGCCATTATATTTGTGAACCATTCTCTTTTATCCAAGGCAACACATTTGGATGCCAAAGCCTGGGACTTAGATGTGTTGATATAAAGACCAGAACGAGAGGAAAACCTCTTCATAGTGGAAGCCAGACAGTTCAAACTCTGATCATTCACCATAGCAAATAAGAGCAAATCATCAGCAAACAGAAGATATGATAGCCCAGCACTATTAGGGATCAGTCGGATCGGATCCCATCGACCAGCAACAATCTCATGGCAAATGGTAACAGATAAATGTTCCATCACAATGTTGAATAAATAGGGAGAGAGTGGATCACCTTGGCGTAAGCCACATTGAGGCCGAAAATCCTCAAGGGATTCTTCATTCCATAGGAGAGAAAATGAAGGCGAAAGGACACAAGTCATAATGATTCTACAGAGTGCTACAGGAAGCCCCATTTGATACAAGCATTCCGCAAGGAAAATCCATCGAGCGTTGTCATACGATGGCCTTGACCCTGGTGTTAGCACGGGACAAATCATAAACAAGCTCTTGTTGGAGAATGACGTTGTCCACTGTCCCTCTACCAGGAACAAGTGCTGACTCCAACGGAGAAATATATGTTCCCATTACCGGTCTCAAACGGTTAACGAACACCATTGTAATGAATTTATACTTCACATTACATAGTGTAATGGGTCTGAACTGATGGAAGGTAGAAGGTACAGAGACTTTAGGGATTAAGCAAATGAAAGCTCTTGCTAACAACGGATCAATGGTGCCAGTGATGATGGCCTGGCGGACTACCTCAGTAATACTGTCACCCACCTTAGGCCAAAACTTAACATAGAAAGCTGCAGGATAGTCATCCGGTCCCAGGGCGGCGAGCGGCCTAAATTGTTTAAGAGCAGCTTCTACCTCTTCACTTAAAACTTCATCATGCTGAAGCTCCCTTCCAAGCTGCGACAAGGGTGATAAAGGTGGAAGGGATTCTCCGAACGAGGCTGTAACACCATCCAAAAAAAAGCCGAATAAAGAAATGGTGTACTGAATTCTTGAGGACAGTTTGATCGGCACACCACGTACCATCCTCAAGAAATAATCCATGCACTTCTTACGGTGATGATGCATTTTAGCTTGAGCATGAAAATACCTTGAATTCTGATCTCCCAATTTAATCAAACTCTCACGTGCCCGTTGGAACCAGTAGATCTCTTCCTGCTCAAGAATTTCCTGATATTCCTTTTGAAGCCATTTTTCCAAAGAAATATGCCACACAGAATCCACACAAGTAAGAAAGGTATCAAGGCCTGATAATCTGCGAAGGATCTTTTTATTTTTATTGCGAAGCTTACGAATATCACATTGAAAGTGTTGGATGGAAAGGGATTGAAGCCGGGTTAGTCGATCCACCAGGGAACCCGCTTCTCCCCAAGTACTATTTACCATTTCTTTATAAATTGGATTTGATCCCCATATCATCTCCCAACGAAAAGGTTTTGCTGTAGGCTGCAGAAAAGTCTCCCCACAAAGGAGAATGAGAGGAGCATGGTCCGAATTGGTCCTTGGCAAGTGAGAACATGACCATCAGGGAAAAGGGAAATCCATGTCGGATTAGAATACCCCGATCAAGTGTTTTCTTAATAAACTGGAGTTGGTTAGCTTGTCGGAATCAGGAGAAAGAAGACCCCTCCGTACACACATTAAAGAGTCCCGAGGTTATTAAACAATCCCGAAATTCATCGGCTCTTTTTTGAAAATACACCCCACCAAAAACCTCTGAAGGCCCTAGCACCTCATTCTAATCGCCCATGAGAAACCATGGCTCGGATATACGATCAGACAGTTGTTGGAGGTATTTCCAATCATCTTTCCTCCGCTGGTAACTAGGGTGACAGTAAACAGCAGAGCAAAACCACGTAACATCGTTTGTTGTGATTGAGATAGTTAAAATCCGATCTCATTTATCAACAATATCGTACGTGAAATTGGTTCCTGATTGGCAAAGGATCCAGAGGCCACCAGACCGTCCCACGGATTCTTGAAGGACCAATGGATAGTAACCCAAATTGTAGAAGAAGTTACGAGCCCGATCAAATAAACCTTGGGGTTTAAAGATGAAGACCAAAGATGGCTTGTGAAGCCTAATATACTGAGATAGGCATCGGCGAGCACGGGGGTTCATGATCCCCCCCTATATTCCACGCAAAAATAGAATAACAAGCAAATCCGGACATAAAATAACAAAGAAGGATGATGACGAAAAACTGGAAGCCCCCTCACTTGCATGAGATACAACACAGACACATTAAGAGGCTTCCGGAGCCTCCAAATCCATAGCACGATCCTTCAGCGAAGAGGGTCGTGCGGCTCAATATTCTCAGGGTTGTCTGCATCGCTCGACCTGCCGCATACACCATTGTCAGGTTTAGATACCTCTGAATCCCTTGGAGCTGACGAATAGGCTTCCCCCGATCTGCCCGGCCTGGAGAAGAGAAAATAGGTTTAGGCCCATGCCCAGAAGAGGCGGTTGGCCCAGACTCAGGCCAGGTTGTGATTTGAACTTAAAAATCCCTCCTGGAGGTCCAGACGACACCGCGACATGACGTGGAGCAACATTTTTCTTCTGAGGTTTACATGGTTGGAGAATCATCCACTCTCCTATGCACATGTCAGGTTCATACGAAGTGGCTGCAGTATTGACTCCGTCAATATAGTCTCCTTTAACCAACTTCACCACCTCGTTTGTCTTCCCTTGATCAGCCATGGGTGGAGCAAATACCGAAGGTCGGATGTCTGTGTTCCCACCACATTCCGGAGGCAGAACAGCAGCAGCAGAATCCACGGGGACCTGTGCAGTCACCGGCAGCGGCTTAACCATCGGACATCGATCTTTTTAATATTTAATAATTGAAGTGCTTTTTTTAAAAAACATATATGGGTTAATATTTTGAAATAATTGAGTTGTATTGAGATGTATTTTAAAAAACAAGGTTTAAGTACCACATAAAATGATACAGAATATGCCTCCAATAACACATACTCCCTCTGTTCCTTTTTAGTTGTCTTTTTAGAAACAAAAAGCATTCCAAAATATTTCTCACTTTATATATTTATCTCATATTTTTTCCAATATTACCCCTATATTATCCTAAAAGATATTCCTAGAATACTGTGCATTCTCTCTCTCCACTCCAATTCTATTTTTTATTTCCAAAGAAAACACATATTGTGTAAAAGTTGAATAATACAGAATAATGATTACAATCCTTGGTAAACGTGTTTTTTCTTAAAATGACTACTAATAAGGAACCGAGAGAGTAAAATGATACAGAATATGCCTCCAATAACATGGATGGTTTGGCGTAGAGGTGATATCGAGTCGAGTAAGAGTAGTAAACTATTTGAGCTTGACTTTGAGCTCAAATACAAGACATAGCTTAGTGGCGTAGGGAAATGAAGTTTCAAACTATTCCAAGGAAATGTAATAGAGCCACCGATCATCTCGTCCGTGGACAGCTTCCGGCGACTGGAGTCGAACACCTAATTAACCAGGCCGCCTGATTACTTGTTGAATGTACTAAGGGCCCGTTTGGATTGGCTTTTGAAAAAAGCAGAAGCCAAAAGCAGAAGCAGAAGTGAAAGCCAAAAGCAGAAGCAGGTAACTTTTGTGTTTGGATGAAATGTTTGAAAAGCAGCTTTTTCTTAAAAGTGTGTTTGGATGTGTAAAAGTAAAAAGTGCTTTTGAAATGATAAAATTACCAATAAGGACATACTTTTTATATGGGAATAAGATATATTTATAGTGTAATTTATATTAAGTAGTAGGGGCATTTAAGACTTTGCACGCATTACTAGGTGCTTTTGGCTTCTACTTTTCGGAGAAGCACCCCCTGGGCTGCTTCTCCCAGAAGCACTTTTGCAGTTTTTCGAGGTGCTTTTGCTTAAGCCAAAAGCACTTGGAAAAAAGTCATTCCAAACATGCTCTAATGGCCCGTTTGGATTGGCTTTTGAAAAAAGCAGAAGCCAAAAGTAGAAGCAGAAGCAGAAGTCAAAAGCAAAAGCATGTAATTTTTGTGTTTGGATTGAATGTTTGAAAAGCGGCTTTTTCTAAAAAATATGTTTGGATGAATAAAAATGAAAAGTGCTTTTAGAGTGTGGTAATTACCAAAAAGGACATGCTACTTAATATGATAATAAGATATATTTATAGTGTAATTTATATTAAGTAGTGGGGGTATTTAAGTCCTTGCACATTTTACGAGGTGCTTTTGGCTTCTGCTTTTGGGAGAAGCACCCCCTGGGCTGCTTCTCCCAGAAGCACTTTTTTCGCTTTTCGAGGTGCTTTTGCTTTTTCTTAAAAGCCAAAACAAACACCTAATTTCTACTGGAAGTGCTTTTGGCAGAAGCAAAAGCCAAAAGTACCTCCCTAGAAGCCAATCCAAACGGGCCCTAAGGGATGATAGTCATGAAATGTATAACTCACAACAATTTTATGAATAAATTGGCTTAGGGCTCCCTTTTTTCCTAAAAAAAAAAAATTCATACTAATTATACTCCCTCCGTCCTACTAATAATGTTCCATTTCTTTTAGTCACGGTATTTTATATGTGGATAGTTAATATTTAATTTAGGGGTAGATTAGTGTTTAAAGTGGGGGTTAATTAGGAATTTATGTAATTTGATTGTAATATATTTGAATTTTTAATTGATTTATTTATGTGTGTTGTGATAGTTGTGTGTTTGAAATTTTAATATATTTATTTATTAATGTAATTTGATGGTAGTAGGTTTGATAATTAAAGTATGTAATTATTTCTTAAAAGAGATAAATATGAGCATTGTTCACCAAAAAAAAAACAGAGAAATATGACAATTGTAATAGGACGGAGTAAAAAAAAATGGGACAAAATTAGTGGGACGAAGGGAGTAAATCTTACGTTGCGTTTGGTTGGAGAGATCTTATATTACCAGTGGGAATGTGATTGCTGGGAATGTCGGATTGCTGGGAATGTCAGATTGCTGGGAATCTTATTTTTTGGTATTTTAAGATTATTGCGTTTGGTTGGATTCGGAATATCAGATTCCTACATAACATGAATAGACTATAATGCCCTTAATTCAAAATTGTTATTTAATAGTTCTCATGAAGCTTATTTCTCATTAAGTCGATGCTTCGTCATTTATAATAAAATTCCTCTGCATTGTCTGTAAATTTTTATTTCGTAAATTATCATATATTGCATTACGTTTGAAAGATAATTGTTCCTTGGAATGAGTTAAATCCACTTGTTTGTTGCAATTTTATAGAATGTGCAAACTGTATACAGTGAAATTCATCGAAAATGTTCAAAAACTCTGGCACAAAAAAGAATAAAAATAAATTAAACAATTAATGAATTTTTATTATATCAAATTAAAATTCAATAAAAATAATATAATGATTAAGTTTTAAAATGGGTTGATGTATGGTTTTAAATTTTAAAAGGGTATAAAAGACAATTTAATGTAATATGAAATGAAAGATGTATGATAATCTAAGATTACCTGGCGTATTGAAGGGAATCACATTCCCATCAATCTTAGCCAACATTCCCACTTGATTGGGAATTTAACATTCATTCCTAAAAGATTACCCCAACCAAACGTGGGAATGTATCATTCCCTACAGAAGATTCCCAGGAGCATCCAAGATACCTCCAACCAAACGCTCATATTCTTAATTCACGCCACAAGCAATTCATATTTAATTTATTATCATTCCTAAAAACTATCAAATTCAAAACATGCATACATAATATACTCTGTCAGTTTCTAAATAATTATCTCTTTCCATTCAATTTCAATAACCAAGATTTATATTAATTAACTCATATATTTTTATTTTTATCCTTCAACTAAATACATTCACAATAAATATCAAGAAATAGCATTTATATAAATTAAATGATAATATAATAAAGATATAACATAACTACCTACTCCGTATAAACGATAACTATTTTGAAACATTTTTTAATCTCTAAAAAACTACTAAAAAGGAACAGAGGGAGTATGTAAAATTTAATATTTCCTCCATCTTATTAAGATTGTTTCGTTTGACTTTTTGACAATATTCACTATTTAAGTTTGATTTGAATTTTTATCATATAATTATATAAGAAAAACATAGTCAAGTGAGAGCATGTTAGATTCGTCTAATCTTGTAGTTTAAGAATATCAAAATTTTATAATTTTTTATTGTATACAATATAAGTTATTAATCGTTAAAAATATATACGGCATACGTGTTGGGTGAGTCTGTAATAATGATAAGGATACGGAGCATGTACTGCTATCCAATGCTATAATGCAAAAGGAAAAAAAAAAAAAAAAAAAAAATTATCCAATGCTAGGAATAGAAATTTAGCATATAGAGATACGGTATGAAGCAGTATATATAAGTAATTTGAAATTCGGAAGGCGGCGGGCGGCGGCCATTAGTAGTAAATAGTAGTAGTACATTGAATCTGGCAGCAGCGTATTGGTAGAGACAATGATGAGTCATCACCTCATCATCATGTCCATTATCGTCCAGTTACACTCCCACGGCCTACTAGTGCCGCGCGCTGTTTCCATATAACATGTTGACCCTGCTGGTCCCTGCCAAGTGCCAACCAACCCTTATTCACTGAAAGGAATGTTTTGTACTCCCTCCGTTTCTTTTTAAATGTTACGTTTTGACTTTTTTTACTGTTCATTGTAGCACTTTGACTTCTATTTTTATTATAGTTATAGAAGACAAAATATAGCCAAGTGAGATCTTGTTTTATTCGTCTCATCTTGTAGTTTTTAAATATAAAATTTTTAGAATTTTTACTTGTACCGAATTTAAGTTATTAATCATTGAAAATATGTATTGGCATACGCGCAAATAAGAAGTGTAACCTTTAAAAAGAAACGGAGGAAGTACTAATTATTTGGACAAAGTCATTAGAGAGAGAACGGGGCAGCGGAAGTCCACCACATATATTACAAAGATTACAAAAAGAAAAAGAAGGCGATAGAGTTGATGATTAATCGAATACCCAATTATAAAATTGGAAGGTATGAAATTGGAAGTCCACGAATGTTTTGTCATTTGTGACATAGTAGTAGTAATCTGCATAACAATATTGGAAGAGTATGATTATGTAATGTAGATGATGAATTATATGAGGGGTTCAAAAGATAAAACTATATTCCAACTTTACCGTAATAAATATCATAAAATCCACCTAAAATATCATATTCTCATATTTAGAGGGTGTTTGGATAAGCTGCAAGAAAATAGATTATCTGATTATTGCGTTTTCAAAACGCAAATAATCAGTTTAACCGCTAAAAAATGGTGCTGCAAACCTGATTATTTGCGTTTTGAAAAACGCAAATATCAGATAAGTTGTTTCATATCGGCATATCGCTTATCCAAATAGTCACTTAGTATCACAAAACTCGCTCCAACCAACATATATAGAATGTGCACCAAAATTAATAACTGTAATTTGTATTCGGGCTTAATTAATCTTAACTGCTCTATTAATCTTGCCATTTTACCGTGATTGATTGATTGTTGTGCACATTTTCAATTTATATATGTGGGGAGGGAATGGACAAGGGATTCAATCATTTCTTTTATTTTAACATTTATTTATGTACTCTCTCCATTCCTTTTTAGTTGTCTTTTTAGAAACAAAAAAGCGTTCCAAAATAGTTGTCACTTTATATATTTATCTCATACTTTTCTAATATTACCCCTATATTATCATAAAAGATATTCCTAGAATATTGTGCATTCTCTCTCCACTCCAATTTTATTTTTTATTCCCAAAAAAACACATAGGGGTAAAAGTGGAATAATACAGAATAATAATTACAATCCTCGGTAAATGTATTTTTTCCTAAAACGAATACTAATAAGGAACTTAGAGAGTATATTCTTTTAGTGCTGCTGGTAAATTGAGTCATTTCAACTTCATTTAAAATTACTCAATAGCAAAATGGAGTACTATTTTTAAAAGTCCTGCAAAGTTCAATTCACTAAAATCAAATTTGCAGTTAGTCTTCAGGACTTCCACGATTCAAAAAAATCAAATGGACTAAATATAAAGAAAATACTATGTCTGGTGATTATTTTGAAATGAAAATGATAGACAAGTATTGTAGGGAAATTCAATATACAGGAACAAGAAATAGGACGACTGAATCAGAGGAATTTTTTATTCTCAATCACTCACAATGACCGCACACAGTCATACAATTTTAAAGGAATGGAAATAACTGAAAGAACCCAAAAATAAGCCACAATCCCTACCATTACGCTAACTACTAACAGAATCTAATTTACTGGGACTAATATTTGACTTGGTTTAATATGAATAACAATGCCTCGCTTAAACCAAGTCTGCTACTTTGGCCATTCCAACATGCTTGTTTAAATTGAGAAATGACTCCAACTTTAAAGGTTTGGTGAACAAGTCCGCAACTTGGCATTCACTTGGGCAATACTCCAGACTGATTTGTTTCTCTTCCACCAACTCTCTAAGTTTGTGATACTTGATCTCAATATGTTTGCTGCTCCATGTAAAATTGGGTGTTTGGATAGAGATATTGCTGACTGATTGTCACAGAAAACACGAGTAGGGGCATCTTGCTTATGCTGTAAAAACTCCAGTACTTTCCTCAGCCAAATTGCTTGAGTGGCACAGTTTGCTGCTGAGATATACTCCGCCTCCGTCGTTGAAAGTGCAACAATTGGTTGTTTTTTAGAGGACCAAGAAAATATAGCCGAACCAAGGTAAAAGGCATATCCTGAGGTGTTTTTCCTGCTATCGACATCTCCCGCCCAATCGCTGTCCGTGTATCCAACAAGTTCCACAATATTATTGCCTGAAAAGAAGATGCCCTCATCACATGTACCTTTAACATATCGCATAATTCGTTTTGTTGCAGCCCAATGCGACACTTTTGGTTCCTTCATGAATCGGCTCAGTAGCCCCACTCCAAACGCAATATCAGGCCGTGTAGCAACTAAATACCGCAGACTCCCAATCAAACTTTTAAATTTATGAACATCCACGTTTGTGCCCTCTGCATCTTTAGACATTTTCACTTTCTCAGCAATAGGACTTGTAGCCGGTTTGGAATCCTTCATATGGAATTTCTTTAGAATATCACAAGCATATTTATGCTGAGAGATAAATATTCCACTATCCATTTGATTTATTTCAAGACCAAGAAAGTAGCACATTAACCCCATATCTGCCATTTCAAACTTGGTACTTAGTGCCTTCCTGAACTCTGAAATCAGTGTAGAATTAGTTCCAGTAATGATGAGGTCATCCACATACAAGCAAATAATAACCATGTCTCCAGACTTTGAGCATTTAATATATAAAGAATGCTCATAAGGACATTTTAAGAAACCTGATTCAATAAAGTATGAATCAATGCAGCTGTACCAAGCTCTTGGTGCTTGTTTTAAACCATACAAAGCTTTTTTCAACCTATAGACTTTGTGTTCTTCTCCTTTCTTTACATAGCCTGTTGGTTGCTCTATGTAAATTTCTTCTTCCAAAGGCCCATTCAGAAAGGCTGACTTGACATCCATTTGATATATTTTCCAATGATTTTGAGCAGCAATAGAGATGAGCATACGCACTGTATCAAGCCTGCTTACAGGAGCAAAAACTTCAAAATAATCAATACCTGGTTTTTGCTTGTAACCTTTCGCCACTAGTCGTGCCTTAAACCGATCAATCTCTCCAGTGGATTTGTACTTTGTTTTGTAAACCCACTTCACACCAATTGGTTGCCTGTTTGGAGGCAACTCAGTCAGTTCCCAAGTCCCATTTTTCTCAATAGCGTGGATTTCTTCATCCATTGCCTTCACCCAATGCTTTTCTATGGCAGCATCTTCAAAAGATATGGGATCACAATCAGCAAATAGAGCAAAGTGAACCATCTCTTCATCTGATATGTTATCATCATTCCCCAAAATATAATCCTGCAAGTGGGTTGGTAGTCGTCGTTCTCGTTGAGACCTCCGAACTTGCATTTCAGCCTGCAAGCGAGATTGAATATTTTCTGGAGAGACTAGTTCCTCTTCAGGAGATGACGTATTACTAATAGGAGCAGCAGATGGTATAACATCTTTCACAGTCCAATCCCAAGCAGGCATTCTCATCAAATGTGACATCACGACTTACAGTAATCTTCTTGCTCACTGGACTATATAATTTATAAGCTTGTGATACGTCACTATAACCAATAAAAATGCATTTTTCACCTTTATCATCAAGCTTTCTCCTCAACTGATCAGGTACATGTGCATACGCCAGACATCCAAAAATTTTTAGATTCCTGATAGAGGGCCTTCTTCCACTCCAAGCTTCCTCCGGTGTTTTATTCAAAACACTTTTAGTCGGACACCGATTTAACACATAAGCTGCACAAACAGCAGCCTTTGCCCAAAAATCCTTAGGCATATTTTTCGATCTCAGCATGCATCTTACCATGTCCATAATTGTTCTGTTTTTTCTTTCGGCCACTCCATTTTGTTGTGGAGTATATCTTGCTGTCATTTGATGTTGAATGCCTTCACCTTTCATGAACTCATCACAGACAATATATTCAGTACCTCTGTCAGCCTCAAAATCTTAATCTCAGAACCACATTCCTTTTCCACGCGGCATTTAAATTGCTTGAAAATGTCACATGCAGCTGATTTTTGCTTAATGAAATAAATTCATGTCTTTCTACTGAAATCATCAATGAAAGTAATAAAATACTTAATACCTCCATGTGACGGGACCTCCAAAGAGCATAGATCTGAATGAACAATCTCCAAGTGCTTTGAGGCTCGTCGTGCTTTGCCTTTTGGAAATGGTTCTCTATGTTTCTTCCCAATCGCGCATATTTCACAAATACGACTAGGGATGTTCAAAATGGGCAAATCTGAAACAAGTTTCTTTCTTGAAAGGTAATTCAAACCAGAGAAGTGAAAATGCCCAAATCGCATATGCCATAACCAATTATCATCAGTAATCTCAGAGAAGAAGCAAGAGGAAAATGTGTGTTGTATACGCAAAGGAAATAGCCGATTTTTGGACATATTTACCTTTGCTATAAACTTCCCTTTACCATCTGCAATAGTGCAAAATCCTTGTTCAAGGGCAATTTTGTACCCCTTCTCAACTAATTGCCCCATACTCAATAGATTTTTGTGAAGATCGGGAATATAGAAAACATCTGATATCAAATTACGTGTGCCATTCTTTAATTGCAGAGAGATCTTACCTTTGCCCAAGATTGGAACTTTTGAGTTATTACCAAACATGACTTCTGATTTAGCACATTCGTCCAGCTCAGTGAACAATTCTCTCCTCCCACACATGTGATTGCTACATCCAGTGTCCAAATACCATGTGTTCTCATCCCCCGAAACCATATTACTAGCAAAAAGTAAAGTTTCAGGTTCATCACCTTGTTCACCTATATTTTCAGCCACATGTGCTTGATTGCTTTCCTCATCTTTGTACCAGCAATCTGCAATCCTATGTCCAACCTTTCCACAATTATAGCAGTGTAAAGGAAATTTATCTTGTTGATTGTATCCACCTCTTCCCTGGCGTCCTCCTCTATTTTGGTTTAAATATGGCGCTCGTCCTCTTCCTCTGCCTCTAAAGAATCCTCTGCCTCTTCCACGACCTCGGCTGCTACCATTATGTTGATTAGGTTCAGTCGTGTTCAAGGGTACCTGACTCTGCAATGCATCTTCTATTGGTGGTGGATCTGATTTGCCTTCAATCCTCTCTACATGACTTTCGAGCATGCCCTTCAATTCTGCAATTGATAAACTCGTAATATCATGTGACTCAGTTATTGATGCCACCACATGATCATACTTCATTGGTATTGTTCTCAATATTTTCTCAACCACACTGCCATCATCAATTTTGTCGCCATACAACCTCATTTTATTGACAAGATCGGTAATCCGGGAAAAATATTGCTCCACAGTCTCCGTAGAACTCATTTCACATCGATCATATTGGTTTTTCAATGACTGCAACTTGGATCTTTGGGCTCGTTCAACTCTCTTGAAGGACACCTTCAGTATATCCCATGCCTCTTTAGCCATCTTTGCTGCAGCGATTTGCCCAAAAATAGTGTAATCAACTCCTTGGTGAATCTGCCCCAAGGCCAATTGATCACGGCGTTGAGCGTTTACATCGGCATTCTCTGCAAAGCCAGGTTCAATGAAACTCCATAAGTTTTGCGCCTTCAGATGAGTAGACATCATTATTTGCCAATAGTTGTAATCCAATTTTCCATCTAACTTTGGACCAGACCAGACGATATTGAAGTTGAGGTTATTGGCCATATCGAAGTGAGTTGTTGGCTCTGATACCAGATGTAGGGAAATTCAATATACAGGAACAAGAAATAGGACGACTGAATCAGAGGAATTTTTTATTCTCAATCACTCACAATGACCGCACACAGTCATACAATTTTAAAGGAATGGAAATAACTGAAAGAACCCAAAAATAAGCCACAATCCCTACCATTACGCTAACTACTAACAGAATCTAATTTACTGGGACTAATATTTGACTTGGTTTAATATGAATAACAAGTATTATATACAAAGAAAAATATGATGACCTTGCTAAATTACTCATCTAACAAGTAACAAGCCAACCAAATTTGTTCGAGGAATATACATCATCTGCTCCATTATTTTGTTAATATTTGAACTTGATAAACATATGGAAAGCAAAACCAAGTAGTATTGGAGAACAAATGAAATTAAACTCTATTTTACTGAAATTAATCGGTGAGTCGAAAGGTAAAATGGTGGAGATATCTTAATAGATCGGGTCCAAAGTTGTGTATATAAATGTAATAGTTCGATGGTTTACCATTACTTAATACTTCCTCCGTTTCCGTGATATTGCAACATTTCCAAATTTGCTACTATTCATTGTTTAACATTGACTCAAATTTTTATCATAGTTATACAATTTAAAATATAGCCAAGTGAGATCTTGTTAGATTCATCTCGTCATTTAGTTTTTAAATATCGAACTTTCAGAATTTTTACTTATACCGAATTTAAGTTATTAATGATTTAAAATATGCATTGGACTGTGTGCACTGTGTGAATGTTGCACTTTCACAAAAACAAAGGAAGTATATTCGTAATTCCCAAATCTAAGTGGGTAATTAATTTAGTATTCCATTTCTTGTGTTGAATTCTCGATTAGTAAATACAAAAGCAGGGTGAAAATTCAAATATGAACCTCAATTTAGAAAACGCATTGACATGAGGCCTTTCCAAGGTTTTTGTACACAAATGTTTAACCTTTTCCACCAGATAGGGGTGGGCACGGTTCGGTTACCCGGAGTTTTTCAGGTATTTGTATTTGTATTTGAACCGGGCAAATACTTAGATGAAGTATTTGTATTTGTAACCGGACTCCTCGGTTAACCGGGGATTCGGTTTCGATTCAATTCAGCGATTAAGCGATTCGGTTCGAATATTTTATCCAATCCCATTAAACTTTATAATCAAATCTTCATTTCTTAATTCTTAACCTTTGCAGGTTTATTTTTGAGGTCATTATAATACAATAATAAAAAAAATTATAACTCTCGAATTCGGTGGTTCCTTTTAGTGTTATCAAAATATATTAGTATATTTAAAACATCTTAGTGTAGTGTCTATTTCAATATTGAGTATTCTTAAGGGCAAAAAATTAATATAGGACATATTTTTTTAATTATCTTTACTTTCTAATATTTATTTTATTATGTATTTAAATAATTTAATAAATAATGAAATATATTATTGATATATAATAATATACCATAAAATATGTATAATATATACAATATATATAATTTTTTAAAACACTATAAATATATTCGGTTCGGTTCGATTAATCGGGGAAAAAATTTAAAGTATTTGTATTTGTATTTGAACCGGGCAAATACTTAAATGAAGTATTTGTATTTGAACCGGAGTCATCGATTAACCGGAAATTCGGTTCGATTTCGATTCGATTTTGCGGTTCAGCGAATCGGTTCGAATTTTTTGCCCACCCCTACCACCAGATGCTCATTGTAAACCCAATTCTAAACTAAAGTCCAATCCACAAAAGATGGATTGGGGGGGAAAGAAAAAAAAAAAAGAAAAAAAGAAAGAAAGAAAGAAATTATTAAAGAAATACTTTTTAATTGGATAATAGATGTACTATAGATAATTATATGTGAAATCAAATCAAACATCAAACGAGCACTTAGCCCAAGTGGTTAAGTCCCTTGACTTCCAACGGAAGGTTGGAGGTTCGATTTCCACCGGCCCCCTATCCCTCCCCTTTATTCCCTTTGTAATTGTGGGGCATGGACTCCCACCACCCATTTCCCAAGCCTTCAATGGCTCATCCAAAAAATCAAACATCAAACACTATTATATTAAGTATATAAAATGATTGAACAAGTGAAGGGTTTGTTTTTAGGCTTTGAACTAAATGGTTCAGAGGCTAGTTTGAACTAACTTAGAAACTAACAAACATCCCCTAAAACTTAAAAAACAAATCTAAAGAAAGGGAGTGGTTATGGTACTATCAATGTGAATGGTAGTGCATCAAGACAAATCATCTCAACCATACAAAAATATCCAATGGCTATAACATAAAAAGGGTAGAATTGTCAAACATAAATAATTATATCTTTAGAAATAAATTCATTCACAAAATTAATTTAGTGGTTTCTATCCTTAAATAAAGATCATATAAAAAATTTACATCTGTTAGTTTTCTTTTGACGCAATTCATGGCATAATAATAGAGAAATTATCTTTATTCATCTCTTTCACTCGTCAGTCTTTCATTCCTCTTAATTTGCTATTTTTCTATTTTTAATTTCTAAAATATGATAGAATATTTAGATTCCTTGCATCAAGTAGATAATTTTCATATAAAGAACGTCCAAATCCGAGCTTATTTGAGAAAGTTAGAACCATTTAAAATTTATAATATAAATTTTGTTGTATATACTACGTCGCTAAAATGCATAGGCTATGTCGCTGAATTGTAAAGTCTCCGTCGCTGAATTGTAAAGGCTCCATCGCTGAATTACATAGCTACTGTCGCTGAAATGTAAAGACTGTGTTTTTTAAAATCGTAATGCACTTCAAATGGCTCTAACTTTCTTAAACGAACTCGGATTTTGGCATTCTTTATATGAAAATCTACCTACTCAATGCAATGAATCTAAATTTCCCATCAAATTTTGGAAATTATAAATAGATAAATACCATATTTTCAAAAGAAGAGATATTTTATGCTCGTTGTTTTGAAAATATGATATTTATATGTTTAGACTTTCTTAAATCTTATAGAATATTTAAATTTCTTGCATTGAGTAGATAGATTTTCCATATAAAGAACGTCAAAATCGGAGGTCATTTGAGAAAGTTAGAGCCATTTGAAGTTTGTCACATAAATTTTGTTGTATTGGCTACGTCGCTGAAATGCATGGGCTATATCGCTAAATTGTAAAGCCCTCGTCGCTGAATTGTAAAGCCTCCGTCGCTGAATTACATAGCCACCGTCGCTGAAATGTAAAGGCTGTGTTTCTGAAAATCGCAATGAACTTCAAATGGCTCTAACTTTCCCAAATAAACTCGGATTTTGATATTCTTTATATGAAAATCTATCTACTCGATACAAGGAATTTAAATTTTCTATCAAATTTTTGAAATTACAAATAGATTTATACTCGATTTTCAAAGAAAATGATATCTTATTCTAGTTATTTCAAAAATATGATATTTATCTGGTTAGAATTTCTAAAATTTGGTAGGATATTTAAATTCATTGTGTCGAATTGATAGATTTTCATATAAAGAACGTCCAAATCCGAGCTAATTTGAAAAAGTTAGAGCCATTTGAAGTTTGTCATAAAAACTATATTGTATAGACTATATCGCTGAAATGCATACTCTATGTCGCTAAATTGTAAAGCTCTCGTCGCTGAATTGCAAAGTCACCGTCGCTGAAATGTAAATGCTACATTTCTGAAAATTGCAATTAACTTCAAATGACTCTAACTTTCTCAAACGAACTTGGATTTTGACATTCTTTATATGAAAATTTACCTATTCAATACAAGTAATCTAAATAATCTATCAAATTTGAGAAATTCCAAAAAGAAAAAGTAGATTATGAGGGAGAGAGAAGTATGAGCATAAGAATTGAGAAAAATGAATAGAGATTATTTGGATCTTATTGAAATTACAATAGTATCATTTGTATTAATGTTAGCGATTGATTTTAATATTTCATCAATGGCTTGGATGTGCCACAGTACATCAAGAGACAAGTGTCTCCGCACCCTAACCAAAGCCCTAAAGAAACGTATTGAAAAATGCAACCAATTTGTGTATAAAGTATAAACTATTGCTAAAATGAAAAGAACTGCAAAAATACAATTTCTGAAAGTTCCCAAATCATACAAAAATAGTATTGTACAACAACTGAACCCAAACACCCCCAAACTCTCAATAATTTACACACCAAACAAGCATCAAGACAAAAATACCATCATACCTGGCAAAAAAGCTTCATCGACAATCTGGCATCATTATGCACAGGTTCTTATCTTGAGTTCGGAAAACCATGGGATCTTCTGCACAAGACATTAGCCACCAATGCATCTTAAATTACTCACAAGAACTTGCTCTCACAAATTCCTACTCACAGATTTGGTAGCTTTGGAAGCGAGTGCCAATGCTTTTGCTCTTGTATCCATCACTAACCGTTCCCTCTCAGCACGTCGCTGATGTTGCCTGGCATTTTTAGCCCTCTTTGGTGCTAACCGGGTGTCTCTCTCTAAAAAAGCTAATCTGAATTTCTCAGCCATGGATAGCTCCTTGGAGGTCGAAGCTGGTAGAAGATGGGTCCTGGGTGTAGTATACCCGGTTCTGGCCCAAATTTTTGGATCAATATCTTTAACAATTGGATCATCCAATGCAAATTGCACTAATGCTTCTTGGGGAACTATGGTGCCCCTGAAACCCAAAGGGGATGGTCTTGGATTAACTACGATTCGCGGGCATTCAACCATTAAGACCTCCTGTGAATCCTTATCAATTTGGGGCTGGAAAGAATACAATGATAATGCTGATGGTTAAGATACACTCGCTACATGTGCACACGGAGGTGTCATCTTAAAAGCTAGAAATAAATCCAAATAAAAAAATCAATACATCAAAATTTTAAGAAGTCAAAGAAACAAGGAATATCATACCCAGACAAGCCAGCGGAGTGATTTTGCACCATGACACAATTCTTCAGCATCAAGCTCTTCCCACGAGTCACCCTCCACATTATTGAGGTTAGGTTTTAGGAGATATAAACATCTGCGAGCTGTGTCCTGACTCCTCAGACAACCTCTGCAACATTAACTTTGTTCATTTCCTGTTATATGGTTTATCCCCTTGTCAAAACCCAATAACTGGGTTATGACTTATAATAACAACAATATTAGTACTTCAAACTGAACCAGTGACGTAGTGTGAACTAAACCAACGGCATAGTGTGCTACGCCTAAAACTCCACAGTTTGTCTCGTTTGACCGGCCACATGTTAACCATTCATATAATATAAGCGTGCTCTACTTGGTACTTATTCACACAAAAATAGGGTATATGATAAATATGCAATCCAACATTTAAATATGTAATTTTTGAAGTTCATGACGGCTTGAATCTTTTAAATATAGAATGGCAATCTAAGGTAATGAGCTAAAACATAAGAGAACATTCCTTTTTCCTTTATGAGATTTTGGGATGGGCCATGAGGTGAGCCAAACAAGGACAGTTGAGACCTGGTGATTTGGTTATAATACCTATTAATTCTTTCCTGTTTTCTCAGTTACAATTTTAACACTAGTCTGAATGGGAAGAAATGGTTACACCTCACACTCCACTTTAGCCGCAATGATTACCTATACATGCTATATAGCCAACTATTCTCTGTTACAATTGATCAGATATTACAGTTCAACTAGGAAACAGAAAGAAATACACCAAAGGCACACATGTCGGAAGTCAATGGAAGGGGATTGGCTTTTAAATATCAGAAACTATTGAACCTTACAGAAACGGAGATCAAAATGTGAGAAAGGCAAAGACCAATTGGTAGTAGCTTGTGCGAACTGTTTCTTTACCACTTGGCTTACACATAAAACTTAAGATGATGCCAAGGCTGAAGATTCTCATGTGCTATCTCCTGTTATCCAAAATAGTATCCTCCAATACATGGCGCAAATCCAGGAGCAAGGATTCGTCTCTTTCCAAACTACATCAGGCACTACTATTCATATTCAAAACATCTAAATAATTTATCCAAGAATTTGATACCTATTATTTATCCCCCTGATTAGCATCACTAAAATAGATTTATGCAATAAAACTCATTTACTAAATGACTGATATCTTGCATCATGTGATGTTATTTACCAGTATGGCTGAATTCTCCTTCCCTGATGTGCTACTGTTTGGGCAATTCATAACTTTCTTGTTAATAATCCTACTGCGAAGAGCCAAAGATGCCAAACAATAGTGTCCAATAAAAGATTTTAATGTGCAGCGCAAGGCACTAAGACAATGCAATGGCCAATGAACATGTATGGCTTATTTTCTTTTTGTATTACCCGTTAATTACGTCAACATTTTATACCACTCCCATTGTTTCATTCAGATCATTTGTGATTTACCATCCTTATCACTTGCTCTTTTTCACTGCCATATATCCCACTTAGGAATATTCCGTGTCAATAATATATAAAATGCAATAGAAAGGCATTTCAAGAAACACAAAAACAGCATATGCAATAGCAGTAATCCAATTCAAAACAATTCAAGGGTGCATGATTTGATGAATTGGAAGTACAGATTCTTGGAATGGAAACATACCCCCATCTCAATATCTCAAGCGAGTTACAAAGCTGTAGAAAATCAGAAACTCCTCTTGATGTGATTCTGCTGCACTGACTGGAAAATAATAGCCACATTAAACCTAAACTTGATAGTCTCTAGTTAGGATGCAGACTTGCAGGATAGAATGCACATGCCAGACAGATTTAGCTGACTGAAGAAATCTACTACTATTAGATAAGCAAATATTTAAGTTCACAACCACCACTATTTCTGTAGCTTTCCAACCAATAATAACCATTTTCAAATGTTCATTCTCAACTAGTAGCACATTAAACAGCTAAGTCATTGTACAGAAGAGGAGACAAAAAGAGTAACTCCAAAGATACCTTATATCTAGTGCTCTCAAGTGTTGACACACATTCATTACGTGACGAAGCCCGGAATCTGAAACATTTGAACCAGATATATCAAGCGTCTCCCACGAGCTATCTGTCAAGGCAATTAGAACATCATCATTGAGCATCTTTCTTCTTCTAGCAATAGCCACCAACACCAACTGCTTCATGTCATTCAAAAGCTCAACATGTGAGAAGGCTCCCCTAAAATTACAAACCCAAAAAGAAAAAAAAAAAAACTACTAAAACAATGAATTACAACGCGTGAGCTACCTCAGATCAATCGATCAAACACAGAGTACCAATCCAAATTCAGTTAATTAAAATCAATAATATTAAAGACAACATGTTTTTTTTCCCATGTTTCCAATACTAATACCTTAATATGGGAAGGGAAAGCTATGGCAATCTCAGCCAAGTCATCAATAATGTCCTCAAGATTGGCCCCGACGACCCCCAGACACAAACTCAACAAGCTCGGCGGCGTCTTGCCCCTAATCGAACTCAGGAATTCTGCAGGCAAACATAAGCTTCAGAAAGTTATATCAAGAACCCAAAAATTTTCAAATCGAAAAATAAACAGTGATACGTACGTGATTGAAAAGCAAATGGAATTGAAGGATGGATGGATTTTGATTTGATGTTATTATTTTCCAATTGAAGATTGCGGAAGGTAGCCTTGACAATTTCAATGGATTCGTGGGATTTCCCTGTCCCCTTTTCCATGAAGAACAAGGAAGAGAAGTGTTTAGAGTTAGTTACAGGCAAAAATACGAAACTTTTCGCCCTCAAGAAGGGTGTCGGAGTTTTCCGGAAAAATTACGGTCCGGGATGCATTTGTTAATTGTTTTTGTTTGAATTTATAAAACACTCCTTTCCAATTTTTTTCAACTTTTTACCTTTAGACTGTTCTCATTCGTAACCCAACACAATCCAACCTTTTAATATAATACTCCCTCCGTCCCACTCATTATGTCACATTTTAACTTTTGACACTGTTCATTGATCAAGTTTGACCTAATGTTATCACAATTATATAAACGAAAAATATAGTCAAGTTCGGTCTTGTTGGAATCGTCTAATCATGTAGTTTTAGAATATATACTTTATATAATTTTTACTTATACACATTTAAAGATATGAACGGTTAAACAAGTGCATTGGATTACGTGTCCAAAAATTTTGAGACAAAAATAACGGGACAGAGTGAGTATTAATTTCTCTCTCCTCCACCTACACAATCCACAACCAAATTTAGTTTTGACTATCATTAATAACCCAACCCAACTCAATTTTAATTTTATTTTGTTTTACTTTGTTTTTTTAAATACATATTATTTCAATATTTTAATTTGAATTTAACATAACTAATAAACAGACAAACATAAGTGTATAAATATATTTATAAAATTATATTCTAAATGCATATTTTTAATTAAAAATGTGTCAAATTTTAAAATTATAAATTAAAATAACTAATCGAATGAGACATAGGGTATGTTTGGGAAATAATTAGAGTTTAGCGTCTTGAGTTTAGAGATTAGAGTCTGGAGTTTGAAATTAATGGTAATAAATAGTTTCAAATTTGAATAATGGTGTTTGGTAATGCAATTTTAAATTAGAGTTTAGAGTCTGGAGTTTGAAAAGTTAAAAGCTGGGAGAGAGGAGTTTTCTGAGTTTAGAGATTAGAGATTAAAATTTGGCGGTTACTGTAATTAGTGTTTACTATAAATATGATTTTAGGCTATTTTTAGTATGTATTTTAAAAGCTAAACGCTAATCACTAGCGTCTTTTCCCAAACGCACCCATAGTAATGAGATTCCAAAATGGGAGAAGCCCCTTAGTCATGGCCATGATGCTGAGAATTGAAAGTATTGAATTTTACAGAATGGGAAGTTTGTCTTAGTCATGGTCATGATGCTGAGAATTGAAAGTATTGAATTTATGTACATTATTTCTCATCCAATCATAAAATTATTTTTATATTATTTACGTAATAGTTAATTAATTTTATTTAATCATCAATATTTATTTTCTTTTTTTATTATAAAAAAATAAATTTTAAAAACTAAATTATAAATAAAAAATAATTAAATCAAAATTAATATATATATAAAAATAAATATAAATTAATATTTATTACTGGCATTGTATGATTGGATGCCCTCCCATGACCTTGAGGTTGGCCACCCAACCAAGGTCATGAAAGGTCATGGCATTTATTTTATTTTTTATTTATTTTTATTATGTTTTTGTTTGTCTTGTAGTGATAATCCCTACTTGGGGGTCATTGATGGTAGTAGTCTTAGGGACCCAATTCCGACTTTGACTCATCCTACACGCCCCCCTCAAATTCCCCTAAACAAATTAGAAATTAAACACGACAGAGGCCAACGAGATTTATTCAAAAATCGAGCGAACAAAGAAGAGTGGAGCGCACGAGCCTTGTCCGAGAAAAACCCACCGTGTCCGAGAGAAACCAAGAGAGGAGGAAGACATGGAGTTGGTAAGAGACCGAGCAAGCAAGCAGCAATATTTTAAAGATTAGAGAAGAACAAGAAGACGCAATCGTAGGGCAAACCGGAGAAGAACAAGAAGACCCAGCAGCATTTTGAAGGAGATGAACAACGAGAGAGGGAGAAAGGGTAGAGGATGCGCAATATCGAACGAGAAGACCTAGCTAGCGATTTTGGCCGACTGAAAACCCGAAATGGCACCGAAAAGGAGGAGGAGGAAAATCGAAGAGGTCGAGCAAGGTGGTGGTGTGGGTACAGTATTTAATATATTGTTTATTTGATTTGTTTGTGAACGTTGGTTGAATGTTGAGTTAGGTTATGTTATAGGTAAGGTGTTTGTGTGATTTTTAAGATTGCAATTTCAATTGAAGTTAATGGCAATTGTGTGATTTGTGTTGATTTGTAGAATTTGGGGAAAGTGATTTTTTGAATGTTGTAATTAGGTTTGTGAATGTAATTCGCACTTAATGTGCTCGATAAAATGATAGAATGGTAATGCTGGTTTAGAAGCCTCAAATTTAGAATGGCTTGTTGTTACTTTCAATGCCTTAAATTGTTTGTGTAGTACATTTAGATGTTTTGGCCGAATTTCACTTTGATTATGGCATGTGGATGATTTGGTGTTTGTGTAGCTATGGTATGGAATTATGGAATTTAAATTTGGATGTTGGTGGATTCGAGTGTTGATTTCTATGAGTATTTGGTTGTTTATGTTGGTTTAGTTTGCTGAAAATTTAATGTTATATAATGGTTATAAGTGTTTAAGAAAGCTAGTAAAGTGCGTGATAAAGTGTAACAGTATAAATTGGTAAGAAGTTTTGGTGAAAGGTAGTAATTCAGCTGAGGACGGCCACAGGATGTCTACCGGCAACCGTCCGAAGTGCTTGTGCATCAACAGATAGGCACGCACGGGAAACCGTCTATATGGCACCAGGACCGTCCCTGCAACTCCAACAAGAGCCCACAGTGAGATGAATGATCCTCAAAACGTCCATGGACCGTCCTCTGCTGCGTGTATCCTCCAGATTGTTTGTGACGGCTGAGGGACGATAAAACCCGACCGTCCTAGTAACCGTGCACGCAATATCGTATTTTTGGTATAATACATGCAAATAAATATCTTGGTAAACACCATATGGAACAAATGGTAAAGGATTTGGTACTTGTAATAAAGCACATAAAGAGAGCGTGGTAATGCAATAACGAATACTGTGGTAAAACCCTTACCAATAACCTAGTAAAGTGATATTTGTGGTAAAACACATAAGGAGAGTGTGGTAAAGCATATACAAAATCGTGGTAAAAAGACTTACCATATTTGTGGTAAAGACCATTAGATATTCGTGGTAAAGCACGAGAATTTTGGGTTTTCTGACCTACGACTTAGAATTTTGGGTAAATTACTGTTTATTTACCATTGAATTATAATTGTTTACCATATATATGAATAAGCATTTACCACACATGAGTTTAATTTATTACTTGTCCCAACTTAATTGTACTACTTACTATTTTTGAATGTCCCATCACGAATGTCTTCTTTCAATAAATAGAAACAATTTTCCCAACCAACAACTATATGGACTCAATCATATACTCATAAATTAACTCTATCCTAATTATCGTACCCAACAGTAGCAAGACAATTGTAATGGGACCGAGGAAGTAAAAATTTGTTATTTTTTTATTTTTCAATAATAAATTTTTTATATTCTATTTAGGTATAGATACCAAATTTTATTGAAAAATACTAAAAATATTACATCATATTAATAAATAAATTTTATTTTAAATGAATATAACATAGTCTAAAATTTAAATAATTAGAAGAAAATATTTTAAACTCCACAGATATTATATTTTTACCGAGTATATTGCTACCCATTTACCATGTTGGACTATCATTCTTTACCATGTAAAGTATATCATATCGGAGTATAATTCTGGACGGCTAGTGCACGCTATCAAAGAACCGTCCAAATGACCATCATCCACCCCCACAACCTTTCCATTAAATATTTGTCAAACCCATCCTTAATGCATTACCACAGTCGCGGAAATCGTTACCATCATTACTTGTGCGCATTTACCACGTGGTTGAAGTTTGTTACCATGCTTCAGCATATACACTTTTACATTACAGTATAATGGTATCAATAAAACCACGAGCAACAACTCAAACAAGAACTTACCACGATAGAATAAAGTTTGGAAAAAAAACTATAAAGGCTACAAATGTTGAACCTCAGCTTTCGAAAATAAGAACGAGTTCGAAGTGAAATATTCGAAAATAAGAAAGAGTTCGAAGTGACACTCACTATATGTAAGGAAATACTTACGATCGGATGAAGATATTGATAGTTAATTACACATTTCGAACTCTAGTATGAGTACACTAGATGATTCTCCTAATGAATTTAATGTAAGATGTGAATCTATATGCTTCTCTCAAGTATATACATACATTTGGATTTATGGTCTTCTTATTTGTGGGCATAATTTTAATGAATTGAGATAATATGATCCCACTTTATCATTTAGACATAGTAATAACTTTGGGTTTGAAGTCGAAACCCTCAAACGGATAAACTTATCACGCTCACTTAGGTGGTTTAGCACATCTATACTACATGACATAGCATAAGTATAGGATAAGTTTACCACAATATTATTCTAGTACTTACCACACAATTCATGATCTCCCTAGTAATATTGCGTAGTTTTCTTTTTAAAAAATTATTTGAGATGTGTTATTTTTAATTATATTTTCGCATGCTAATGTAATTTCTAAATGATTGCTAAGATTGTACCAAAACTTTAAAAATTTAGTTATGTTTATGTTTAAAATTTATTTTATAAAGAAACCTTGAAATTTTTAATCTAATTAAATATAAAATAAGTTTAATAAAAAAAAAATTGTATAAAGTATATAAAATTATTAACCATAATACAAAATTAAATCAATATTCAATTTGCGAGAATTGGAGGGATGAGATTGTAATTAATTTAATTGCAAAAAGTGAGATAGGTTTGTGAACAGTAAAAACTCAAATTTGAGAATTTACTATTCATAAAACTTAAAATAGATTTGGTTTTAACTTTTAAGGTATTGTTAGAAAGAAGATATCACCCTATTTTGAGTTATAGGGGATCATTGGAGATGCTCTAAACCCAAAACCCTAAACCATGTAGTGTAGATGATTCACCACATATAGTGCAGATGATTTACAACATATAGTGCTGATGATTTACCACACATAGTGTAGATGATTTACCACATACTTTAGATGATTCACCACACATTGCCTAGATGATTTACCACATATAGACTAGAGATTTACCACAGTAGTTTAAAAAGTTACCACGAAAAAGAACACACTTTTTCTATACGGATTAGCATGACCGTCCTTCCACCAACCGCCTTACACACTCTGTTTTTGAAAAACCAGCAGACAGTCGAGGGGACGGACGTCCAGAACCTCCCAGGACCGTCCCGGAACTTCTGTTTGATGCAGAACTATTGGGACGATTGTTACAATCAAACGCTTATTTTGAACGTCGCCTGACCGTCCAAAGAACATTGGTTACAGAAACATCTGAACAGTGAGGGAAGAGGAGGGAAGAATACAGTGCTATGTGTCCACCCTGCCGTCGTCCGTCGTGCTCCGCTGTACGCAGCCGTCCACCACTGCCTTCTACAGTGCAATCACGGGAAGAGGAGGGAAGAATACAGAATCGTGATTGAAGGGAACGTTGAGAAGTAGGGCATTTGAGATATGAGGGTGTATTTGTATTTTCCAATCAAAGAGGGTATTTTAGTATTTTTCCATTTGTGATTAGATTAGTTAGCTTATATTTGATTAATTTATACTTAACTAATATAAATATGGGTCCTTATTTGTGAGATGTTTTCCATAGGGTCCTTGAATCTAACATATGTTTGTGTGGGGCTCTCCATGTAAGAACCCCGAGTTTTCCTCGCACTGCTCGGCACTATTGTGTGGATTATTGTAAGAGCTTGGCTATTCATACTCTACAATTTACTAAACTCACCCCATCCTAAAAATTCAAAAACTAACCTATATATCTAAATCACCCCACTTCCATTTACTGAATTGCCCTTGTGAATCCTAAAAAAAATCAATAAAGAACCTCTTATACTAAAATCACCCCACTCATCCTCACCCGATCCCTCACTCCAAGCCCTAGCGAATCTCCAAGACTCCACCCCCATTCTTTCACCTGTTCTGTCAATTCGCCCCACAAGAAAGAAGCCCACCGCGTCACCTTGCCGGATGAAGCAACCACCAAAAGAATCAGCCAAAAGAAGAATAAAGAACAAGAAGTTAATTTGAAAAGCCATGGATAGATTTGGAGATTTAGAGGTTATAAATTTTTTTCCCAATTTTAATTCACCTGTTTGCACTAGATTTTGATTTTAGATGTTAATTCTTCCATAGATACTTGAATTTGGGTGGCTGAGTTGAGTCAGTGTCATACGTGGAATATGAAACACCAGGCTTGTTCGGCCCTGGTGTGCCGCGCACCGTGCTTGGTGCGCGGATGTGGCTGCCGTGCGCTGTGGGTTGTGTACGCCAATGGTGGTCGTGCGCGTCGTGGGGTGCACGACAATGGGCGTCGTGCACCTGGAAGGGCGAACCCTTCGTAGGCGTTGCGTATCACTCGCTGATTCAAGTGCTCTCTTTTCTCATGTTTTGGTCATTTTAATTCAATTTCCCTTTGTTCAATCAGTATGTTTTACTTCTAATAATTTGTTCACAGATGGGTGTGAAAGGGGGGTAACAATGAAGCTACTTCCAGAACTCGCATTTTGTCACTAGAGACTTCAGGTAGTTTTGGATATATTCCTATTTAAATTGGCGGGTCATAAGTATTTGGTTGGAAAATTCAATCTCATTAATATACTTCTAGAACCCTATGCTTTGGTAGTATGGAACTGGAATTTTCTTAGTTCTTTTGTTACGTTTCAGATAATGCATATTGAAGGCGATATTATCTTAAGTTTCACTTATGTTGAAGTTCTAATATTTTTTCACCCTATGCTTTGGCATTATGGAACTGTGTTTATGTACTAATCTTTTTATGGACTCTAGAGTTTAGCTGTATAAAAACAGGTCATCGAGGATATTGAAAATTAGCATTTGCATACAAGCTTTGATGACCCAAATATTTGAAAGACGAAATTGTTGCTGGCTGTTGCTTTGAATATGCCTCTCTAATATTTAGAAACAGGTTTGTGTGATGATGTTTGTATATTTTAAGAGATTGATCCGAAAAATAATTTATAAGATTTGATTGTGATTTATTTGTTTTTGATTTTTTTGTCTCCTTGTTATTTAAATTAGATTTGGTTTTGTTTCTAGTTTTTCTTTTGTATCGCCCTCTAATTATTTTATTGATGGGAAAATGTATTCAAGATCAGAACACTTAAATGCTTTTGTCTTCCGTCTGCTTTGGTATTTCACTATTTCTCGATTCTCAAGTTGATAATTTTACAAAATTTACTGCTAGTTTGGATTACCACATATTCCTTTTTCAGTTTACAAATCCATGTAATGATTACCATTATATTTTGAGCATTTTGATTATGTTGTTTCTGGTCTCATGTAGTATTTCTACTGCAGTGTAGAAAAAAGAGTTCCATAAAATACAAAGTTATGCTGCAGGCAAGAAGTGGTGATGAAATTGCTTTCAATGAAGCCATAATAAGGAAAGAGAGCACGGAATAGAAGACAATCAACAACAAATTGGTGAAGAGAAAGAGAGCAGGGTATAGAAGAAATTCAACAACAAATGAAACCATAATTTCTGATTTGTGGCGGTGGAGTTGGATACTTGATTCATAGTGATCTTATTGTGTTGTATTAGTTGAATGTTTTGGTTGGTGATGTTGAATGAATAGATGCTGTATTAGTCTCATGTTTGGACCTTTCTTGTTATTTCTGGCATAGCTTTTATAGTATATATTGTTGTGTTTGATTCTGTATCAATTGGAATTGTATACAAATGAATGTTAATAACTAGTTCATTGATTTGATGAAGATGAATGTTTCCAATTTTAAACTCCTCACCTGAGTTGAATTCCTCCATTTAAAAATACATGATAAAGGTTTTATGTTTTTTGAAAATATTATAGTGTACTGTAATAATAATGAAACAAGATTCAACATTATATGTAAAAAATTGATTATTTAAGAAAAAAATTGTGAACATGTATGTCTCGGTGTATTTAATACCGATTATGTTTGATACTGATTATGTTTGTATAATTAAAGATGACTTTGCATTTAAAAATATGAAAATTATAATCCAATACAAAAAAAATAAAATATATTGTTATGATCCAATATCAAAATTATGAAAGAGGACTTTGCATTGAAATTAGAAGGGTAGTGCACGACGGATTTGGGGGTCGGAGGGTAGTGCACGACGGATGGGGAAGTTGTGAGAAAGGTAGTGCACAGCGGATGGTGGCCGTGAGGCACGTGTAATGCACAGAAGATGGTGGCCGTGCGTCTTGTGTTTCCGCTGTGCAGTATGTGGAGGGCACGGTGGGTCTTGGCCGTGCAGCGTGTGTAGTGCACGGCAGATGGTGGCCGTGCTTGATGAAGGTTGGTGGTTTTGAGTAGGGTGAATTTAGTGCAAGAAATAGTGTGTAGGTTTTTTTAATTTTTTTTAAATAATATTTATTAAGGGTATTTTGGGTAGAGTATAAGGGGTGGGGTGATTTTAGAAAAATATAGAGTGAGTATAGTCTTGCCCTTATTGCCCTAATTGTAATCTGGATGCTTGAGATTGAATTTAGTCCAGCCCAAAGTTTATTGTGAATTATCAATTTTGCCCTCCTTCCCAAAATCGTTCGATCACTTGCAAGCTCGAAATTTCTGCAGTTCACTCGCAACTCCGCAATCTAGGGGTGAAAACGGAACGGATAATTCCCGCCCGATCCGATGCCGTATTCGATTATATTTGAATCCGAATTCGAATTTTTATATACGGTGGATATTTGGCGGATACGGGACAGGATATGAGATTGTAAATATCCGCCCGTATTCGAAAAATCCGAATATCATGCGGATATTATCCGTATTTTCTATCCGAATATCCAAAAATGTATATATATATTTATATATGTATATTTAAATAAGTAATATTATATGTATAAATATAACCAAAAGCTCGAAAGCCATATATATAGTTAAATCAAATCATACTAGTAAGTAACCCGTCGAAACTCGACGGCATAATTATATATTTTATAATATATATACTTATATTGTATAAAATAATAAAAAAATCATATTTTGAGTAATGAAAAATATATAATGATTTTATATCTATTCGAAAGAGGATGTATATGATAATATATTTTAATTATTTTTAAAACTAATTAAGAAATCATATTATAACGTCTTCTTTAGCTTCTATGGCGTGTCCAATACAAACATAACAGATCAATAAAATAATTATTAATGATATATTTTTATCTAATTTGAAATTAAAATTAAAAAATAAAATAAAATTTAAATATAAATATTAAGCATAATATAAAAAAATTCCTCATAATTTGCTGAAAATTTCATTCCTGAAGTGGTGCAGTTTATATTTGTATATGTACTCTTAAAAATTGTCGCTATAGGATCACCCGAAGAGTTTATAAGAATATCATACGGAAATGTCACATTTGATTGTAGATCTTCAAAATCAGCACCGGCCTTACCATCACTTACATCAAGTATGCATTTTGCAAATTTTCTGTCATATATAAATTGTATTGTAAAAACATATCTTGTGGTATCTTGAGTTAATCATTTTTAATTTCATATTAATACTTTGAGCCACATCTTGCCGGTGACACGAAATTGCAACATAACTGTTCATGGCTAAAAAAGTAGTTTTGGAAGATAAAGTTCAACATTCTTTAAATATTGACATTGACTTTTGTTTATAATAATAGCAAAACAAACTATAAGTTGAAATTTTCTCATCTGAAATCGAATGAGAAATTTGGTTAAATCTGTAGGCTCATAAGCATTCTACCAATCAAGAATTTTTTACTTTCATGATTGGCCCAAAATGATTTAACCTCAATAATATAGTTCCGCATCTTGGTTATTATCAATCTACTTACATTGCATACTTTATTTAATGGATCTATATTCCTAATAAGCATGACTATGCAACCCTAATTCAACTATATTTCATGTTTCGGTAATCCAGAATAATTGATCATGTTTAGATATTCCAATGAAAATAATTCATTGACATTATCTATGCTTTCATCCTATTGACAAATATTGTTAGGACTGATAGATATAAATTTTTATTTGCAGACATACATTCCATGATGTAATCATTGATCGTATTAACAATCTAATTGGTAGGGATTGGTATAGCAATATCTTTAAAAACATCTGGATTTGAAGTGGTGCAGTTTATATTTGTATAAGTACTCTCAACAATTGCCGCTATAAGATCTCCTGTATAGTTTATAAGATTATTATCTGGAAATGTCACATCTAATTGTACATCTCCGAAATCAATTCCAGATTTACAAATTACCATCACCTACATGAAGAATTCATTGTGCAAATTTCTGCCATATATAATTTTCATTGTAAACAATATTTCTTGTAGTATCTTGAGTTAATTCATGTTAATTACATATTAATACTTCGAGTTCCCTCTTTACAGTGACACGAGATATTGCAACGTATCACTAACATAGGTAAAAACTAATTTTTGAAGATGTAATCCAATATTCTTTAAAGATTGACATTGACTTTTTTCTTTTTTTTTTAGTCATAGTAAAATAAAATGCGAGTGTGACTTTTTTTCTCTGAAATCGAATGAGGAATTTGGTTCATTCAGACAGGCTCATAATCATTCTACCAATAAAAAATTTTCATCCAAAATAATGAGCTTTGTTTTAATGAGCAGAGATATTAAGTAATTTTATGGGATAAGTTTTATGTATGTAGAATTCTTATCAGAATCTAGTGGAATACCAAATCTAGAATGTGCAGTCCTAACTCTTGGAAGGAATATGGGTGCTATTCCACTTGATGCTACATGCAACACAATATCACTTCTCTCACTAAGGGCTAAACATAATGTTTTCTAGATAAATTGTCGTTAAATGTCTTGTCAGTTCCACCATGTTAAGAAAAAACAATCAACACTAATCACTATCAACTACATACATTATATAAACATTCATCTGCTCATTAATCAATAAAGGTAATAGTTTAGCATGATCCGCCTTCATTTCTTTCTTATTATAATATGTCTTTTCTAGTATCAATAGATTATCTGTTTCAGATGTTAAAACTTCATTCAGTACCCGCATTCCATAGAAAATTTTCAAATTTATAAAAATTTGCAGTAATCTGCCTTTCAATTTCTAACAAAGCTAGATTTATATTTGTTGTTTTGTCAATTGCAAATCTGTTAAAATATAGATTATTGAAGTATTTATTAAAAATAGATTAAAAAATAAAATTTCCTTCTTTATTTACTGATGGATCTATTCGCACCCCAATAACTCTTTATACACCTGATTCTTTTATTTATAATATGCTTTACGAAAATAACTAATTTACTCTAAACCAATTATCCATAGAATATGAATTTTCACAATTCTCTTAATAATTATAATTTTTTGTATTATTTTTTAATATAATAAAACATAAATATGATTTATACTATTTAGTATATATTTATATACAATTAGAATGATATAATTATAATATATATATATTTAACGATTAGCAACTATATAATTGTATATTACTTTTAGTAAATATATAATTGTATACTTACTTTTTGGAGAAGTGACATTTTGTAAAAACATGGCCTATATATACATTAATTAATACATAAAAATATTTTCCATATATTCGTTAATGTATCTTTAATAATATAAATTCCATGTATACACTGCGAATTCCTTGTAAATTAAAAATTTCAAAATCTTGAAAAATTGAAAATTGTGGGAACTCCATATAAATTGAAAATTAAACATTTTTTAAAAACTAAAATTGGGATTTCATATACACATTAATATATCTTTAATATGAATAAATAAATATGATGTGCAATGTACATTTTGATTACATCATTTAACACACCACAAAAATATAACCAAAATAGAGACTAAACCTACAAAAAATTACCGACATTACAATATGATCACCATATCGAAACATAAACACAACATAATTTTTAGTTGCCAGCGCAGAAACTCGTTCTAATAATCCATGTTGCAAAAACTACAAATGCCTATTCATGTTATAATAATCATATGGTGCAAAACTCAAAATCTATAAAAAAAAATAATAAATGCAGCAATAAAACCTAAAATAAAAAATACTAAATAATAAAATCTAAAATAGATAAAATAAAAAAATAAAAAATAATAAAATCCAAAATAGATAAGTAAAAATATAAAATTTTAAATTTTATCTTTCAAATCTTTTTAAAAGTGAATAAATCTCTATTGAATAAATAAATAAATGCGAAAATCTAAAATGAGTAAATTTTAAAATACAAAATAATATAAATAAAATAAAAAATGCAAAATTTCAAATTTCAAATCTATCAAATATATTTAAAAGTAACGATTGTTGGAATTCATATAAATTTGAAATTACATATATTTCAAAAACTAAAAATTTATAATGAATAAATAAATAAATGCGAAAATCTAAAATTAATAAATTAAAAATACAAAAATCTATAAAAATTAGAAATTTGAAATGGAGACACCACATTAAATTTAGGATGGGTTGTTCACTAATGCTTTAATATATATATATATATATAGATTATAATTCTTTTGTATTATTTTAAATATAATAAAATATAAGTAAAATCTATTCTATTTAATATATATTTATATACAATTAGAATGATATAATTATAAAAAAATAGTTTTTAACGATTAGTATCTATATAATTGTATATTATTTATAGTAAATATATAATTGTATATTACTTCTAAGAGAAGTGACATATTTTTGTGAAAACATGACATATATATATTAATTAATATATACAAATATTTTTCATATATTCATTAATTTATCTTTTAATAATATAAATTTCATATATATACTGCGAATTTTATATAAATTTTTTAAAATTTTAAATTTTTAAAAACTAAAAATTGTGGGAACTCCATATAAATTAAATTGAAAATTGAATATCTTTTAAAAACTAAAAATTGGGATTTCATATACACATTAATATATATTTAATATGAATAAATAAATATGTGCAATGTACATTTGATTACATCATTTGCCACACAAAAATTATAACCAAAATTGAGACTAAACCTACATAAAATTAACGACATTACAATATGATCACCATATTGAAATATAAACGCAACATAATTCTTAGTTGCCAGTGTAGAATCTCGTCCTAAAATACTATGGTGCAAAAACTAAAAATGCCTATTCATGTCATAATAATCCTATAGTGTAAAAACTCAAAATCTATAGATAAATAATAAATGCAGCAATAAAATCTAAAATAAACACAAAATTCAAAATAATAAAATATAAAATAAAAAATGCAAAATCATAAATTCCAAAATAGATAAAATAAAAATACAAAATTTCAAAATTTTATCTTTCAAATCTTTTAAAAGTGAATAAATCTCTAATTAATAAATAAATAAATAAATGTGAAAATCCAAATATAGTAAATTTAAAATTACAAAATAATATAAATAAAAAATGTAAAATTTTAAATTTCAAATATTTCAAATATATTTAAAAGTAAAGATTGTGAGAATTTCATATAAATTGGAAATTCTATATATTTGAAAAACTGAAAATCTATAATAAATAAATAAATAAATGCAAAAATCTAAATAATAATTAATTAAAAATGCAAAAATCTATAAAAATTAGAAATTTGAAATGGAGACACCGCATTAAATTTAGGATGAGTTGTTCACTAATGCTTTAATATATATATATAGATATATAGATTAATCAACTCGACTACATGATTAGGTTATTTGCATCTAAACTGTAGTATGTAACGTCTTGTAGTAATGCTATTTAGATGTTTTGAACGAAATAACTAATGATCTTGGAAAATTTAAAAAATCAGTTTAGCTTACATAGTATATATTCCGATTTCTTTTAAAAAATTAAAAGATTATTCGAGTTAAAATTCGAATCCGTCTAGTATCCGTTTCCCAAAATATTCGAATTCGTATTTGTATTTGTATGGATAAAATACTATACTATTCGCCGCCCGTATCAGTCGTATCCGTTTTCACCCCCAGCGCAATCTCTGTTCTTCAACTACATCGTCTATGGCCGGCGGCAGAGTTCTGCGGCGGCGAATGGCGGCGTGAATTATGGAAACCGGGTTGAATTAAGCTTGAGCGAGGTTTTTATACTAGTTGGTTAAACTCACGATTTCACCCTTTCTTTTGATTTTGGCCGTTGGTTGAGCCATGTGATCTAATGGCCTGTATCGAGACCCACTTCATTTGAAATATTTCCTCTCGCTCCACATTTGCTCTGCGCTCCACTCCTCCAGCCCGACCGCTCGCCCCCTCCACCTCGTTTTCTCATCAGCCGTCTCACCTCGCCGGCGCCCGTCGTTCATTCTCGCACTTGCTGTAGGTCTGCCCTTGCTCCGCCGAATTATTCGCCTGGCGCACAACGCGGTTCCACCGCTCTCGCTCTGCCGCTGCCGCCCGACGCATCACCTCCTTCCCTGTGCCATTTCCTATTCTCACTTTGGCTCAGGTTTGATCTCTTTCTTTCTCCGGATCTCTCTTTTTTCAGGTTTGAACGAATTTAGCTGAACCGCAAATTTCCAGTTTTAGGTTTTTGTTTGAATCGTGGATTCATTTGTATTGTTATTCCTATGCTCAAAGTGTGAATAGTTTGAATTTTGGATGATGATAATTCATTGGCTTCAAATCACTTTAAATTGTGGTTACCTCTTTGTTCTCTTTGCAAATCAGTTTGAGGGGTTTTGCATATAAGGTAGTTCTTGTGGTGTATTGAATATAGTGAAATTTGATTTGTTTCATCTAATACTGTATAGATTCCAAATTCATCCTTAAATCCAATGCATGGTTCATCTAATACTGTATAGATTCCAAATTCATCCTTAAATCCAATGCATGTTAAATCCTTTGTCTTTTAAAAATATTACTCCCTCTGTCCCAGCTAAGATGTCTTGTTTGACTTCTGCACACAATCCGATGCACATTTTTAATCATTAATATCTCAAAATATATACAAGCGAAAATTATGTAAAATATATATTCTAAAACTATACAATTAGACGAATCTAACAATATCAAACTCGACTATTTTCTTCAAATATATAGTTACAATAATATCGAGTCAAAGTTGAACAATGAACAGTGTCAAAAAGTCAAACAAGACATCTTATATGGGACGGAGGGAGTAATTGTGAATTCAACCATAAATCCAACTCACTAAATCCAAATGAGACCTTAACGTACATATGGCTTAATCGTAGTTGTACTTTATCCTTTGAAGTAGGCTTTACGGCGTACGTATGGTTAGTGTAATACTGTCTGGCTGAAGATATAAAATTAGTTTTAGCCTTTTGAATTTCAGATCTGTGTATTTCTACCAAAACAAACAACAGAAGAAAAAGGAAAACACCAAGAGAAGGGTTCTAGCCTCTAATCAATGGCGAAGATTTTCGCTGCACAAAATCTTCCAGCAGACTTGAACCAAGTGATTGAACAACTGGAACGCCACTGCTTGGCTCCTGATGGATCACTCATCTCCAAATCCACCTACTACGATCTACAGCTGGTATTTACCCCCCCGCCCCCCTCCACATCCACTTCTGTACTTTTTCTTCTTTCTCGTACTCGCAGTTTCAATTCTAGGATTTTTATGTGGTTTGGTATGTAGGCCAGAGAAGAAATGTGTAAAGAGAGGCAACGATACTTGGAGGGGTTGGTAGGTTTCTGTCCTATTAATCATATGAATCGCGTTTTGATGGCTTGGAATTGTGTTTGATTTTTATTTTTTAATGTAAAATTGCACAGGCAGTGTACATAGAGGCAATAGCGATGGTGGAGGAATATCAGCAAGCTGTTTCGGTGGCTAATTTGGGTGGCATTCGCGATGTGCAAGGTCTTTATCCGCAGCTAGGATTGAAGAGCCTACCTCAGGTCTCATTTTAGGTTAATTTAATCAAACACTTATTAAAAACTTATCTTGAGGTAGGATTGAAGAGCCTACCTCAGGTCACATACCTAAACATGTAGAGATTCAATCATTCAAATGTCGCAATTGCAATTTATGTGTGTGTGTGTGTCTGTGGTTTTTTTTTTTTTTTTTTTTTTTTTTTTTTTTTCAAGTTCTAGTTCAGCGCACCTTTGAATTGAGGTGGCTGAAAAAATTGAATTTGCATGCATGAACTTCCAGTGAATAAATGACTTTGAATATGTCTTTTATTTCTTGTTAGCAAAAGAGATATCTAACAAAAGGTATGCTTTCCAGGTTTATGAGACCCTTGAGCATCGAATGGTTGTTGCAGAAGCTGCCCAAAGATTGAGGCTTCCTCTCATCTCCAAAGATGGCGAGATACACGAGGAAGATATTGAAAAATGGAGTATTATGTCGAGGAGCTCACTTGATAGTACAAGTACCAGTGTTACTATCAGCTCAAGCACCAATTCAACTAACTATACAAATATATCTGGTCTTGGGGGTGGGACTCCTGCCATTAGTTCTGTCTCTTCTGGGGTTACTGATCCATCAGAGCCTGAAGTTGGCGGTGTCCCAAATAGGTTCCTTGGGATAACACCATCGTACTTGTGGCAAACACAGCTTCAACTGACACCACTTTCCATGGTATGGCCACTTATCATGATCAATATGCTGGCCGATTTTATGTTAATATGAAATTATTTACATGATCACTTATGTGGATCAATTGCTTGTTCTTTCATTTATTGTAGTTAATCATTTCACTAATATTATAGCAACCGAAGAAGACAATGGATTGATTTTTCTGAAAATGCAGGACAGTACAGAATACCAGGTGCTGCTGGCTCGTGAGATTGCCAGTCGGTTGGATGCCAAATGTGATAAGTTAGCAGATGCTATTGTCTTTGATGACACTGGTCAGTCTAAATATCTAACCTTAATAATTGTGCTGTATTGTGAAAAATGTTTCATTGCGTGATTGACATCTGATGTGTATATTGGTCTATCTTTATCTTCCAGACTCACCAATGACCTATTGATGCTGTACATTACTAATTACTTATCTTCAGTTTTGCTGTCCATCTCTTGATATACAATTTGATCTCAATTTGTGTTGTCTAGTTATTTGCAGTTTGGTTCTCTGCTTATATCATCCAAAAACTAGTCAAAACTGTTCATACTTTGCATACTCTGATTATTGCCTATTTGTTACTCTGCATTGATGACTTTGTTTATTTATATATATACTTTTCTCTGTTGGTTTGCCAGATTCATCAACAGGCCCCCAGAATCTGCCTTCCAGACTCCCTGAAAGGTCTTTCTCTAATGCTGCAATTTAATGTTGACTGACTGAAAAAGATGTAGATTGTAATCACTGCATATACAAATTTACTCCGTATTTGATTATTACAGTTTGAATTTTTGTCTAACAGGGTGAAATTGATCATTGAGGAGATTGAAAGAGAAGAATTAGCATGGAGAGAAGATTTGTATTCATCTGACAGAAAATTTGCAGAGTACTACAATGTAAGCAAGAATTTGTTCCACATTTTGACGGTGATTTATGTCTGAATGAATTTATGTGCATAGAGTTCATAATTACATATTATTTGCTTATAATGAAGGTTCTAGAGCAGATTCTCGGGGTGCTTATCAAGCTTGTCAAAGATGTCAAACTTGATCATCAGCACAAATATGTAAGGCTGTAAGCTTTTAATTCAATTGGGCTAAGAGTGCTTGGATCTTCTTTTCTGGTACCCAAGCACATACTTTGAGATAGCAAGTCACTATGCTCGCTACCTCAATTTTACATATTTTTTTTAGTATTCTTATAAAGACTGTGATTTCATAGGATGAACTACAAAAGACTTGGTTATGCAAAAGATGTGAGACCATGAATGCTAAATTGAGGTATTGGTTCTCTTTATCTTCTGTTGATCTTGTTCTAGTGTGTGAACTAATTTGGAGATCCATTTATAGAATGTCCAAACAAAATCTTTTGTAAATATAATCTGGGTGACAGCATTCTTTGCTTGATTTTGTTTGAAGAGTTCTAGAGCATATTCTCCTGCTTGAAACATATACTACAGAAACCATTCCTGCACTCCACAAAATTAGGTAAGCAATTCAAATCAAGTTGTATGTTTCTTCCTGGGTACTAGGTAGTAATATCAACTAATCCGTCTTTACACAGGAAATATCTGGTTGAATCAACAGAAGAAGCTTCCCTTGCATACAATAAAGCAGTAAGTGAACTTTTTCACACCGTACAGTTTGATTTTAATTTTGAGCCTGCTGCTGCTGTGTAGCAATGGAAGTTTTGAGTTTGAAATCTATTAAGGATGTTGCAATTGCCAACCTTGAGGCCTGCCAACCGGCAACCACCATGGTTTGGTGGAAAAGTTACACACTCGTGCTTGTTTATAAGAAACAGTATTGGTTAGTAGAACCATTAAATTATTAGTGATTGTGGAAGTTCTATATACTTTCATTCCAAGTATGGACTATGGAGCGAGTGTTATGGCGGTATGTAGAAACATTTGAGTGTTGCGTATGCCTCATGCTAACTTAAGTGTTCATTCAGCCACTTTTCTTTCTATGCTTGAGGAGGAGACCTGGAGATTCGGTGCTTTGTCAGCTTTAGGCTACCTTTGATTTTAGATTTAAATATTCCTACTTGTGGCCTCTCTGGTGTGTTTTCTCCACCGCAGCAGGGAGCACTGTACTGTGTAGAAATCAAAATACAATGTCAATTTAATGTTCGATTATTTAACAGGTCACGAGGCTTCGTGAGTATCAGGGTGTTGACCCTCACTTTGACAACATAGCAAGACAATACCATGACATTGTGAAGGTAAAATTAGTTCAGTAGTGTCTGTTTTGGTTCTGTGGATACATTTATGAGTAAGCTCTAACAGAAAGTATCCGGGCAGAAATTGGAAAATATGCAGTGGACAATTCATCAAGTGGAAATGGACTTGAAGCGATTGCCCGACCATCCTGGCGGCCCTTGAGTATAGGTCGAACATTACATTTGCTAATATAAATATACCTGTGACAAGGGTATTTGTGTGGGAATGTAATGCAGAGTAGTAACATAACTTGGGTTGATTTGTGATGATATCATCTTCATAATTGGGATTTCAATTTTGAACATACTACTTGTTTGACACCATGCGTTGTGGCAGCAAGATATGAATTTGAAATTGCAGCCCATTCAGGGAAGAAACAGAAACTGGAGAATGGGAATCAAAGTAAATAACTTGTACCAAGGCAGGTAATGATCTTTCCTTTATGATTGACAAAACGTACCCCTTTCGACTCTTGCATCCAGATCACCTGTTATCCTGCTTCCGTCGTTATTCCATCTTCCTGCCCGGCGAATGTGGTCTTGGCCTCTTTCGAGCATCGCCCTCGTCGCAACCTGCCTGCGTCCGACTGTTCCCTTCCGACATTTTGGTTCCTTCACTTCCTCTGTAGAGAATACTGAATAATTGTGATCATGGTATCTGTACCTGGCTTACTGGCTTACGAATTTAATAAGATTTCACTTGATTATGTCTTTTTTTTATATATATAATTCTATAAAAATTAAATTTATTCAATAGAAACGAGCACTGTTCAAATATTCTGTTGAATATGATGAAATTTTATTTATAAAACAAAAATAAAATGAACAGAAGAGTTGTCCAAACTACAGGATTGTCCAGAAGCGTTAAGTAGCAGGAATTTGGAAAAAGGTCGACCTTTCGGATGGGACAGGATTTCAGCAAAGTCGAGAAATTTCTAGTACTCCTTCGTTTTTTATTACTAGTCATTTTTAAGGAAGAAACACATTTACCAAGATTTACAATTATTATTATGGATTATTTTACTTTTACCCCTATGTATTTTTTTGGAATAAAAAATAAAATTGGAGTGGAGAGAGAATACACAGTATTTTAGGAATATATTTTTATAATAATATAGGGATAGTATCGGAAAAATATGAGATAAATATGTAAAGTGACAACTATTTTGAAGTACTTTTTTTGTTTCTAAAAAGATAATTTTGCATAATTCAATTATGTGCAGTAGAGGAATAATCAAGACAAGCAAGAAGGAGGTTGATGATAGAACTAGACATCCAAATCCCTCATGCTTTTGATCCCTTCGCAGATGCCAAAGAGTCGGACGCTCATGGCGCAACCAAGGAGTCTACTACTACGTCCACATACGCATATCCAGCAGAGGAATGGGAGCAAATGCCTCACCACAATCCAGGGCCCGAGGAATGGAATTCAACTACCACAAAATTCTGAGAGATCTGAAGAAAGAATTCTGCTGCTGCAATGGCAGTGTGGTTCAGGACAAGGAGGAGTTGGGGAATTCAGTGATTCAGCTCCAGGGCGACCAGCGCAAGAACGTCTCCCGCTTCCTCGTCTCCACCGGCATCCTTAAAAAGGATCACATCAAGATTCATGGCTTCTGAGTTGTGTGATGCATTTACGAATTGTCGAATTCTGTGAAAGGTGTTTTGTTTATCGGAACGAACTAAGTTTCTTGAATCTTAATTGTGTCTGTATATGATATTTTGATGCATATGTGTTGCATTGGTTTGGCCTGTGATGTCCTTGATTACTCAACAGTAGTGCATTTGTAAGTGCATTTGTAAGTTTTGTTTTTGTTCTATGTCAAGGCACTGGATTGTAATAACTTTGTTGGTGTTATTATGAGACGAAATCCGTAACCAAACATCATCCTTGGTAACCCCATTTCGTCTCATCAATTTCATAACATCAATAATAATTTATAGGAATCAACAACTAATTAAAAATGTCTCGAGGTACAGCCGGCATGGTTCTTATTCTACACACCCAAATTGTGTTATCATCGTTTATATATATTAATTCCTGATAATACAATTAATAGTATAACTGATGATGGCCTGCAAGTTATTGAATGTTGACTGGGTTGTGGCTGTGCAATCAATGGGACAACAGCTGCCAATGAAATACTTTGTAATTAAACATTTATATACCAATTCAATAATATAAAAAATTTAAAAAAAATTAAACTGGTGTAAGAACCAAGAACAGAACCAGCAACTGTCTTTTATGTAATCCTTTTCATATTTGTAACCTTTCTCGAGATGACTCCAAAGAATCAAAATCAAATACACATTGGAAATTCTCCAAAAATATTCATGGAGAGAAAAAAAAAAGAACTAATGGAAACAATCTTGAAAGTAAATATGATACATATTCTCAGGACAATCAGGCATCAACAGCTAGCTAGCAGCCCCGGCGGTTTCGACAGTTCTAAAAGAGCTTACCCTGCTGTTGTGTGGTTCCGGTTCTCATCATCGTACAGAACTCTTCATAGTTAATTCTTCCATCCTGGAAAACGCCAATCTCAACTCAATTCCAAAGTTCCCGATGATTTAGGAAAAAATCTTGTAACAAAAAATGCTTTAGGAAAAAAAAAAAAAAAAAAAAGGGTGCTCACATTATCGGCGTCCACTTCTGCGATGATTTCTTTAATGGTTGAGGCATCACCCATTCCGTGCGCTTGCATTGCTGTTTCAAGTTCGTCTCGTGTTATGAACCTGTGCCATTTGTAATAAGTACAATAACCGTTTAATAAATAAACACGCGACATATGTTGCTGATCAAGCCGAAAGTTCTTGAGGGTTGCTCGGCATTAGCTTACCCACTGCTGTCTTTATCGAAGTATTGGAATGCTCTGTACAGATGTTCCTCCCTTTCCAATCTGTGCCGGTGCATTGTAGCTGTGATGAACTCTATGTAATCTATCGACCCGTTTCCATCCACATCAGCCTGTAGACGTCGCGACGAATTTTTAAGTTAGTTAAAGCTTCAGAAGGTGCATTTGGTCGAGAAATGAGAGAACAACACTAACCGCGTCCATAAGCTGCCTAACTTCAGCTTCAGTGAGTTTTGATCCGAGCCTAGCTAAGCCGGCTTTAAGTTCTTCGTAAGTAATGGTCCCGCTATTGTCAGTGTCCATGTTCGCGAACATCGACCTCAGCCCTTGAATTTCTTCCTGGGAAAGATTTTCCGCAATCACCTGGAAATGACAGTAAACAAACATCGATGTCAGAATCGTTCAATCCATTGCTTTCCTTTCGATTTCCATAGATGAATGACAGATTTTGGCACCTTGAGTGCAAGTTTCTTAAGTTTGTTCATCGCCCTGAATTGCTTCATCCTAGACAGGACCGCGCTGTCAATTGGCTTATCAGGTGCTTCTCCATCTTCTCTCATCCACGGATGCTCTTCAAAATTCGCGTGCAAAATTTTTCAAGCGAAAAATACTACAAAATACGATTACATTGCAACGAAGATTTTGTAGAGAAAGTTGAAAATGTACCAAGAACTTCAGCAGCTGTGATACGCTTGCTCGGATCCTGAGTAAGCATTCTACCAACGAGGTCCTTGGCAGCGTCTGAGATTGAAGGCCAAGGATTGCTTTCGAAATCCACCTCGCCTCTAAGTATGGCGTCGAATATCCCCTTCTCAGTCTCTGCAATCATAGTCGACATCAAACTGTCAATAAAGAACGATCATATCTGCACAGACAAAAGAATTAAAGGAGACTGAGTATACAAGAGAGCTGAGAGCATACCGGCCCAAAAAGGAGGGACACCACAGAGTAATATGTACAGTATGACCCCAGCACTCCAAATATCGGCCTCCTTCCCATACTTCCGGCGCAGCACTTCTGGCGCGACATAATAGGCGCTCCCCACGACATCCTTGTATACTTTCCCTAAAGATATATATACACACCATCCGTCGTGTGATCAGTTTAACTTGTTTATGGGTGTTAATTGGCAAAAGCTAAACTGAATTGTGAGACAAAATAGTTTTCTTAAAAGAGACAAAATAACTTAAAAGAAGTGTCCAATCAATTCTTTTTGAATTGAATCCATGTAGAGTAGTATTTTGGATTTCAGGAACAACTAATTTTGAGTAATTTATTGATCACATAACCAGTTAATAGCCAAAAGCCAACTGCCAAACAACCTAATAACTAATCTGACTTATGGATGATCTTCATGAAGTCAAATACTACAATACGAATTCATTGAAATGGTCTTCTAACTAAGAACTGTGTAATATAACTTCATACGTTGTAAAAGTCAGCCAAAATTGAGCATACAAATCTAAAGAAGAATCAATTAGATATCATACGGATTGCCACGATTGTTTCACATCGGTGTAGATATTCGAAAACGGAGGAGGGACAAGAATCTTATTATATATACCTTCTTCGATGAAAACCGATAACCCGAAATCAGTCGCCTTCAACAGAGCCCCCTCCGTCTTGTCCGAAAGCAAGAAATTCTCGGGCTTGAGATCGCGATGCATCACCCCCATGAAATGGCAAATCTGCACGACCTTAACAATACTCCTGCCCATCTGAGCCGCGGCCCTCTCACTGTAATGCCCCTCGGCAATAATCCGATCGAAGAGCTCCCCGCCGGCGCAGAGCTCCATGACGAGATGGACGGAGTGCTTATCCTCAAAGGCGCCTTTGAACTCGACGATATTCGGCTGGCCGCTGAGGTGCTGCATGATCTGGACTTCCCGGCGCATGTCCTCCTTGTCGCTCCTGGTGAGCAGCTTCCTCTTCGAGATGGATTTGCAGGCGTACACGTGGCCGGAGCTCAGGTCGGTGCAGAGATGGGTGACGCCGAATTGGCCCCTCCCGAGCTCTTTTCCGAGACTGTATCGGGAATTGATGTCCTCGTACGGTTTGCCGAGGATGGTTTTGGAGGCGGCGGATTTGGGGTTGGGCGGCGGCGCCGGAGGGAGGAATTGGGCGGCGAAGCCTGGGGACATCGTGTACTGAATTGGCGGCTTGTGGTGGACTACGCCATTGCCGCCGTCGGCGATTTTACTACTGTCGTGATGTTTATTCTTGGGCATACTTGCGCAGACACCCATTTTGGCAGAAGAAGAATTGTTAGGGATGAAGAAATGATGATGATAATGATCGAGAATTGGATTGAGTTGGAAATACTATAATAGAGAGAAAAAAGAATGCGTGAAATGGAAGTGTTGGGGAATTTCGCAGGTGTTTTAATGATAATCAGGGTAAGAAAAGGTCAAAGGCATGGTAAGAGAAGATCGACACTCAACAACTGGAATTGATGGAGAAGGATTGTCTGAATTTTGAGAGACGACAAGGGGTGAAAAATAAAAACGTTTTTGGTAAGAAACATGAGAAGAAACAAGAGAGGAGAGGCCAAAGGAGACGGCTTTCAGGCTAGCTGGTCCTTTATGTACATTAGTGCATACATTCCTTTTTTACTAGTATAATTTATAATAAGTAGTTGTATTATTATTTTATCTTTGGCTCCAGCAACATACGCTAACTTCGTGACTCTATATATTATATATATAAATTTTATAAAATATACGTAGTACTTCTATTAAGTTAAAATTACACTATGAATTAAGAACAAAGGAAATACGCGCTATTCATTCGTAGGCCGTAGCAATGTAATTGTGTAATATTCTTTTTCTTTTTTCTTTCTTTTTTTTATGTTGCTTGTTCTATAAGATAGTATGTCAAACTCAACATGTTTAACTTCTTAATAGAAGTAATGATTTTTTGTGTAAGATATGATGCAATATATTGATCAATTATTTAAAAATATTCAAATTGGAAGGGAGAAAAAGTTGTATAAAAATGTACCCAGAGAAAGTCAAATAAAACATGAATGGCATGTAATCCAAATTATGATGGCTTCGATTGAATGAAGTATACTATGTGGATAATTTTTTATATTTGTGTTGGGGCACTAAGAGTTGTGGGCCGCAAGAAAAAAAAATGGGGTGTTGGGCCCTAGAAAATGGGCCGAAGAAGGATTTCTAAAAAGAGTTGGGTTTGATATCTATTAGACCGAGGAATTAAAAGAGAGCGATCCAGAGCAAAAGAGAAAACCCGAAAGGAAGAAGGCGTCGGGAGGAAAGGATTTCGGCCGAAAAGAAATCAAATCAGCCGATTGAAGCAAACAGTGGAATCGGCTTAGGGGAATCGGCCGGAGAGCGGTTATTTCAGCTCCGGCTATAAATAGGGGATGTCACACACAGAATCAGAGAGATCAATCCAACCCCCAAAATCCCTTTATCAAATTTACTTCTTTGTATCTTTACTGCTTTCCTTTACTGCTTTTCCTAGATTTTAGCTTAGCTTGTAGCGGTTAATTCCAAGTCCACCGTTGTTTCTCAACAACCGGTAGTTTGGTTCTAGTTTTTCCGGTGAATTCGCCGTTGTTTCTTAACAACAGGTAGATTCTCCATTGTATTTTGTTGCCATTCGAATACTAAGAAATATTCAGTCAAGTTTGGGCGTAATTTGTCAAGTTTGGGCGCATTATCATTAATCCGGACCCGTAACCGGTTTGATCCTTTCTCCGGTAGTCTCCCTTGAGGAGAAAAAGATCCTTTTGGCTCCAGGCCAAAACAGTGGCACGCCCAGTGGGACACGAAATGGCATTTGAACAAGCAACTCCAGCGGTTAACACGGCGGCGAGGACTGATTTGCCGCCGATCCAGGAAGAGCGCGTAGCAGAAGCCGGAGAATTCCCCCCAGGTTTCCCCGGACCATCAAACTTCCACAATCAGGAGTTTTCAAACGATGATTTAACCCCGCGGTTCCGAGATCAGGTTCAATTTATGGTTGAAGCGGCGGTTACTAATTCGGTTCGCCAGATAGAAGGCAATATCCTGGCAGCAATGCCAGCTATGTTCAGAGCCGAAATAGCGAGGAATATGTATCCGATGGGAACGCAGCAGGCACCAATGGCGCAAAATCCACCACCTGCGATGCCAAATCCTCATAATTTTCAACAGCAGGCCTATCGGCCGCCAGGAGGGCACGGGCCTCGGCCTTTTGTCCCTCCACAGCAAAGGTACGATCAGCAACAGAATCAACCGCCTCAACCAGTCGTTCAACCGCCTGCTCCAGTGGTCCAACAACAATACGCACCACAGCAGCAGAATCCACCACAGCTGGTTGACAGGGAGTTAATTGCTGAGATTATTCATACTCAGTTTGGAAATATCATCGGCCAGGAGAATAGGCCGATGTATCGGAAACCTTATCCAGGCTATATTGAGGAGCAGTATCCACTGCTTAGAGGGGTAAAGGTTCCAGATTTTAACACTTTTTCTGGAGAAGTCGGCCGCTCTACAATTGAGCATATTGGCCGATTTACAGCTCAATGCACCAGAATCGCGCAAAACGATTTTCACAAGTTGATATTGTTTAGCTTATCGTTAACTGGCCCGGCATTTGAATGGTACATCAATTTGCCAGCGGGATCGGTCAATACATGGGCCGAGATGGAGCGGTTATTCCATGACCGATTCTATAATACCAATCCTGAAGTTTCGGTAGTTGATCTGACGTCAACCAAGCAGAAGGCGTCCGAATCGGTTACTGAATTCATTGAAAGATTTTATGCAGTGAAGGCTCAGATGAAAACAATGCTGCCTGAGCATGAATATATTCAAATCCTGAAGCAGAATTTGAAGTTTGCCATCAAGGATAGATTGATGGTTACAAGGCCAAGGACTGTGGCCGAATTAACGGCCAAAGCTATAAGGATGGAGACTTATTTGGCAGAACAAGCGGCTTTCAAATCAAGCCGAAGTCAAAGTGGGAGATCACAACCTATCCAGTCAGCTGCTTCATTTGCCGAGTCTCTAGATAGATGTGAAGTTCAGGAAGAGTACAATACGGATGACGTTCCAGCATTAGCCGAGGTTGCGAGGGCAGAATTAATCATTAAAAAGCCTATGACTTGTCCAGCACTTCGGCCAGCCAGAGGCAAGGAGAAAGAAGGAGGGGATGAATCTCAAAGATTTTATTCTTTCGACTTGTCACAAATGGATGAAATATTCGATTATTGCCAGAAGAACGGATTGTTGGAGTTTAAAGGAAACCATCCACAGCCCACCAAGGATCAATTGGAAGCTGGATGGTGCAGATTCCATGGATCGGCTACTCATTCCACGGCGGTTTGTGGATATTTCAGGAAGTTAATTCAGAAGCATGTCGATGATGGGAAGCTGAAGTTCCCAGACAGGCTTATGGCGATCGATAAGAATCCTTTCCCTGTTGCCAACATGGTGATGGTGCATCCCGACCAGAATAGATCTGTACATGACCGATTGGGGGATCAAACATCATCTAGCAAAAGTTCTGTGCACGATCGGCTTGGAAATCGGCCATCGGATCAGAAGTCAGGTGTATGGAAACGATTAGGATCTCCGAAAGGAAAGGAGAAAGTTCCAAATGTTTTCGACCGATTGGGGAATTATGAAGTAAAGGAGTGGATCAAGCAATCGGAGAAACATCAGGAGATCGAGATCGGGAATAAGAGCGAGAAGCCAACGTTGAAAATCATAACTAACGGATGGGATTTAGAGATGAAGTTAACAGCCGACAAGCAGAATGGAAAGACTGTGATTCAGATCACAGTTCCTGAAGAAGCTGTCAGTCCCGAAATGAAGAAGCTCAGAAGGCCACCAGCAAATACTCAGGTAGGCCGATGGGTCCAAAATTCTCCAGAAAAGAGGCATTTCGGCCAACGCTGATTTGACAATTCCTCCTGGAGGGCAGAAGAGAGAAAAGTTCCAAAAGGAAAGGGATCATATCGTACTTTCAAACGAAGAATGCAACGACTTAAAGCAGCTGCTACTTCTGAGCAAGAGGAGTACGACATGATGCATATGGAAGAGGACTTTCCAGACGATTGTTCGTTCTCGGAAGGAAGGATACTCGATAGAGTATTTTCGGCTCGTTTGAAGTCAGCCGAAGGGAAGGAAGTGAAGAAGCCGAAAGAAGGACAGGATCGGCTAAAAAACAAAACTGAATTTCGGCCGAAAGTAATACAGCCGAAAATCGAAAACCAACAGCCGAAAGCAAAAGAAGAGTGGAAGCCTAGACCAGTCCGAACAAGGGAATGGAAGCCAAAAACAAATATTGTTCCGAATAGTGATACATTTTCAATCGGACAGTTCAAGTTCGACTTCGGGTCTAGTGCAAACATGGTAGGAGTGACCACAACAGCGGAGGAGGAGTACTGGTCTGATTCCGAACCAGCCGTGGTCTTCTGCCAGAAAGAGGGAGAATATTTCGGCGATGAAGAGCCCATTGTGGATTTCTGTTTCGCCAAACTTGAAGCATTTCGGCCTGAGGCCGAAACTGAGAAAGTAGTTGAAGAAGGCTATGAGGCGTTTGTCCCAGAAGCTCAACCAAGCACAATTCTACCGCCGACTGCAAAGATGTCTCAACATGTGAGACCTTTGTATGTGAAGGGTTGGGTCAATGGGAGACCGCTCAGAAGAATGTTTATTGACGGAGGAGCAACCGTCAATATCATGCCCTTAGCTACACTAACGAAGATAGGCCGTTCAAAGGAAGATTTACTCCCTACAAGGATGAAAGTATTGAGTTTTGTGGGAGCCCAAACCGCGGCCGAAGGGTGTATTTTGGTGGATGTAACGGTCGGAACGATATCGATTCCGACTATGTTCTTTGTTGTAGATGCCGAAGTCCCGTATGCGGCCCTTTTAGGCCGATGCTGGATACATACATCTCGTTGTTTGCCATCAACGCTGCACCAGAAAGTGTGGTTCTGGAAAAAGGATGGCACAGTTGAAGAAGTGGAAGGAGACCAACCTCCGTTTCCAGTCAGCTCAGCCGGTCGAATTGATGCAGTATTATACGAAGAGCCCATACAACCATTCCTAGCAGTGGTAGGGGATCGGTACCCGCAGGTTGTCGAGTGTGATTGGACAGATTTGGGGTTTGAGGTCAGATATCAGGCCGACGAACAGCCAGTTGAGGAAGAAAGTAAATGATGGGTGCACGACCGAATCAAGCAATCGAGTTCGAATCGGCCGAACTCGGAGTTTCAGACGACAAAGCAGGATGTAGCGAATTAATGGATGCAATTCCAAAACGAACACCGGATTTCAAAGCTCAAGACCCCTTGAAAATGGTCAATGTTGGTACAGATGAGCACCCGAGGGAGATCCCATTGAGTGCAAATTTAAATCAGCAGATGACAAGCCGATTCAAGGAGGTTCTAATCGAATTCAAGGATTGTTTTGCATGGGACTATACAGAGATGCCAGGACTGGAGCGATCGATTGTGGAACATAGACTGTCAATCAAAGAAGGGTTCAGGCCGCATAGACAGCCGGCCAGGAGGGCAGCGCCTGAAATAGTTCCAAAAATAAAAGAGGAAATAGAAAAGTTGTTAGCGGCCGGATTTGTGAGGCCAGCTAAATATGTAGAGTGGTTATCGAATATTGTTCCTGTAATCAAAAAGAATGGGAAGTTGAGAGTTTGTATCGATTTCAGAAATCTTAATATAGCCACTCCTAAAGATGAGTATATGATGCCTATTGTTGATTTGTTGATTGATTCGGCCGCAAAACAGGGGATGTCATCATTCATGGATGGATATTCAGGATACAACCAAATCTTTATGGCCGAAGAAGATGTTCATAAAACTGCATTTCGGTGTCCGGGAGCCATATGAATATACGAATGGGTAGTAATGTCATTCGGCTTGAAGAATGCAGGAGCTACCTATCAAAGGGCCATGAATTATGTTTTTCATGATCTAATAGGGGAATGCGTCGAAGTCTATATCGATGATGTCATGGTCAGATCCAGAGATATGGAAAGCCACTTGGACGATTTGCGGAGGGTATTCACAAGAATAAGATTACATGGAGTGAAGATGAATCCTGCTAAGTGCACTTTTGGAGTGCAGGCAGGAAATTTTCTTGGGTTCTTGGTACACAGTAAGGGCATAGAAGTTGATGCGAATAAGACCAGAGCAATCCAAGAAGCCAGGCCTCCACATGATAAGAAGAGTCTGCAAAAATTCCTTGGAAAGATCGGTTTCTTGAGGCGATTTTTGGCAAATGCGGCCGGAAAGTCGAAACCATTAACCGATCTACTAAGGTTGAAGAAAGAGGAGGAATTCATATGGGGAGTTGATCAACAGAGAGCCTTTGAGCAATTGAAGCAAGCTTTGGTGAATCCACCAGTGTTGGTCCCTCCAGTTTTGGGTCGACCGCTCAAATTGTACATAGCAGCGGCCGAAGAGTCTATTGGAGCGTTGTTGGCTCAAGAAGATGATGAAGGAAGAGATCGGGCGATTTACTATCTAAGCCGAATCCTTAGGGATGTCGAATTAAGGTACTCGCCGATTCATAAATTGTGTTTAAGTCTTTAGCATGCATGTCAAAAGTTGGAATATTATATTCAACCACGGCAAGTGATAGTGGTAGCTTTGGTTGATATAGTGAAAATTATGATGAACGATCCGATCAGTAGCCGAAGAATGGCCAAATGGGCCATGAAGTTAAATGCATATGACTTGAAATATCAGCCACTTAGGGCTATGAAAGGGCAAATTGTAGCCGATTTTTTGGCCGATCATGTAATGCTCCCAGTGTCCGATGACATCGGGGATCAAGTTCGGCAGAAAGAAATAAATGAGGAAGGGATTGTATATCTACAACCATGGATAATGATGTTCGATGGTTCAAAAGCCGCTTCAGGAGTTGGAGCAGGGTTTACTCTACATACACCGGAGGGCAAGATATATAAGAACTTCGTACAGTTACCGAAGTCCTATACGAATAACCAAGCTGAATATAAGGCATTGATCTCGGGATTACGACGACTAATAGAAGAATGAATAAGAGCTATCGTAATCAGAGGAGATTCACAAGTAGTTATTCAACAGCTGTTAGGAGATTTTTCGGTCAAAATTTCCCAACTAATCGGATTGTACGAAGAAGCAATCGGTTTGTTAGAAGAATTCGACGAGGTGTACATCGAATACATCCCAAGGGAGAAAAACGAATTAGCTAACGAATTGGCTCAACATGCAGCCAGGTATCGGCTGATGCCGATAGCGGGAAATTTGGAAATATATTTGGCCGAAACTGAAAAGGCCGAATGGATAAAGAAGATAGCACAGACGTTGGAAAATCCATCCGAAGCTAGTCCAGTCGAAAAGCAGAAGGTGATGGATTATATAGTGATAGGAGGGTTACTCTTTAAGCGAGCCATTGATGGAGTTTTACTCAGATGCGTCGGAGAGGAAGATGCTAAAAGAGTAATGGGAGAAGTTCATGAAGGAATATGCGGCGCACATCGTGTAGGAAAATCGATGAAATGGAGTAATATTCGGCTGGGATATTATTGGCCGAATATGGGAATTGATATTGAGAAATATGCTAAAGGATGCCGCGAATGTCAGAAGCATGGGCCGATTCAAAAGTTACCGGCCGAAGAGATGCATATAATGATTAAGCCATGGCCATTTCGAGGATGGGCTATGGATATAATTGGGAAGATTCATCCTTCTTCATCGAAAAGGCATGAGTTTGTGCTAGTAGCAACAGACTATTTCACAAAGTGGGCCGAAGCTCAAGCATATGTCAGCATTTCACAAGAAGAAGTGATCGAATTTATTAAGAGACAGTTGATATATAGATTTGAAATTCCACAAACGATTCTAACAGACAGAGGGACTGTATTTGTGGGAGAAAAAGTCAAGGCCTTTGCGAAAGAGTATGGGATAAAGATTGTGCACTCGCCGCCATATTATCCACAAGGGAATGGACAGGCAGAGGCCACGAATAAGCAGTTGATAGGAATTATAAAGAAAATGATCGAAGATCAGCCAAGAAAGTGGCATGAGAAGTTATCGGAAGCGTTGTGGGCTTATCGAAATGCCAAGACTTCAGCCACTGGATTTACACCATTTCGGCTGACTTATGGAATGGATGCAGTACTTCCAGCCGAAATAACAGTGCCGACCTTAAGAACAAGCCAAGCAGATTTAATGACGGCCGAAGAATATGATTGTGCGATGAAAAATGAATTATTGGAAGTTAATTCTGATCGGGTGCAAGCCTTTGAGAATTTGCAGAAAAATAAAGATATTGTGGCCGATTGGTATAATAAGCGAATCCGTGTGAAACGATTTGAAGTCGGCGATTTAGTTTGGAAAGTTATATGGCCACCTAAACAGAAAGATGGCCGATTAGGTAAATGGAGCCCCAATTGGGAGGGGCCATTTATTGTTCATACGAAATTACCGAATGGAGCATACATGTTAGTGGATGAAAATGGTGAGCAGATGTCGAATCCAGTAAATGCAAGATATATGAAGAAATATTATCCATCAGCATGGGATTAAACATTAAGTGAGGCGAAAAAGTAAAGATTTTATTGCATAAACGAGCATTACAAAAACGGTACTGCTTCGGCCGAAAACGGCGTCGATAGTCCGAAATTACAATATACAAGGGAAACGTCCTATTCTATGCAGGCATATACAAGGGAAAGGTCCTTAAAGGAGGCCCAGCCTTGTAGAAATGCCGCTAAAACTATCGGCAAGACAGAAACAGGGCACAGTTGCTTGCCCCAGAACAGTATTGCCGATTTTAGTCCTACCACCGAACTTCTACTCCTGGATACGCTATAACGAATGGTACAACGTCCCAGAGGTAGAAGTCAAACTCGGGTACAGCATCCGCACGACCTCAGACAGAAGTAGGAGGAGTGCAGCGAGGCAGTCACCCAAAAACGGTGGAAGGGGGAAGGGATGGAGGAATAGCGAAGGGTAGTTATTCCCCCCATTAGAAGGTCTGACCGGATATGCAACCGCAAAGTCGAAAAGAGGAACACATTTGCATAGCCGTCGAGACCTGCATTTGGAATAATAAATAGAGATCCTCGCCCATACTAGCATGATGAGAAGGGTGTTAGCTGAACTCGTGCCGCATGGGCGGAAAGTTTTCGTATCACGTCTGGAAATCCTTGAAGATACATGATCCAGAAACCATGGGGGCACTGGAGATAAGGGATTGAATAAAGGAGAAAGGAAAGCCATATTAAGTTGAAGAAGTGATGGATAAACATTGATAAAAGCCGGATATTTATAGAAGAAGGATAAGTACTTGACAGAGGAAGCGGTCAATATTAAATGTTATTTATGGGAAAACGTTACAGCTGATTCCCGGAAAAAGCTGCTAACATCCAGGAATCAGTAATGAAGAAGACCGAAAAAATCGTGGAATGAATCAGATACGAATCACATTGCAGAAATAAAAAGATACGAATCCAAGTACATTCCGTCGGCCAATACAACCTACAAAAAAGAAAAAGAGGGCCGACAACAGTTGGTGAAAATGGCCGAAATCCATATTCAAAAGCAAAACAGAGCGAAATTTCGGCCCATATACATAGTCAAATAACACAAAGGAAACTAATGATCCGCGCTGTCATCAAAATGGATATCGTCGTCCAATCCTTGGAGAGCGTCGATAGAGGGGTTAACTGCAGACGTCATCAAATCCGAGCCCGTTTCCGAAGAAGGGCCAGGAACGTTGCTTGAAGAAGGACGATCGGTGGCCAAATTAGCGCCAGCATCAGATTTCCCTAAGATAAGTAAAAGAAAAGGGATGATGAAGCAAGAAGACATAAAGAGTAATCAAATGACAAAAGGGGAAAAGACAGAGTACCTGCAAGAGCTTTTGAAGATGAAGGAACATCACCCGACGGGGAAGATTCCATCTCCGACGGGTCCAAAGGAAATAAATTCGGGGGAGAAAGAACATGAGCAACACTTTTCCCACCAAGGCTTTTAATAGCCGAATCGAGCTGGCCGACCAAGGATTGAGTTTCGGCCCACTTTTCTTGGAAAGTCCCAAGTATGTAATCATTAAAACTGGACCGCATGGCAAGGTAGGCAGCATCCCGTTGAAAGTCCAAGATCATGGCTTTGGGGGCTTCGGCCGATTGACGAAGAACTTTTATCGATTGCTTTAAATCGGCCGATTTTCGTCTAGTCTGGTCCAAAGCTGATTCCAACTCTCGTTCTTTCTGTTGAAGTTCGGCTATCTGTGAGCGAACTAAAGAAAGATCTTCAGAATGCTTATGCTCCAGAGACTCCGTTTCAGAGAGAGCATTCGTTGTGGTCCGGTATTCTGCCGAGTAGTTATCAAAAACGGCTTGAGAAGAGGCCGCAGCCTCACGTTCGGCAGCAAGTTTGTTCCGCATCACCAAATGAGCTACTAGCTCTTGGTCCATAGAAAGGACAGACTTCATAATCATCTGAAGAGAACTACTCAGATTTAGGGAGACCATTTCTGCATGGAAGTGCTGTTCGAGATGAGATAGGAGAACGAGAATCGGTTTTGGATTGACAAATTCCACATCGGGTTGCCTGGCGATCAGATTACACAACTGGGCCAAACACTCGCCAATATGAGTCGAGGGGTCCGATGAAGAGAAGAAGGAGGGACAGGAGAAAAGAAGTCATCCAGAATACGCCGATCGGGAAGTGGAGATGAGGGAATTTGATCGGCGGAGGCATCACCAGTAACTGTGCCACCAAGAGAAGGATTGAAGGGTTCCAAAGTAGCCAAAGATGAAGACACAACAGAGTCTCCAGTAGGTTGAGGAGGATTGACCAAGGGAGAAATAACAGGATCGGTCAAAATAGGGTCTTGAGCCGATTCTGCAGGAATGGCCGAAGAGGAACCAGCACGAACAACCGAATTATTACCATCAGGCGATTTGCGTGGTTCGGTTGAGAGAGGATTCGGAGCAATAGTCAAGATCGGGGAGATACTGGATACTAGTAAGGCAGAAGAAGCTCTGCCAAAAGGTGAGCGAGATGAACGCCTTCTAGTCTGAGCTGGAGGGAGAGAGCCGACAAGAGGGTCTAGAGACGAAGCGAGTCTCTTTCGACCAGGATCCGAGGTAGAAGAACGAGGAGCATCTAAAGTCAAGAAAAAAAAGAGGAGATGAGAAATGCGAAAAGGAGAAAGGAGACTAAAAAAAGAAAGAAATTTACCTGGATGAGAGGAAGAAGGTGAACCAAGAGTGCGCTGGGGAGTAGAATTCGGCGAAGATGAAAGCCACAAGGGAAAAGCCAGAATAGGAGAGAAACCACCGCGCCGTAAGAGCGAATTGAGATCAGCGCCGAAAAAAGTACGAGAAACGCTGTCCCACCAAGTCCGAAAACGAGAAGTAGCAAGTCCAGGACGAACATTAAATTTCACCACCTTGAAGTCAAGTAAGCGCTTATGGTACAAGGAACATTGTGCGCGGCTAGCAGAAGCAGAAAGACGCTTATCGGCCCTGAGAGCTATTACCAAGTCTTGACCGAAGCCGAATTGACGGCTAACCAAGTGGGGATTATAAACCTCAGAGGGAATAGCAGTCTTGGTGGACAGAAATGAAGAACCATTGAAAATGGGACGGGGAAGTATGCATCTATTCCACATCTGAGCAAGAGATGCATGAAGGGTAGTCCCGAAAGGGGCAGTGGCGATCTCCCTCACCCAGTCGAATTCGGTCCTCCTATAATGATACTGGGAAAAAGACTGATTGACAGTTCGGCCCAAGAAATAATTGATCCAATGTGGGATCGATAGGGCAGGAAGGGATGACCTTAGGAGATCAGGGGCGGCAAAATAACTAGGAGAGATATCTTGAGCAGGAAATTTGGAAATATCACGGAAATGCCACACCAGCCACAGATGAAGAAACCATAATGGACCACGGGCTTTATCAGGGAAACCCTTTTCCCAGCCCGACGCAGTAGCCGTTATGCCCGCGTACAGATGGGCGAGGAAGAAATCGGCTAAAGGCATAGCAACAAGGTTGAGAATCGCCGAGGCCAGGGGTTGCGTCTCAAGAAGAACTCCTTTCGAGGGAGTACACCAAAAGAACCTTGTGAGAAAATACATCATAAAGACCAGGGGCTCCGAAGGGTGCGGAGTAGGTGAAGCGGGATCACTCTGGTGAGTGACAATCCAATCCTTGAAAGAATCACCAGAAGAAAAACTGGCATTTTTCTCCTTGGGAATAGACATAACACCGAGGTTCTCCCCACGAACAGAAAGGCCTAAAAGGAGTTTCACATCCTGGATAGTGGGGGTCATCATACCCCAGGGGAAACAAAAACAGTTTACAGAAGGATTCCAGAAACAGAGGAGAGCCTGAATAGGACGAATGTCCGATGGAAAAGACATAGTACTAAGAAGAATCATGCGACGAGTACAAGATTTAGCCCAGGATTCGCGGCAATGAGGTTCAAGATAACGGTACCATTCCACATAATCAGAAAAATCCGAAGGCCAACTAGCAAGTGACGGAGGGAAAAGCTTAGAAGAGAAACAAGAAGAGTATAATGGTATAGAGCGATTTTCGAAGATACGAGCAGTACACTCATCAATTTCTTCGGGAATCCCTAGCGGACGAAGGGAATAGTAGCCTTCAGGGAGGAGACGCACGGCGGAGTGAGAAGCGTACGCATTCTCAATCTTAAGAAGATCTGAGGAAAGTGCAGTAACGGGAGGAGGATCCATCGGAGAAGACAAACAAAGAGGAAGTTGAAAGGGCGGTTTAGTACGAAGACAGAACGGGATATGTAAACAGAGTGATGATGAAAAAAAATAACCGCCAAAGAGAAGAAAGAGAGAGGAGTTACTTGAGCTCTTTTCCAGACGAAAAACCGCCCAAGTAAGGAGGGCATCTGTTGGGGCCACTAAGAGTTGTGGGCCGCGAGAAAAAAAAAATGGGGTGTTGGGCCCTAGAAAATGGGCCGAAGAAGGATTTCTAAAAAGAGTTGGGTTTGAGATCTATTGGGCCGAGGAATTAAAAGAGAGCGATCCAGAGCAGAAGAGGAAACCCGAAAGGAAGAAGGCTTCGGGAGGAAAGGATTTCGGCCGAAAAGAAATCAAATCAGCCGATTGAAGCAAACAGTGGAATCGGCTTAGGGGAATCGGCCGGAGAGCGGTTATTTCAGCTCCGGCTATAAATGGGGGATGTCACACACAGAATCAGAGAGATCAATCCAACCCCCAAAATCCCTTTATCAAATTTACTTCTTTGTATCTTTACTGCTTTCCTTTACTGCTTTTCCTAGATTCTAGCTTAGCTTGTAGCGGTTACTTCCAAGTCCACCGTTGTTTCTCAACAACCGGTAGTTTGGTTCTAGTTTTTCCGGTGAATTCGCCGTTGTTTCTTAACAACAGGTAGATTCTCCATTGTATTTTGTTGCCATTCGAATACTAAGAAATATTCAGTCAAGTTTGGGCGTACTTTGTCAAGTTTGGGCGCATTATCATTAATCCGGACCCGTAACCGGTTTGATCCTTTCTCCGGTAGCCTCCCTTGATGAGAAAAATGTCCTTTTGGCACCAGGCCAAAACAATTTGTAGTTGGAATTTTTCTTTCCTAAACTCTATTTACATGGGGTTGGGGCTTACTCAAGTGGTAATTCCGCAACTCCCAACTAAGGCTGGGGTTCGAATCTCCACCCGGTTCTCTATCCCTCTTTTTTGTTCCCTTTGTAATTGTGTGGCATGAGCTTCCACCACACATTTCCAAACATTCAATGGTTCATCCAACAAAAAAAAACTCTATTTACATGTATTTTACAATAATAGTGCATTATTTATTTGAATTCAAAAACATAGATCAATGTGGGGATCCGAAGGGTTTTGTCTCGTGTTTAAATTCCCGACTTTTGACTAAATAATTGAGGATTCGATTTTCATCATCCTTAATCCCCTCTATGTCCCCTTAATAATGGGTGGCATATTATTTTCTTTCCGTTGATGATGATGATGATGATGATAATAATAATAATAATAATAATAATAATAATATTTTTTTTTAAAAAAAAGAAAAGATATCAATATAATGTTACTACTACTTAATAAGGTCTTAATTGGACACATTGGGATTACATTCTGCACTAATTAAGATACATATGCGCCAATCCATCACATGTATGTATCGTATCTTCCGCCATGACTAATACGACTGAGAGCATATCAATTCACCACCTATTGAATGTAGATTTTCTAGTTAGTTACCTCCATCGACCTATAAAATTAATTGTATGGAACAAATAAGTTGGCTGAACATATACTTCTATACATCAACGTTCATATTCTGATGGCATGGATGCAGTTAAAATGGAACAAATCGATCGACCAAACATTGACAACTCTCCGAAATGAAATTTCGTTATTGTTCACAGTCGAGTTGAGTTGAACTTGAAGTGAGATACTCGTCGAGTATTAAAATTATTTTATGCTATTTATGGTGTAGTGTTATGAAAAAAAAAAAAAAAAAGCTATCAAATGATCTTGAGCTCAAACTCGGAAACATAATTATCCGATCCTATTAAGTTTGAGCTCGAACTCCAATACAAATAAATTAGAATTGAATTGTATTTAGATATACTAGTATTACCCCGTCCAATGGGCGGAATGTGAAAAATGTAAATAAAAAAATTGAATTTAACAAATAAAATTGTTCAATTTTATTATATCATACATTCTTCAAGCTCTTTAAACTATTTTAAGTATTACATGAATACATATATACATTATACAGTAACCGATCAATATACAATATGTAACAACCAATAATTTATACTACTATATGAGTACAATTTAGTGCCTTGAAAAAATATTATACTACAAAAAATAGTCTACAAGGAGAAAAAAATAAAAATGGAAAATAAAAGACTTTCTACTCACGGATCTAATGTAATACATACGTAAATAAAGTACATGAAATTACAGTTGCATAAAGGTAATTGATATTAATCTTTGATTCACCTTAAAGCCTTGAGAAATTAGAAATTTCATAAAGATGTAAATATTTCCAAATTAAATTAGAAAAATATAAGAAAATACTCTCGTGAATTAATTCATTGATAAATTGAATATAATATGAATCTATAAATTATTTATTAAATTTTTTATCATATTGAATATAATTTCAACTAATAAAGTACACCCTCCGTCTCAGGCAAGATGTCTGGTTTGACTTTTTGACACTGATCATTGTTTAACTTTGACTCAATTTTATTCCAAGTATGTGTTGAAAAAATATAGTCGAGTTGGGTCTTGTTAGAATCGTATAATCATGTATTTTTAGAATATATATTTTGCACAATTTTTTATTTTACATATTTTGAGATATTAACGATGGAAAAAGTGTATTAGATTGTGTGCAGAAATGAAACAAGACAACTTAAATGGGACAGAGGGAGTAATTTGTTAAGAATAATAACAAATATTGAATTATATTTCAATAATAAATATAATATCAACCCATAAAGTTTTTGCTACATATTTGGTAGTATTTCTTTTATCCATATCAATTAATGAAATTTAATTATCTAATGTGAATTTCCGCTCAAATTTGGTTCTCCTAGTGTTTTTATATACTTACTCCATTTTTTCATAGTAAAATATGACTGGTCTTTGTTACTGTTTATTATCCAATTTGACTCATGTTTATACAACATCTATAGAAGAGAAAATATAGTCAAGTGGGATCTCGTTCGATTCGTCCCATCTTGTAGTTATAAAATATCAAACTTTTAGAATTTTTACTTGTACACATTTTGAGTTATTATGCGTTAAAAATGTATATTGGATTACGTACAGAAAGTAAATAAAGAGAAAATAGATAGGTTGCTATTCATAAGGGAATTTTTGTGAGAGTGAATTGATAGGTTACTGTTCATAAGGGATATTATTTTTATATATTACTAGTATTTCCCCCGCCTAATGGGCGGAAATTATGGACAATATGAGTAAAATTATCTTATTTAACAAATAAAATTGTTCAATTTTATTATGTCGATTATACTCTCCAAACTCCTTAAACTATTTTAAGCATTACATGATTATCTATACATTGCATAGAAATCGACAACGAATGTTATTACCAATATTTGTATATTACAATTTAGTATCGTAAAAATACTTATACTACAAACAATAGTTGAATGAACAAAAAAAATTAAGAAGCAAAGATAAAAACATTTCTACTCACGACTCTAATTTCATACATTGACAAATAAATTACGTGAAATTGTATTGTACTCAATAATTAATTTTTGATATTTTTTATTCGAACTGGAATTGAGTTGTATTTAGATATACTAGTACTTGAGTTCAAATTATATTAGTATAGTAATTTATGTGGCGTGGGCTCTCACCGCCTATTTCCTAGTCTGTACAGGCTGTTCGGCAAAAAAAATTAGACTAGCATGGTATGTAGGAATTATTATTATTTATTTATTTAAAACAAACAGTAGAGGAAGGAGAACAATAGAAAATAGCCCCTACCCTCCATCATAAATAATACTCTTATATAGGGTTCGTTCTGCACGTCGAGCTGTAGTTGTTCGGAGCTGTAGCTATCAGTTTTTGCATAAGTTTTCAGTACAAGTAGTTGTAGCTGTAAAAAATTATAATTTAAAGAGAAAAATTAATTAAATTTTAAAGTAGCTTCTGAAAGCTCCCAAAAGCTACCAAAAGTTAGTGTACAGAACGGGGCTTTTGTTTTGAAATAAAAGCTACCAAAAGCTTCCAAAAACTCCCAAAAATTACATGCAGAACAGACTGATACTAATACTAGTGATATATGTGAGGGAGTAGTTATGTACGTCACCTTTAGGTATTATTTTCCGTTATTTTTAAATTTTCCAAACAATTTTATTTTTATTTAAAAAATTCTTATTTGGGGACGGCTGGATGGGGACATACTAAAATGGTCAAGTTATTCATGAATCATCAATTCCCAACACTTTTTTTTTTTCGATGAGCTCCAATTCCCAACACTTACTCTTTCTATTTATTTTTTTTATAATTTAGATAATATAAACTCCCAACACCTATTTCTGGCTTTCAACTTTGGAAAAAGAAATCTTATTTTATCTCTCTTTCTTTTCCATTAATATCTTTTCTCTTACTCCTCCGTCCCACTCCAAGTGTCTTGTTACTGTTGGGCACGGGAATTAAGGTAGAATTGGTTTGTGTGTATATGGTGGGGTCCACATAGTTGTTGGAGGGGAAAATTATTTCTATTTATAGAAAGAAGACATTTGTAATGGGACATTCAAAAATAGTAAGTAGGACATTTGGAATGGGACGGAGGGAGTATTATTTAAAAACCCTCGAACAAGGAATGAATTAGGTGCCGAGTCAATATATAATTAAATAATGTGGATATATAGTTGTAATTAATTAAGATGGTAAGGAAGATAGATGGTAATAATGTGGCAGGTAAGGACACGTTCTCCCCATATATTCTCATTTCTATTCTATTATTCTTTATTCATTAGGACTTGGGTGATTCTACCAATCTACTCTCCGAACTTTGCATCTCCTTCAGTAGATGGGGATTTAGGGATGTACTCTAGTGGTCAAGTTCTTCGACTTCTAACCTATAGGTTGGAGGTTCGATTCCCCAACTGGCCCATATTCCTCCCTTTTTATCTATTTGTAATTTGTATGGCATGGACCCCACCATAATTTTCTAACTTGTATAGAATATTCAGCCAAAAAAACTTTGCCTCTCCTTTACATATACTTCCTACATTTTTTAATGTTATATATCTACTCTCATGCAGTCCAATGCATATTTTAAATTATTAATAATTCAAAATTCGGTACAAATAAAAATTGTAAAAGTTTTATACTCCTTTTAAAACTATAAGATGAGACAAATCCAACAATATCCCACATGATTATATTTTTTCATTGTATAACTATGATAAGAATTTAAATCAAAATACTCAATTATATAACAAAAGTCAACTTATAACCTTTATTAAACACGGTGGGAGTATATTACATATTTGTACTGTTGCTAGCTTAATGGCTTAAGAGATCGAATATGCAATAGCATTCATTTTTTGGATTTGAATTATAATTAGTATTTACTACATTTTAAATTTTAAAGAAAATGTTCAGCAAATTTTTTTTGTTTTTTTAAAAAAAATTATGAACTTATTCAAATCTGGATAATGGAATATGGGTTGAGGACTTGGTCTATTGGTCATGTCCCCTGACTCAAAGGTTGGAGGTTCAATTTTCTACCCGATCCTTTATCCCTCCCATTTGTCTTTTTATAATTTATGTGGCATAGGCTCCAACCACTCATTTAATCTGAATAATGGAGAGCTAATGATTAGGTTGTGCTCTTTAACTTGAGTAAATAAAGTTCACAAATACAAATAGGGGTGACAAGATTCGAAGGCCCTTAGCTCTAACACCTTGCTAGTAAAAACCCACTCTTCTAAAAGCTCAGATATATCATATACTGATATACGTATACTTATATGATGAATCCACAACAAGTAGGTGACCAAAGGCTATAAAATAACACGTTACATATAAATTTAGATATAATTTATATTATTTTATTATTATTATTTTTAAGTTAGAAACCGATTTGAATTATTCCCTTCAGTTGTTTTTGAAAATTTAAATTAAAATGTGGGAGAGAAAGATGAAGGGAAATTTCTTTGTGTCTTTTTTCCTTAAATCGCTACATGATATATTTATTTTATTTTTTTGTGCAGGAGGGTACACGATAATTGTATCATACTACAGCTATATGTACGTATGAAACATCGTTAATGAAAATTGGTAAATTAGACGTAGCATTGGGTGAAGAGAACCGAAAATATGTACTGTAAATAATAATAATAATAATAATAATAATAATAATAATAATAAATTAATAAATAAATAAATGTGGTGGGATAGAATGAATGAATAGTGGGAAACACGTCCTTTAATTATTTCACGGGTTTTGCGATGTAATAACCGAACAACGTAACTGCCCTAACACACGCTTTCCATCATAATAATAATTCCCCACGTGTAACCTCTACCCTTTTTGCACTACTTGGTTCTTGGCTTCTTGCACAATTTGGGACTTATTCAGCTTCTATTATTAATAGTATTTAATTTATTTAAAATACTACTATTTACTTATTAGTTTGAAATAGTAGTATCTTTTACTTCATTAACTAGATTTACGGTATAATTAAGATAACCTCCGTATATTCAATTAATGTACTAAACTTAGTTAAACATTTCCTTAAGAAAATGAAAATAATTTTTTTTCGGTAATTGTAATTGGGTGGGCCGAGAAATTTAATAATTTTAATCATAAATTCTATTTGTGTTTTAAATTTACAAATTGATTACTTAATTGTATTAATTTTAAATTTCAAGTTCAACACTTAATTACTCATATTTTAGTTTTAATCTACAGCAATTTACCTACCTCTGTTCTTAAATAACTGCATCATTTCTGCATTTTACTCAATTCAAGACACAAATTTTATATATTAATGACTCAAATTGTATACAAGTAACCGTTATAAAATTTGATATTCTAAAACTACATTATTAGACGAATCCAACAAGATCTCACTTGACTATATTTAATCTTATATAACCACATTAAAAGGATGAAAGTTACACAATAAATAATAAACATTATACAAATGGTTCAGATATATCAAAACGGAGGAAGTATACGCCAAATAAGAGGATGCGTGCATGTAGTATATTAGCATATTATTTTGTACTAGTATCATAGTCATATAGTACTAGTATGTTATTGAAATATATAGATGAGACAGAAAAGATGTTGAGAGTTGTAAGAACACACAAAAATCGTGATTAATGATTACCCAAATCCCAATTGGTGGAAAAGAATTCCTTAACAGATGAGAGAGTCGAAATTCTTCACATGGGTTTTGAAATGATTTATGCATTTGCATCAGTCTCTTTTGAGAATGGAGAATTGTGATGGACCTTTATAGTTTGGGCCTGTAAAGGCCCAATGGACTCCCCCACATTACCCTATTCTTTACAAAATCCATTAATTATTGGACCACCACCACCACTGCTACTAATAATTTCTAATTTATACAGTATAAATTTATACTATTATATAGAAAAATGACATAAATAGACAGATGTAGCAACACACACCTATATGTTGTTTGACACTGTACTGTTTAACACGTCGACGACCATTGCATGGCGGAGCTGTCGGCACATGTAATTGGACAGTTTTGATATTCGATTATCCTAACAATCTGGATTAATTATTAATAGTACTCCATTAGTATGAAACAAATGGAGTAGTACAATACAGATTGAAGATTGTGTTTTCAATCCTAACAAAATCTTATCAACCATATCAGATCACTCCAACCTAATTATTATTCTAATAAAGCATGCCAATCAATACATAAAAAGGGAAAACTTTATAACAATATATATATATATATATAAAATTAATCAAATTACCGATTATAGCAATTAATATGCCTCAACGAACAAAACTAAAGGACAATTTCGAATTTAACTAATTAATGAAGAGTTAATAGTTAATTTAGGCCATAACAAGTAGTCATTTCCACTTTTGAGCCATAACAAGTTTGAGTTATGATTTTAGGCCATAACAAACCACTTTTGTTCAATTTTGGGCCATACAGACTTTTTAAAATAATAATTGAGCCCACCTACTCTCCTTTATTATATTTTGACCCCATCAGTTGACTTATCAACTTTTGCCCTTTTACACTTTGACCCCAAACTTTAGATTTTTCATTAAATTTAATCCAATAACTGCCCATCATGCTTCCGATAATTAAATTAAGCACTAAACTTCATACATTGGCTTTGACCGCCTTGCTGCCGGGTTTCCTAAGCTCCGGGATTTTACGGACTTCCTCCAACCACGCAGCCGCGACCGATGGTTCACCGATTCTTGGCTCCTTCAGCAACAAACAGCACAGTCCTATTTCGTTTCCTACCTTAGGACGTATCAAGATATGAATTAAGGGTTTTTAATAATATTATCGGAGTATTTGTGATATTTGGAAGCCTGAATTTTACTGAAGAAATATTAAAAATATTATTCAAACATTATTTCCCCTAATGGAGAAGACAGATACTTAGTTCCTCATGGAGGAAGCAAGACTCTTGGGGATGCTCCCCATAATATTACAGACACAGAAAGGAAAATTTGCAGAAAGGAAATATTACAAATGTTTTGAAGAGTTGGGAGGATTTTTCGATGCCTTCCATCTGCTTCAAACTCCTTTATTTATAGGCGCCCGCGGACTTCAGCCCCGGATTCCAATCTTCCTCTAAATCCTTGTGACGTCACTGCGTTCGTCACTTGGCCTTAATTTCCACCGGCTACATTATTGTCCTTTTTTGAATTATTGCGTTAGGTGGCTTTTGTCAACTTTCCACATTCTCTTGTCGGCCACTTTCTGCCAGCCACTCTGCCCTTCTTTGTCGGCTTTTAATTATGAGTGTTGCCGACACCTCTCTTTCTTTTACATCCAGCTAATCTTACTTTGGCTTGTGAAAGTTTTTTGGACGTTTCTTCCCTTTGTCCTGTTCGGGTCCGGATTTTTTCTGGGTTACCCGGATCTTTGTGCCGAATAGGGGTTTCTCCTGTTCTGCACAATATGGGCATATGTGGTTATCCCATTGGCCAACATGCATCATATTGCATGCCTTTTTTCTGGTAGACTCGGTTGCTGGCAACTTGTTTTCCCAGATGAGTAACCTCTTCTTTTCAAATGAGGTTTCCGCAAACTCTGTGCTTTTCCCTGTTAAAGAATTAACCAGGAACGATCCATTTAAATTGTTTGAGAATATTTTAAACGGATATTTAACCTTTTCCATCTCGGTGAGACAGACCCAGAATCCCCATGCTCGTCGGGTGGAGATTTCATCTTCGCTGATTGAAGATACCAATGGTGCCTTCTCATCCATAGACTTAACTCTGTTGAAGGCAATCATATCAGGTCTCTGTAATTTAATAAATTGAAAGACCGGATAAGAACCTTTTCCGACTATCTCTGGTGCCGCTGAAATGAACTTAAGCTCCAGAATATCTCCTCTTTGCAGGTGCGGGTTGTTCTGCCATGATTCGTGCACCGCACTACTTATCCATCCCGGAAGTTTTTTGATTTCCGGAAACCCTGGTGATGTAGTATGAACAGATGCTAATGCTCCAAAGTCATACCACTTCCGAACTTCTTCTGGTTTCGATCCTTCGAGCATCCATACCCTGTTGTATCTCCCGGATGTCTCGATTACTGTTTTGCTAGGGTTAATTCCCTTTTTGGAAACCAGTTGTTCCCATTTTCCTTGGTAGTCCAGCCAGGCAGTAGATAGGACCTTCTCGTCTGAATTAACCTTAGAGGTGCCTTTCATTGGCCTAAGGTTAATTTCTTCCTCTTTCACCCCAGAGGCAGTGGGTTGACTTGAGCTTTTGGAAATGTGACTTTCTTCTTGCTCAACATTTTTGTCGGTATCCGACAATGGTTCCTTTGAAGCAGTGCTTGAATCTGCTTCTTCATATGTGACCATTTTAGCTTTTTGGGCACATTTCTCTTTGTTTACCAGGGAAGCTGACGCTTTCCTGATTGGCTCTAATACTGTTTCCCATAGTGCTGTCATTGCTATATGGGAGGTTCGTATATTGTTGCGGACCATGTCCACATCGCTCTGTTGTATTTGGCCGGCTGCTCGTGCATTGATCTCGAGCTGTCCAAAATGCTTCGATAGCTCCTCTAGGTTTTCTCTGAGGTGCCTGAATCTCGTAATGATGGAATCAGCTTCAAATGCTTCCATCTCTCGTCAAGAAATCTGCAAGAACATTTTCATGAAATTTTATAACATCAATATCATAAGTATAATATTGACATTCAGCTTGCCATCTGATAATACGAGCTTTTTCAATTTTTGATTCAAGTTTATTTTTTAAAAAAGCCCTAACATTAGTATTATCAACTTTTAATACAAATTTCTTTGCAAGTAAGAATAAAGGCCATTTTTTAAATGTTTTCCATACTGCAAAGAATTCCTTCTCGTTAATATGCCAAAGTTTGGCTTGTTGTTCAGTGAACAACCCTCCTGTGTATCTACAAGGTTCTTGACCCGTAGTTGTTTTTCTCATGAGCACTCCTGCCCATCGAAAATCATTGGCGTCTGTGTAGACTACCAGCTCATCCTCATCCTGAGGTATCACGAGTTTTGGCAAGCTATTGCAGACTTGCTTTAGTTCATGAATTCTCTTGGTATGGATTTCTTCCCATTTCCATCTAGAGCTTTCAGTCTCTTTCAGGAGTGGTCTAAAATCCTTTCTATATTTTGCAAGGTCTTTAATAAACATACCCGCAAAATTTACAACTCCTAAGAAACTCTGAAGTTGTTTCTTGTCTTTTAATATATCAGGAAAATTGCGGATTTTCTCCACAATGTGTTCCTGTAACTCTATTCCTGCTTCATCAATTTGAACTCCTAAGAATTCAATTTTGTTAGCAGCGATAGTGGCCTTTTTCTCAGAGAGAACTAGACCTTCCCTGTGACATGCATCAGAAAATATTTCAAGATGTTTAATATGCTCTTTAATATTTCGAGATGCAATCAGAATGTCATCTATGTAGACGAACATAAACTCTAGGTAATCCTTAAATAGATTATCCATCTTCCTTTGGAATATCTGAGGGGCATTAGAAAGCCCCATTGGCATAACATTCCAAATATATTGCCCTTGTGGGGTGGAGAATGCTGTGAATTTCTTCGACTCATTCTCCATCTTAATCTGATAGAAACCAGATTTGCAATCAAATTTAGAAAACACTTTAGCACCTTTGATGCAATCAATTAAGTGTTCTCTACTCGGAATGTAATAACCATCAAACTGTATTATTTTGTTAATACCTTGATAGTTTATTACCAACCTGGGTTTACCTCTCTTTATTTCACCGTGGTTTCTTACCAAGAATCCAGGGCTACTATAAGCTGAGACTCCAGGCTCGATGAGTTTAAGATCAATATGCTCCTTGATAATTTGCTGCATATCTTTCTTATCCTGCATATTCATTAAGATGGGTTTGTATCGAACATACTCATATTTATATTGTTCTTTTACCTGTAGAGTAGCTTCGATCTTGTTTTTATCCCACCATGCCAGAGGATCCTCGTTAAAGTTTCTCTGGATAAGTCTTTTGACATTTTCGAGGGACAATTTAGTTTCCCCATCAATGTCTAGTGAAGTTATATTTAATGACTTCATTTCCTGCATTGCTTCTTTGAGGTTTATAATTTCCTCAATAGAAGCTTTATCAAATCCTTGCTGTCTAAAAGACAACAAAGCCTTACCAAACTTTCTTTTATCCTGCATTTTTGGATGGGTTAGTTTGGCATCATTATCACCACGTTTGCTGCGAAATAATATAGGCATTAACCTGTTGAATGCCTTTTCCCTGCGCAACACCTGTATCTCATTTCCACAACTTGTGGTAAATATTAACAAATTTCTTTTGTTATCTTGAACATATTTTGTAAAGGATTGTAGAAAATTATTCCCTAACAAAATATCCGCTCCTGTGTCATGAAAGTAAATAGGAGGCGTTTTTACCTTATACCAAGGTGTACCAAATGCTCCTCCAATCATGATATTGGCTTGTCGAATACCCTTATTTAGTACTAAGATTTTTTGGGAAAAATCTCTTCCTGCAATAATGGGTAATGATTCCATAGCTTCGCTAGGGAAAACTCCTGGTTTTGCCGTGCAAATACCTGATCCTGAATCAATATAAGCTGCGAAATATTCTGACTTATATTCTTCATATATTATACCTATTGAGATATAAATGGAGAATGGACTTGTCATTTAATTCTGATGGTGTGACCCTTCAGATTAAATTCTATACCATTATCCTTTCTTACCCACGGTTTATGATTTTCGAGAAAACTTAATCCCAAAATCATAACCCCATTGTCTTTTCCGGCGGTGCCTAAGACTCTGATCTCGTGTCCTGCAATTTCAATTGTTCCTTCATAGGTTCCAATTGATGGCTGCTGCAAGTAGTATAAGTCATCACATGGAAAACGGTTAATCTTTTCAGTGATGTCGAATATTACTCGTATTTCTTTCCATCCTTCAGGGCATTTTATCTTTATATTATCTACCCCAATGGATTGAGGAGTTAGATCTTTGATGAACTCCTTCCCTTTATATAACATAATTCTGTCTTCCGAAAAAGACATACGGCTTGCGTACTCAATTCTAGCACTCATTGATCTGTCTAGAATTGGATGATCTCTTATTTGTATGTCTACTCCTCCTAACCTTGGAATCTGGGTAGGATTTGGAGTCATGACTTTAGCAAATTCCTTGAAAATTCTAGGAATTTCTATATATTCTTTCCTGAGAAATAAGTCAGAATGATGACTATTGGAAAGTGCATAAGAGATTCTATAAGTTATAGAATATGGCCTGTTCCCTTCTTTCATCAGATCTTTTCTTTTAAAATCCTGATGAAGGGTTAGAACTCTACTAAAATCTTGGTCAGCTAAGTTATAGGAAATTTTGGGATGTATGTCAAACATTAATTTTCCAGCATATAAATTTCCTACCATAGTTCCAAGAAGACCATCTCTAAGGTTATTGATTCTTCTATCAGTAGTGACTGATAGATGTAATTCAGAATCAATGCCTTCTTTGAAGGTTGCCTTAATTACTACTTCAATGGCTCCTATGTGTATCCATTTCATAGTAATGGCGATTTCCTCCTTCATTCTGCTTAATTCCTCAAGAATTTCTTCTTTAGGAATTAATTGCATATCCATAACATTACAAGTAAGTTCCATAGGAATTGCAAACTCACCTGCACTTACCTTGTAGATGATGTTATGTCTTCTCTGGTTGAGTCCCACCTGGTTAAGAACTCGTCCAATCCCGCCAATTCTGAATCCGTCATATGGGCAGAGGTTGGAATCTTGTCGCATTATTCTTTCCATGGTTCGATTCGAGATCGTCATCCTTGAAAAGAATCCAGACAGGTTTTCAGTGGTCTGAATCCTGTCTTCTTCAGTCAGACTCGGTTGAAGATCCATCTGAATATGAGTCCGAGTCACTTCTTAATTCTTCCTCGTAAATGCTTTCATCCGAGGGGATGTCCTCAAACTGATAGACTGGTACCAGCTTTCCCTGGTAGACTGCTTCCACGATATCCTCCGTGGCTTCGTACATTCGTACCTCACGATTCTGAGGGCAATCGGGTGAGATATGACCTCTGGCTCCACACTTCCAACAATTGCAGTCCTTGAAACTTTCGTTGGCTCGGGTATGGGCTCGTCTGAATGTTCTCTTGGACGTCGTTCTCCCCGTGCTCCTTGCTGCTGAGCTAGTTGAACCTTGGGATGAACTCTTCGTCGTTCCAGTTCTTTGTCCAGTTTTGTATGATCTGGCCTTGCTCTTGGACCACCATGCTCTTCTTCTTCGGAATGGAGGTCTTCTGAAACTCCTACTGTATGAGCCTCGACTCTTCTTCTTTTTCCTCTTTTCTCCTGATTCTCCTATAATTGTTGGAAAATCGTTATTTTCACAGCAAAGAGGAGTTCTTTTTATTTTACCTCTTAGTCTCTTGATGTTCTTTTGGGCTGCTGCCTGTTGACACCATTCTCTGAGTTTATCCTTTAAGAAGGACATTCTTCGAGCTATTGAATCCACTGTACCAGAAGGTACTGTGTACGATTGGATCAACATTTCTCTCCATGGGCTGCAGATCTTTGCAAAGAACATGGGACATGCTACTTCAGCTGTCATTTCGCTCCGAAAATAGTATTTACGAAACCAGTAGATGTATTCGTCTACTGCGCAAATACTTCTTAACTCCATACCCAATAATGCTTGGGTATAGACCTTGATTTTTTCAGTTCTTTGTTCTTCAAAATACCCATCTCCTACAAAATGGGTTTTGAATAAGAGGCCAAATCTTTCACAGATTGTGCTTTTGGATTCTCCCTCGAGTATTTGCTCTTTTAAAGCAGTCGTGGAGTTTTTCCAGCCCAGCTTTGCCGATCCTTCGAGACTCAGCTCTATTAATCTGACAAAGTTTTCTTTATCGAGTTCCAGGGTGGTTGCTGCAATCTTCATTGAAGCTACCCATTCATCGATCAGGTCTTCGATGTTTCGGAAGTCGATAACGTCGAGGTTTAGTGTTATGTCATATGGATTTAATGGTTGTAACATCGTCTTGGCCCACGGTGTGGATTCTGGTGCTCTACTTGGGTTCCGTCCTGGGTTTCGTCTTGCATTGAGATGCACCTCAGGATACCTGTTCATGTAGAAGTCTGTACTTTCTCTCATTGGGACATCAGGCGGTCCATCGTGGGTCACGTTGGATCCTGATCCTTCCGCATAACCCAATTGAAGAACTTCATTGAGTTTTACATTAACCAGATCCATAATCCCAAGTTGGGAAAATGATTCTGCTAATTCTTGTAGATCTGATAGATCTGCCCTGGAAACACTCATTCGACTGTTTTCAGGAGATCGATCATAAGCTCTTCTTGTGATTTCTGCTTTGGAACCATAGTTGTTTTACCCTTTTGATGTAAAGCTTGTACTGGTCCGAATGCATCTCTAATATTGGCTTGGTTATTCTTGGAAGATCCAGGAATAACCTTCTGCCTTTTCTTGATATCCGAAATGTCAAATTTCAGATTCAAAATTTCTTTCTTTAGGTCTTGAAATACTTTCAAGATCTCATCTGTTGTCTGATTCAAGTTATCTATTTTCCCAGGTATAATTAATACCCGGTTACCAAAATCTTGAATCGTCTTTTGGATTTCTCTTAAGTCTTTTGATAACTTAGAGCTATCCGGATCAATTTCTTTCCAGTCCGTTCCTCTCATTTTTAGGAAAGAAACTGATTTTGATAATATCTTGTCTCATGGACAAGTTCAAGAAATTCCTTTGGAATTTTCTATTTTTTATTTCCAAAATTTGGAAATAACTCGTGAGTTTCAAATTATTTGAATCCATTAAATAATTAAATCTTCTCCATTAAGAAATAAAATATTATAAATAATATAATTAATATGTTCTTCAATAAAACCTAGGCTCTGATACCAATTTTCAAGCGCATTAGGAGTCATTTGCATAATGAAAAATTAAGTATATTGAGAAATGACTAAAGTAAATAAAGTCAAACTTCCTTGGGGTATGAATGAAATAAAGAAAAAGTTGTTGGATTCCTTTATTAATTTCAAATTGGTCCTATGGCCTAAATTTTACAAAACTGTGTTTGTTATGGCCTATTTTCATAATTGTAACTTGTTATGGCCTAAAAGCGGAATAGCCTCCTTGTTATGGCCCTTTTTAACAGTTAACCCTACTATATATTTAACGTTCGTTTATAGGAGACAGGAGAGTATATATGTTATGTGCTCAACCAAAACCATTACCAAAAAAATGAGATATATATATATATATATATATATATACTAGAACTCTTAGTGCCGCGCGCATACGCCGCGCTCGCCAGTAGAGGAAAAATAGGTGATGTGTATCATACTTTGGTAAATAATGGTTAGTATATTATGTGATACATTATTACAACTGTAGTAATACATTGTATTGCTATGATAAGGTTGGAAATCATATTCCGAGTAGGTAGGCTCTTCTAAAAAGCAATTGCAATATTCGGATCACAAACCTGATGTAGACAGAATAAAAGGAGGAGAATAGATGCAAATGGCAGCGGAGCAAGATAATCTGCATTTCCAAAACAACAAGAATCCAAATGTTAAAGCAAAAAAAAAAAAAAAAACATAACGGATTGATCCCCATAATACTCAGTTAGATACACCGTCATTTGAACAGTATCCCATCACGGATTGATGCACCGTCATTTGAACAGTATCTCATCACGGATTGATCCCCATATTACTCAGTTAGATACATTTCAGCCTGCCTATATAGACATCCATTAGCTGCTCGATCTTATCTTTCACCTATACGATAATATTATAATAATGAGAGAACATAAATGGAGAACACCAATTCACCACACATGTAACCCAAAGTTGAAGAAAACAGCAATAAAAACAGAATATGGAGAACACCAATTCAGCACTGCTTTTCTAATACAGATAAAAATAGGCCAAAAGAGAAGCAAATAGTGTGAAACACCCGGGGCAGGCCAGGCACATACATTCCTTTTCATTCTGAATAATTTTCATCTGGTTTTGGGTGGAGCTCATATTGTTTGGGTGTAAAAGGTCTGTCAAGCTGAATCCAACAGGTACACAATTTAGATTGGAATGCTTTATACCTATCACTTTCATTATTTCATAATTTTCATCCAATTTCGAAAACGAATGCAAAATGAAATAGTGACAACTTGGATAATCTCAACACAGCTATCCAAACAAACACAAATCGAAACATGAAAATAACAAATAAGCAGGTCAGAAGCAAATACACACCTGCTGTGGAGCACTGATTAACGTTAAGCCAAAGCATTAAACCATGAGGAGTTTTGCAACCCTAAGATTAGCTCATCGAAATAAAATTAGCGAAGAAATTAGAAATTAAATAGAATCTAATATTCAATTACAAACAAAGCACACCACAGGGCACAGAAATGTAAAATAGTAGAAAAAAATGAGCCAAAAATCAGAACTCCAAATCAACCAAACAATGTTAATAAGTACCTAATTGTAGTACTTCCCCAATCGAATACTTCAGTTCTTCAAAACAAGCCGAAAATTGGGAGTTGCGTACCTAAATTATTCCACCTCCTATTCACCACTACCTTTGCTACGGACGCAGCCGCTGAAACGTAAATCATATAGTGGTCCCGAGTGGTGAGCCCTGATGAATTGTCCTTACTCATTTGTTCTTCAAAAAAAAACTTCATTAAGAAAGATGAATTACAAAAACCCATTGTCAATTTGCCATACTTGCATCCAATGTACACGATAACATGCTTTGCTGCTAAGTGTCTGATTCAAAATTTGTGCTTTATGTAGAAACTTGATATCAAGATAATAGAGTTCATTATTATTACAACTACAAAAAAAAAAAAATGCAATAGTAAGATTGAGCTTTAAAAGCCCATGAATCTACTAAGATCTGAATTGTTAAGACTGTGCAACGTAATAGAGTCTCAAGGTTAGCATGTAATTAAACAAAAGCACAAAGACCAAAATAAAGTAAACATTTAAATTCAATTAAGATAGAAGGTTAAAAAGTCATATTCAGGACTAACAACTAATGAAATTCTAATGGGTAGTGATTATATCAATACAATCATGAACTATGTTCGCAATAAAGAAATACAGAATAATTTTAATTGAGAGTGCATTTCTATATTTCACATCTGGAATGCAACAACATCAGAAATTGCGACAAATGCAACAATCCAGACTTTTTATTCCTGAAAACGGCCTGTTCTTCAAGGAGAAAAGGGTACGAAAAAATATATATTTACTCGGCAAAGCATTTTCCTGCAATAAGAAAAAGTGCAAGTGCAAGTGCAAGCACAAATAACACATCCCAAGCGATGACATCAACCACATACTCCGTACTAAGGAATGTATGCAATTAATTGGCCACCAGGCACCAGAAAGAAGAATTAAACAACAAAACCGAAACAACGAGAGTGGAAGCACAATTTACATGATACAAAAGTAAACGGCAAGAATAATAAGGGTGGTACCAAACAAAGCGATGGCGATCTGGGTTTCTTCCCCGAGAATGATCCCAAAGACAGCAGTGGCAGCAAAGGTAGTGACATTGGTGAAGGGCACAACTAAAGAAATGGGAGTCCCACTCAAGATTGCAAAGAAAGTAGCATAGCAGAATATTGAATCAACCTACAAAGTAAAGATTCAGAAGATAAATTTAAGGGAAAAAGCAGTAACATCTTTCCATAAACATATGTGCGATTGAAGAGGAACATAGGTGCTATTGAAGAAAAAAACCAAAATCGAAAGGCAAAAATTAAGAGGGACCTTATGGGTGTAGGTGAAAACACATTGGGAACCATGGCTGGGAAGAGGAGCTGCCGGCATGCCGCGCAATGCTGGCCGATCGAATCAATGAGGTAACTTTAATGCACCAGAGCTGAGGCATTCAATGAGCTGCTAATTGAGCTGCATTTGTAGCCTGCACGGAAATGCATTAAAAGTGGAACTCTACGGGATAGAAAATGCACAAGAATATATTTATTGTTCAACAAAAAGAATCCCTTTGTCGACCACAAAATAGGAAAACGGGAGGAATCTAATAAAGGTACTGGAAGAAAATTGTAAATAGGAGTGGAAAGGCAAGACAACTCCAACATAACGAAAACATATACCTTAGGAGGGAGGCAAACCCATGTAGCCGATTGGAGTCTTGGTAAGGCTGACGGCAGCTCCAAGCACGAATACCTGTTAGTGCTACCACGCCACCGGACAAACCTGCACTAATGACGGGAGACAGCGGCACGCACGACAGCAATTGAGGGCTGGGACTCCGGCAGATCAGTATTTTACAACAAAGAAATATACATCATAATGTTTGATAATGAAAAGCCAGAGAGGGCGATTGGTACCCCGTACCCTGGCAACGGCGCAGACAGTCGAAGGCAATTTCTTAGGTTGTCGTGTGCAAGGAGGCAGCGATGAAGGCATTCCGTATACGATGCGCGCGAAGGGAGGCGGCGGATTGGGGTTGGACGACCGGCGCCGACATCGGAACCCTTCTTTGATGAATATACCAACAGCAATCTGAAGAAGAAAAATGGAGATACCAACAATAAGAAATCTTTGCCATAGTCAAAAGTTAGATCTAACATGGACTCAAGATGTTACAGTAACGAAATTACGCATACGCACATGCAAAAAGAATAAGAAACAATGCAGTATAAGTTAACAAAGGTAAATTAAATTTGGGTTATTCACACATACAGTTAATTCAGCCACCTCTATGATAATATAACAATATTGGGTCATATGGCCTTAAGCTAATTGTACATTATTTTATTCAATCAAGTTAGTTGAACAATATCTGGAAAATTATGATACAGGGCCACCTCAAACATGTGAGGTTGTCGTTATAAAATTCAGGGAACTCAAGAAATAAGATGTAAAAAAGAAATAAAAATTACAAAATAAACTGGGGCAAAAAAGCTTCGAACACATCAACCTTTCTTAACCTTATAAATTGCCCCCAAACCTTAAATTTTTTGGGTGGAATGCCGGTGTTATTTACATTCATTGCATTTCTTAAAAGCAATGACACCAGTGATGGAACAAAGAAGGCTTTGCTACTTTATGAGTGGAGTTCTTTCAACAGTTATATGTTCTTCAATTGGAATTATACCTAATTTGTAAATAAGTTACTTAAAACAACAGAAGAGGAGGAAGAAAATTATGGTAAAATAATGGTGAAGTGCAGAGTGCAGAAGAAGAGGTGTTGTCTTGTTGTGCTCTCTGTTGGAATCCTAGATTGATTAATGTTGAATGTATATGCTATGTTTTCTTGATAGTTTGGTCTGCTTTTTCACTATGGTTTTCCTCCTCCATCATTGCACGAATATTAATAATATGCCTCACCCATTCAAACAAAATACTACTATTGTTCTTGATTAAACCTAGAACCACGAATGTTCAATAAACCCAAGCAACAAATAGCTTTTTGGAAACATGTGAAATTTCTGGAAAAGTGCAGAATCCCCCACCCAAAACCGAATATCAAAAACGCGGAACAAACTACTGCTAGGTATCGAGAAGCTTTTTGGTACATAGAGGCGCTAAATTGTAAAATCCGCCGACGGCTCGGCGGGGAGAAAGGGAGATACCTTGAACGATGAAAGGCAGAGCAACCAGCAGGCTTCCTTTGACCATTCCTTACGGCGGCGACCAGGGGCGGACAGGTTTCCTTGGCGACCTGCCGGAGACGGTGTAGTAGCGCGGCGACCGGAGATGGGAGGGGCGGATGCGCACAGCCGTAGATGCTCCACACACAGCGGGCGACGGAGAACAACAAGGCGATCTGTCAGTGCCGGAAAGAGGTGTCAGAAAGAAAGAAGGAGAAAGAAGGAAGCACACACGAAGAGCATTTGGGGAAATTTTCAACGCAGAAATAAGAAATAAGAAATTTTCGCAGGAACGGGTTCGGATGAACAGAGCGATATGGGTTCGCAGTAGGTTCGAGCAATTGGAGAGCGACGGCGTCACCCAGGCGGCATTAAATCATGAAAAAATTGGTAAATCACACCGTGAGAGGAATGCAGGGGTGGGCTAGGGAATGCTGAAGACAGAGGTCTACTTACAGTATTGGAAACCCTAACAGCGGCGGAAGGCTTGGAGTGGCTTGGATGGTGGCGGGCTGCGGTGGACAGTGGCGGGGCTGGGTGATGACGGAAAATAAAGAGGCGGCGACGGTGCCGCGTAGGACGAGCGACGGCACGGCGAGGCTGGGAAGCAGAGAAAAGGAAAGGGCAGTGGGAATGGTGCAGCGGTGTTGGAGGGTTGACGGGAGGGAGAGGGCGGCGGCTACGAGTCGACGGAAAACGGGCGGTGGCCGGGCCAGAACGTTCATACAGCACCTGCACGGGGGTAATCGGCGGATCTTGGAGTGGGAATTGGAGGTTTGCATCTAACAGCTCATTGAAGGAGTGAAGGAATAGGGGAAATAGGCAGAAGACGTGGATTTGGGAAGGCACTGTTACACTGTAGCTATTATTTACTGTAGCTAAAATAGCACTGTAGCAACTCGTATGGCATTTATATATAATAGATATATATAAATGAGTCATACAAGAAATGAACAAAAGTTATTAGGAAAGTGGATTTCCATCTTGTCTTTCTGGATATATATAGATATAAATGAGATGACAATTTTTATTTGTTTTTTTGGTATTATTTCCCATCATTCGAATCACATTCAGGATGAACAATATATATCCAATAACATGAATTGGCACATGAGTTTAGTACTCCATTAGCCTAAGCTGCATTCACTACTCAACAAGGATTGTTGTGTCGATCAAGGCGATCAGTACTCATCGTACCTCTTCCAAAATTTCCTCCTACATATTGGCTGCAATCATGGGATCGGAGGCATCTGATTAGAGAGTTGGGACAACGTGACTTCTATTTTATATATCCAAATCTCATGTTTAAAATAAAGGTTTTGAAACTTACAAGTATTTCAATTTTGGACCAGGTAGGTAATAGATATTTTAAAATCCAAATGATTGGAATCAGATTTTCATTTCAACGAACTCAGCTCCTACGCGGAACCAAGAAAACGTCCCGTAAGAATGTAACTGATTATTATGTTACCCAAAAACTCTTTTAGAAACATCAAAAGCAGATATGCCGCATATGCAGATTGTGTTGTTCGAGCAAGTTTTTGTAATGGTCCAATAAGACGGTGATGTCCCTTACGAGTTTTGTGATGTTTATAATTGTGATGGTCTGACATGGTTTTGTCTTTTGTAATGAAATTTTCAACATATTACGTAATATTCTCACAACATTCTGTATATGTAGAGCATTGTAATTCCGCACTCTAATTGGATTTTTCCCTAACATATGCGCCTCCGTTTTTTGTTTTTAAGTGTTATACTTCATTATTACACGCAATTCAATACACATTTTTAACGCTTAATATCTCAAATTGTATAAATGTAAAAATTATAAATATTTAATATTCTAAATTTATGTGATTAGACGAATCTAATAAGTTCTCACTTAACTATATTTTATCTTATATAACTGTGTTAAAAAGTCGAATTAAAGTTACTCAATTAATAATAATTACTATGCAAACGTAACACTTAAAAAAATGAAGAAAGAATATCAATTTTAACCGGGTTGTCATCAATTAGGCTTATAGACCATTTACTTAATTATTACTCCTACTACATAAAAATTAATCAAATGTCTTAATTCATGGAACCGAATAAGATGGCCAAAATAAGTTATATCAAGACATGTGCTCATTGCATATCTTTTTACCAAACAAATTCCTTACACACACGCACACGCACACTTTGCCCTTAAGTAATTCCTAGTACTCCGTCCGTCCCACTTTGTACTATTTTTCTTTTTTGTCCGTCAACTACAATTATCACATTTTCTTTTACAGTAAAATTTTACACTATAAACATCAACTAAATATTTCACTTTTTTTTTTCGCAATTCAAATAAACATTACATAAATTAATTACTTCACTATAACACAATAACTTATTCTATCTAAAATACCGTATGTCCGTACCCAAAAGTTATGGGACGTTATTACCAGGACGGAGGGAGTAATAAGGTTTGATTTTCTTCAGTTGCACATCAAAAAACGCTCAAAACAAAACAAAAACCAAGCACACACCTCACGCGTAAGGTTGGCAATTCTCTTTCATGTGAAACCAAGACAAGCAATCTAGAAACAAATAAATCCCTCAAATACAAAAGGGGGGTGGTGAGACTCGAATACGAAACCCGACCCTAGCTCTGATTCCATGTTAGTGAACCAACATTTCTTAAAGCTCAAGCTTTTAGGTAGAAGAATCATTCCATTCACATATATCAATCCTCAAATAAGTAAATCAGTGCCAACGAACATCGTAGCATATATTGATGCAAGCCTAAAGAGTAGATAAGAATAATCGATGGGGAAAATAATTAAGGGATAGAAGATTGTCCACGTCCATACTGCACACATATATAACTCAGAGTAATAATGGAAGACAAAACATATGGTTTAATTTTGGTTGCTAAGGATGCAATGGCCAAATTGTGGAATAATGTCTAAATTGGTCCTCTATCTTTCAAAAATTTTCAAATTCGTCCTTTATGTTATTTTGGCCCTTTTTAGTCCTCTATCTTTTGTGTTAATGGCCAAATCAGTCTTTTTTATATTAAATTGGCCCATAACCTTTTAAATTATTTCATTTCAACCCCAAAATCTTAAATTCTTATTTTTATTGATCAGTTTGTCAAATAAATATCCAATATGCTTACGAAAATAAAATTAAACATTAAACTTCATACCTTTGATTTGACCGCCTTGTCTCGGGTCTTCCGACCTCTGGGATTTTACAGACTCCCTCCGAAAACACTGTCGTAACCAATGGTTTATCTTTTTAGATCGAAATAGTTATGGGAAGGAGTCCGTGTGGTTGGAGGTTCCAGAGCCACTACAAGAAATTCGCGAGAAGACGACGAATTTGACGACGAAATTTTATTGTTGTCGTCGCCTAAATTTCATTGCCTGACGGATTTCATCGCCTTGTTTGTCGCCTAGTGCGCTAGGCGATGAAAAAGACGAAAAAATCCTTTCGTTACCTTCCCGCGAAATTTTTGTAGTGAACTAGGAAGACCCGACAACAAGGTGGTCAAACCGAATGTATAAATTTTAATATTTAATTTTACTTACTGAAACATGTCGGACATTTATTTGATAAATAGATTAACAAAAATAAAGGTTCAATATTTTGGGGCTGAAATGAAACAATTTAAAAGGTTATGGGCCAATTTAATATTAAAAGGACTGATTTGGCTATTAACACAAAAGATAGGGGATTAAAAAGGGCCAGAATAACATAAAGGGTGGATTTGAAAAATTTTGAAAGATAAAAGATGAATTTGGACATTTTTCTGCCAAGTTGTTCAACTTGCGATATTCGAAGGGGACTCATACGCTGTATGCTGCAATGGGCAGCTGGGACACATATAGTGATTTATTTTTATTTATAATTAATATATGCACGTTCTTACTCTTCTATGCCCATGTACAATCATGTCATGAAATTAATTCAAGGTTTTCCTGCAATTTGCACTTCCAATTATTACAAAATACAAACTACTACTACTACTACTCCCCTTTCTTTCATGGTCCATGTAATAACCACATCATATTAACTTCTTAACGCCAGATTTGAGCTATACCATGCTGACTAAATATTTAAGTTTTTTTTTTTTTTTTTTTATTTTAGGGTTAGAGTTGAAATTGTTAACCCTCATCACTTCCCATTGCTTCAAATTATTCGATCTGAAGTTCGCGTGTGGCGAGAGGGAAATTTGATGTCATAAATTTCCGAAGCAATAATACCTCAGAATATAATCAACCGTGTCAAATAATTGAATAAGATTCATAACTAACTTAGATCCATTGAACAATTGAATGATCGGTTTCTTTTAATTCTCACAATGAGAGTGAGAATTATGCTTATGCATATTGCCCTAAAGATCACAATTGTCTTCGTACACATATATGGGATAAGGTTGATGGCGCAATCGATATACATTATATTAAATCTACGTAACAGAATCTTGCATAAATTCATGGATGGGGCTCACAAATAAAACCAATTTGTGATAGGTAGAGTCGCTCCAAACCATATAAGGTATTAAAAGGGACACATCACAGCCGGTGTGGAATACCAACACCCCCGCGAGATGATATCCATCTCGAAATCAAATTCCAAATTCAGGATCAAATATAACCAACTGGGACACCAAGGAGCTTCTTCCGGCATTCCACTACTTGTGCTGAGTGTATGGCGAACTTTCACGGTTGCCTGCTTTTACCCTCTTATGAGCGCTTGGAAAGCTTCCCACTTAGCCCATTACTATCTCCGACCACCCCATAATGATAGAAGCTTTACAATACTTTTACGTAAGCTTCCTGCCTACCCATCTCATCTCACGAGCGCTTGGCCACCCGTCTCGGTCTCATTCTCATTGGGTGTCTGCCTACTCTTTCATTGGACAAGTGCTTGCCCCTCGTTTGATACGTCTTCCTGCCTACTCTATTCACCTCTGTGATGCGAGCGCTCGGCAAGTCTTTCGCCCTTCGGCACACAAGCGTTTGGCCTCCTTCAAATCTCAGCATGGCAAGAGCAAACCCACAGCTAGCACACATCTGGCTCTGATACCAACTATCACAGAGTGACCACTCCGTCTCGGACATCACCCATGCGGCACGTTGGGTTCCCTCGATACTCTTCGGATACCCGAGGTTCCAGCCTTTCTCATCTCAATGCTTCACTGGTTTCGCCCTCTCGTAGGCTCATCAGGGGAACGAGATCAGCTCCCAACTAGTGTGAAACCGCGCCTATCCTCTTGATAGACTACCGTCGTGGTCCAAACACACGTCCTTAATACTGATCCCACCCAACATTATACGCAACCAGTAAGCATCTCGCTCGTGCCGGACCAGCTCCGGCTCACATTCTCCTCCAGCTAACTCGATGCACGTCCTCGTGCATGTTGGGGAGGCCCGCTTCTTCTTCCCTTTCTCTTCAAGGGTTGTGTGCAATTCCCATAGCCTATCCACACAACGTAGCATGCCTCCGACTTGGCCGCCATCTTGGCAACAAGGCCTCCTGCCTCATGACCATCGGGTTTCAACCTAATATTAATTGGTTTTGGATTGAAGCTCTAGGTTCATTTAAAATTGAGATAAACATATTCGGATATGATCGATTCCCTTCAAAATTTCGAGACTATGACTAAACGTGATTACTACTCCGGCCACAAGCTGCGCATGCGTCACTTTCACTCTTAGCTTCGAATAAGCTGATTGTGCCGACAATGTTGTATAAGAAAGAGTACTGTAGATGTCCTTGTTTGGCATTACAACAGGGGCGTGCTGATTGATCTCTCGCGCAACATTCATTTAAAACAGATTATCATTCAGCAGTTCAAGTTGCACATTTTGGGGACCGGAATGGCGTTAATTAGCAGCTGGAAACCTAGCTTTCCTGCAACCACCCCAAATGCCCGATTCAAAGTCCAATTATCATCATAATTATGAAGTGGAAGTGAATATAATGGTAATCCATCATTCATTGAAAATATGGCCAAGAAGACAGGGACAAGATCCATGGATCATATGTACGTTCATGTATTTGCAGTATTGGTCCTGCAAGCTAGGGCATGAAAGGCGGGGATGCAGACAAATCGAGGACGATGCGGATGCTTTAGTCAGTTCGATGGGTGCCAATTTGCAACGCAAGTGTGGAATGAATATGCATATAGCTAGTGGTGTGAATAAAAAGGACTGTTGGGGTGCAAGAGGGGCATCTCGATAATTAATTACTATTACAATTTGGACCCTACAAACCCTTTTCGACTAAATAAAGGATTGATTAATTATATTACAAGTGGGTACGTAGTGTTGCGGCTGATGAATGACACTCTTGACTCTTGATAGTGAGTTCTAATTAAGGAGACTCAGTCTCATGTCTGCAATGAAAACACGAATCCAATTAGGATTAACGTTGTTAACGGAGAATATTATTCAAATCCAAAATCTTAATTATTTAACGGGCTACAACGTGATATACAACTACTCAAGTAACTCAAATATTAATATCTTCAATCCCACCAATTATTGTTTATGACATTTTTAAATTTTCATCTTTAGGGTATGGTTGGGTGCCGGCAACATTTGCTGTGATGCCAAAGCACCGAAAAAGGATCCCAATATGTGAAAATGCTGGGAACGCTTGGAAAAATGCTGGGAACGCAAGCAACATCATTTTTTATATGAAGTAGACATCATTTTGTAGCACGAAGATATCATTTTGTAGGTGTTGACGCGTATCAAGCGTGTGTACAGTAACTCTATTGCATCTTTAAACCTAATAGATACGTTTGGATGTATTTTCATAGGTAATATTGTTTTTTTTTTCTTTTTTTTTTTTACAAGGTAACGCGGGAAAAGATCTAGTGACGGGAACTTTATTGTTTTTTTTTTTTTGGATGAAATAATCAAAAGGATTTATCAGCCGAGTAGCTAGGGTAAACTCGATGTAGAGCCCTCGTCATGCATATTAACGGTGGTGGTAAATATAATGACGTCTTGGCCAAAGGGTGTGCCGTTTGCCATTTGCAAATATTATATACTAGCAATTAATTATGTCAGTCGGCAAGTGATCGATGGCTCTTACAGCTGCTAGCCGCGACATACATATATCATATAGTAATAATTTAATTAATATAAGTTGAATCTACATACTGTCCAGATGCATCAATTATGCATGCCCTAGCTCAATTTGCAACATATATTATTCAATCTTATTTGCAGATTTCCAATCATTCATCTTGCAGCATGCATGGTTTTATACTACCTCCGTTTTTTTTTTTGGTTTGCACCACTTGAAATAGACACGCATGCCCATACACATTTTCAACGATTAATAACTTAAATTGTGTATAATAAAAAAATTATAGAAAGTTGATATTATAAAACTATAAATTTAGACGAATCTAACAAGATCTCACTTGAATATGTTTTTTCTTTCGCAACTATGATAAAAATTTGAAACAAAGTTAAACTGTGAATAGTGCAAAAAACACCCATGTTGCAAATCTAAGAAAACGGAGGGAGTATAAATAATTACCATCCCAAAAGGGTTTCCGATTCAATCATGACCCTTCAATTGATCGAATCGTAATTAACTACACAGATAGCTGCAAAATGAACCCCTCCCCCCCACACACCCCCCCCCCCCCCCCCCCCCCCCCAAAAAAAAAAAATTTATTATTATTATTATTATTATTATTATTATTATTATTATTATTATTATTATTATTATTATTATTATTATTAAATAAATAAATAAAGTTATATGATATTTAAATTTGTAATCTAGTTTTAAATAAGTTGAAGATGACAAAGATATGAGGATTATTGGGGCTTGGAATCGATCATTTTCAAAATTTGAACGGCTACAACAAGTTGTTTTTCAATATAGCTAGCTAGGCGGAAGTTAATTAATATTTTTAATTAGGCAATTAACAAAATTGAAGATTAGGCAAATTGAACAATATACAAATTTCATCCATTCGTTTAATTGGTAGAGTGATTTAAATTATTAGTATTGAATGAATGTAATTAAATTGGATTTGGATTGATTCCAGTTGGTATGTGGTCGCAGTGGTCCAATGCACAACTAGTCGCGTAACACCATATATATCGATAGAGAGATTTGGTTAGGCATTGGAGCCCATTTATTACCCTTTTTTGTATATTAATATATAAATATAAATAATACTGTATTTATATTTTATATACTCGTAATATATTACTACTATTTTATATACATTTGTGGGGATGTTTGGGAGTCAGCGGATTCACTAGCAGATAGCAGATTCGGAGAGAGAATTGTGAGAAAATATGCTATTTCAATCCGCTATATGTTCCTAAATCTACTTACAACCAAACACACCCTGTATACAATTCAGCTCGTCTCTTTTCATGTTAATTATGTGCCATCAATATAATTCCATAATGTATGGTTAGTTATATATACAGTACAATTTGTCAAATTGTGACGTCAAATTCCAAACTATTATTCAATAATTCATTTTTCATTCAAAAAAATAAAAAAGAATAATAATAATAATAATAATAATAATAATAATAATAATAATAATAATAATAATAATAATAATATTTCACTTTTCATATATGAATTTGAAAATTCAAGAGCTAGGATTTTAGGACAAATATGGATATTGGAAATTTGAAAAAGATCATAAGGAGATGTTAAGAAAAGATGGATTGGACTTTATTAAAATTTTGCTTAGGTTGGAATAAATTATTAGGATGTGTATACACACGGAGCTGTAGCTGCGAGCTTGAGCTGTAACTGTTAGTGTCATTTAAGGTTCTGTTATGCACGCAGCTGGAAGCTTTTGAGAGCTTTTTGGAGCTTTAGCTTTTATTTCAAAATAATAGCCCTTTTTCTGCACGCTAGCTTTTGAAGGCTTTAGCTGTGAATTGCAGCTCCGAAAAGCTCTACAATCAGAAGCTACGCTCAGTAGCTTTTGGGAGCTTTCGAAAGCTATTTTTCAAATTTAATTAATTTTTCTCTTCAAATTACAATTTATAACAGCTACAGCTACTTGTACAGAACAGTATGCAAAAACTAATAGCTACAGCTCCCTACAGGATTCGTCTATTTGCATTATTTTAAAATATAGTTTCATTGTTATTCCTTCGGTAGTAAATTTATTTCAATAGCAATTGTAACAGAATTGCGATGGAATCTGCTACGAATCCGTCACAAAATCCATTTACAAAAATGAAAAAAATAAAAAAATAAAAAAAATGATGGAACGAACCATACCCTTCCACCTCAGACTTTCTCCTCTAGTACTTCACCAATTCAAATTTTGTGTTAATAATTCTATATATGATTTACAGAAAAACATATACATATATCTCTATCAATAATTAAAACTTCAAAAATTTAATAGAATTGGGATGGAGACTTACCGAAGTGGTCAAGTCTTCCGACTTCCAACCTATAGGTTGGGTGTTCGATTCCCCACACGGCCTCTTATTCCTCCCCTTTGTCCCCATTTGTAACATGTATGGTTTGGGCTCCCACACACATTTGTACACACATAAGTGTCAATGTTTTTTTAAAAAAATTAATAGAAACCTTTTTTATTTGGGGGTGCAAATTTAATAGAATTGAATATGATACATGGAAATAGAATTGATATAAATTAAAATAAATTTTTATAATTGTATAATAGAAAATAAAATATAATAAGAAAACAAAATATAATTCTAAAGGCCATATATATGGCAAATGAGGGGAAAAAATTGTTACAATTTTTGGTTCTTACATTATTATTTTTTTACGGCGCGAGTGTTTCCACCTGATGAGGCTAAACTGCTCATGTCGGCAGATATTCTAGCATTTGGTTTCCCCGTTTTTAATTCCTCTTACGTTCTCTCAACCCTCTTTCTGTAGTGTTTTGTGCTAGGTTTTTGTACTTTTCTTTTTTTTTTGTGGACGAGCATCTTGATTTTCAAAAAAACCCAACATTTCGTTATATATACTAGGGTAATTATTTTAACTAATTAATTATATATCAAACATTAACTCTGGCTTCTGGGTGTTGTCCCAACAATATTTACTTATATTTATATATATATATATATTCATTAATAACTTTATTAAGCATTTAATTTGCTAAGTAAATTAATATAATTCACTACTAAAATAATAGAGTATATGTATTAACATATATGGTTCTTTTATCAAAGAATAAATTAATAGAGTATGTGTAGCAAAAAAAAATAACTGTTAGCTAAGTAACATATATTAATTTGCCAAGTAAATTAATATAATTCACTACTAAAATAATAGAGTATGTGTAGCAAAAAAAAAAACATATATGGTTCTTTTATCAAAGAATAAATTATACAGTATATGTTCTCAATGAGCCTGTTTGGGAATTAACTGTTAGCTTTTAACTGATTATGTGAGTAATTTGATTAATAAATTAATTAAAATTAGCTGTTTGGGGCTACGTTTTGGTCTTTTGCTTGCTGTGCAGCTTCAGGTGTCCTTAGTTCTTGCTTCGTCGATTCTCTTGAAGTGGTTCGCTTGATTATGGGTGATCCTGTGCGTCGTCATTGCCTTTGGCCTATGATTTGTGAGGTGCGCTCCCTGCTACGCAATATGGGCAATTGTGTTCTCCGACATGTATACAGAGAAGGGAATCAAGTCGCTGATGGCCTTGCAAGGATAGCTGTAGCTGCTGAACAATTCTATACTACTTGGGCTTTCCCGCCGGATGAGGTTCGAGATTTGGTAGACCAAGATGGCCGTGGTGTTTCTTTTGTTCGCTTGATTTAACTTCTTAGGTTCTTTTTTTTCTTTCTTTGCTCGCCTTCTCAGGCTGTTTTAACAAAAAAAAAATTAGCTGTTTGGCAGTTCTGTGGCAAATATTTTTTACCTAAAATAAGCTAATTCTAGAACTGATTGAAGTTATTTAATGACAATTTTTATAGTATATATGGAATGTATGGTGAATTCCCTACCCAACGCACACCCGACATTAAAAATAGAGTTTGGTAGTATTCAATACTATTCATAACAAGGTTAAATACTTTTATTTTTCCTTGAAGGAAAAGGTACGTTGGGGAAATATCTAAGAGGGAGCAATAAATGTGGCCATATGAATATGAAGTACTTCTATTAACCTAGTCAGCAGCCCACAGAGAAACAGTATTGGCACCTGGTTTTGTGAGGTAATAATTAATGATGACTGATGAATCCATGCATTGCTGCTGCTCTTGGTATTTTATTACAAACTCATCACACTGCACGATCTCATCATCAATTCCTTCAAACCCTATCGAGTACTCAGTATCTTCCTAGCTCTTCAATTCCTTCTAGTATAATCTAGTATATACACATAGAATATAGCTGTATTATTGATCGATGTGCGTGCACACTGATGCATGCCAATAGACGAAAATTTTCTAGTACCAAAAAAGTATTTTAATAAGATTTGGAGTAGATCAAATTGTGTGGACCAGACAGACGGCCACATAATATCTAATTATCTTTGCGGCATGTCCTCTTAAATTTCATAATTATTATTACTACTACTACTACTATATGTAATATGTAATGTACTCTTCCTATTATATACAATCAGTGGGCTGTTGCACGTGTTCCACAGTACTATTTTAGTAACCAAGGTTGGTAACACTGTGCGTGGATGTAGTAGATTAATTATTAATTAGGATGGAGTAAGTCTACAATTTTAATTGATTAT